>VZTB01017999.1:76885-195891 GCA_013397245.1 Thryothorus ludovicianus
ACCAGCTTCAATTTTCTTGACCTACAGACGGTTAGAAACAGAACCCTGCACTTGGTCACAGCAATTTTTTCTTCACTAACATGGCATGCTGTAATGCCTCATGGTTAATATATGTAAAAGCCAGGGGCTGGGGGAGCATTTTTGTGCATTTTCAGATAGAGCTGACAAAAAAAAAAACCCTTTGTGAAGTGAAAAGTAAATCACCACAAAAATTACTTGCCCTTCACTGAAAATGTTCATTGAAATAAACCAAATCCAAGCACAGAAATTCTGAACCTTAAAAAAACAAAAAGGAAAAAAAAAAGAGATTGATTTTGGTTTTAGGGTTTTTGCAGGGGTTGAGGAAGTAATATTGCTACCTACAATCAATTCTCTCTGTTTGCCAAAGGTGTAGAGAGTCAAATTGCCCAGTAATGTTGGACACTGCTTTGGAACAAGGTGATACGGGAGCAGATCTGAGATGTGCTGCACACAGACCTCCCTCTGACAACCAAGGTATAAAAGCCACCAGAGTAGGCAATTGTGCATCTCCCCAGTAAAATTACTCCAGACTCAGGTAACTACAAGTTATGACCAAGGACACGCTTTTAAAATCAGATGTAGAATGTACCATACTTCTTTCGATACTATTTTTGAGGTTTGCCTTGCAACAAAGTACACAAGGAAAAACCTGATATACCACGTAAGTAAATAAATTTTATTCAAAAGAAGGTAGAGTCGATCAGGAAAACAAAAAAAGCTATGAACATTTTGATCAAGCTGTATGAACTGGGTTGTTTTGCTGCCTGAAACTTTAATCAGTCACCTCCAAAGTAAAGGTGTGTTAATGATGTGAAAACAATCTTTCGAGCAGTGCCGACTTCAGTTGCTGTGACTTGAAGTCACTGGTTTGTATAACCAAGGTTTTGACCTTGCTAGCAGTATGTAAAATGGCTTAGATGTATATGGGACTTAAATAAGGGAAGCAGATGGAAGAACACAGAAAAAGCGTATTTAAGAGAAATAATAATTTTTGGAGGAGTTAACTTTCTGCAGCGTGATGTGCATTGAAGATAGGCTGCTCTCAGATAAATGAACAAGGTTTTGCATGGAGATGTATATAACAAAATGCCAACAGATTGCTATGGAGAGTTTGGCAGGAGTTAAGTGTTGCTCGCAATAAAAGAACAAACTCAGCAATAACTCCCAATAACAGAAGTGAATCTTAAAATTTACAACTATTTGAAAAATACTCAGAGACTGATTAACAGGAAAAAAATAAGATTCTCATGAATTTCAGTGTAACATAGTGTTCAATCATAGAATAATCTGGGTTGGGAGGAACCTTTACAGGACTTCTAGTCCAATGGTCAGGGACGTAGTCACTGTGAAAAACTTTAAAATTTTGGTTCATTGCATTCATTACATTACATTTTTTTTCCCTAGCTTCTGGGTCACTAAAACTATGGAAAAGAACTCCTTTTCCTGCTTTTCATGGGGAAAAAACCCAAAAGCCCTGCAGGTGGAATGGGTCTAATTATAGGATATTATTAGTGTATCTTTTATATAGTTTTCCATTTAATTTTGAGTGTTTTAACATTTGTTTTGGTTTAAATTCATGAAGATTTCTATTGATTAATAATGTTTTGTTGGATATATACTGGAGCAAAAGAAGTCTTATGATTGAACTTTGGAAAAATTCTGGTTCTTTACAGATATACTCTTTTCTTACTTTCATGATATTTCTTTCCATAATAACGTATTCACTTGTTGCAAAATAATTGCCTTCTTTGCAGACACAAGCATGTTATGTACTGTAGCTGCTATTTATATCTTATTTACTTTTAAATATAAATGACTGTCTAATAATAATGGAGTTATTTTGCCTCTCTGAATCATGGTGCTTCTTACTTCAGTAAAGGATTTTTTATGTGACAGATGTGAGATTACTTTCTTCATTTTGACCAAAATAGACTTAATAATTTGTCTGAAAGCCCTTTACTTCAACAATATTTTTAGATACAAATACTTAACATTCAGCACTGTAGTTCTCACACAAGAACACCTTCCAACTCTCATCTGCAAGTTCAAGAGCAAACAAAATAGAGAAGAAAATCAAGATAATAATTTTTTATCTAAATATTACATCTGAGAGGATAAAACATAATGGCTCCACTTGTGTGTTGGGTCATCTCAGGACAATCTTTAAAGTACTGTATTCACATTTCAATATTTTGGGCTGCTTATTCCAGTTTCCCAAGGTTCATAATTACACCATCTTTGAAAATTACTCTTTCACGTCTCTTGTAATGACATAGAGAATCACTAGGATGGAAGAGACCTTCAAGATGATTGGGTCCAACCCACGCCCTAACACTCCACTAGACCATGGCACAGAGTGCCACATCCAGTCTTTTTTGAAACACATCCAGGGATGGTGACTCCACCACCTCCCTGGGCAGACAATTCCAGTACTCGATCACTCCACAAAAAACTTTTTCGTAATATCCAGCCTATATTTCCCTTGGTGCAGCTCAAGACTGTATCCTCTGGCTCTGTCAGTTGCTGCCTGGAGAGAGAGACCAACCCCTAAACTTAGCCTAAAGAGGTACATACCATTCCTCACCGTGCATTTTCTTAAGAAAAATAAACAGGCCATAGATTCACCAATTTCACAGCACACAGATAAAATAAACAGCCATGATTTTTCAGGCTTGGTGTTTCAAATATATTTCTGTGTAAATATAAAAAGCCCTTATATCAGAGGATTGTGACTACTGTTCTTTTAACGACCCCATATTGCATATAAACTCCTTGAAGGTTAATATTACCAATCACATACAGAATGTGGCCATCATTTAAAGAACTATGGTTGAAGGGTCACTAACATCATTAGATTTACAGTTATGAACTGAAATCAGGTCCCAAATCACAACTGGATGCAAGCATTCATTGAAATTCCAAAATACCACTCTCTTCTTTAGAAATACCCAGCTGCTTTATGAATTTTTAATTTGCTTCTTTTTATTTCAGGCTTTATTATTCTCTGACAGAAGCCAAAATACTACACAAACAGGAACAGACTTCTGCAATATATTCAGCTTATCTTTAATCGGTTCATTCTGGAAATGGGAGACTCTCCAGGTAAACTTGTATCATTACAACATGATGCAGTTCATGTTTACTGCAGTGACTAAAGAAAAGAAACTACCAACTTCCCCACACAATTAAAACAAACACGCAAACAACAACAACAAAGTAAACTCCAGATCTTTATACCATTGTGACACTACTAGGTCTCAATCCCTCTTTAAACATATGTCTTTCTGTAAGTCCCTGGTTCTCCTGGGAAACTTTATGCTTTATATCTACATCTCTGTGGGATTCTCACTGTGAATAAAGACCGGGTACATTATTGCTGGATAGCTACAACATGGAGGTAACTGAAGGTCCTGTAAGGCCAAGGTGACCTGCAAGTTACTGGGCAAGATCAGGAGGGAGGGGTTTGTTACCAAATGAGGAGCCCAAAAATAATGGAGACCAGAGAGTCCCACAAGCCTCTCTAGACTTTACAAGGATTGTCTAGTTTTAAGTAAAAAGAACAGAAATTGATGTTTTCCTTGAAAACAAACTTAAATTATTATTATTCTGATTTAAACTTAAATCATTATTATTCAGAATTCACATACCAGCTGGCACAAATGTCATTCCCTCTTTTGAATATACAATGCTTAGAACTGAGATCAGGCATGGCAAGCCAGCCATTTCTTCACCTTTCTCTTACATCCATCTCCACATACAGTCAGTTGAAACCATAATTAAAACAAGGTTTAACGTAAACCTGCTGGTCCCATCAAAATTTGGGATCAGATAATTGGCAGATTACCAGTGATATGATTACTCCTGTTTGTGTGATACCACAAGGTCAGGAATGTGATTTGGAAGCTCTACATAATAGAACCCTACTTACACTCTCCAGATATTCCCAAAGCATCAGCAGCTTCATATAAAAACTTTTCTGATGAAGGAACATCAAAATCCAAGTAGTTTTTCTCACTACTTTACTCTGACTGGCTTGTTCTTGTAAAATGGATCTGACACTGCTAAAGAGAGGCTTTGCAATGAGTTTACAAATTATGATTGATTGTGCTTCCCAGTTAAACGTGGCAAGGATTCATGTTTGGATGTATATAACACACACCACACACAGATGAACAGCTGTGTCATTGAGCAGAGTTCTAGATCTCTTGGCATGGATTCTCGTCATTGGTATGCATTGTTTTCATTATGCTACTATGTATTTACTGTCTCTCCACTATTTTTTTCTTTTTTTATAGAAGAGATATACTCCAATTTAAAGTTTGGCATTTTTTAAACAAGTTTAAACAGTCAACTGCAAGGACTGACTTGGTTTTGACTAGGGGATTTTGTGTTTCTTTTAGGTTTTCCTTTCGTTGCCAGGAAAAGAATCACATAAAAAAACACAATGAATGAAAATAATTTTTCATACTCTGAGCTCACTCTAGAAAGAGCAAGTGTAGTTTTATCAAATTTTACAAAACATTCACTTTTGAGCAAAGTAAAATAAAAAATAATTGCCTTAAAATGATGGGACCTAAGGACAGAAATTTTAATGAACACAATCATCAACCATAATATCTTTTCATTGACTAATTGCTTCATGAAGTCAGAAGTCACAGAACACAGAAGGAGCATTACACTGAGGAAGGGTCCCTAATGATTTTACAGTCCTGCAAACCCCAGGTGAAGTTATGACTTTGGTAGAGATGACCTTTGATACTTGTTAAAAAGGCTCTCAAAAGGCAGCTTGGATAATTCTACTCTGGGAAGAGTGATAAAGATGCTGATTAAATAGAGATTTGGTTTCTTAAAGCAGACTAGAGAGAACTTTACAAAGCTTCCTTCCTCTAGGAACACACTTGTTCTGCCCACATGTTCCAGGTGGTCCCAGCAGAAAAGTGGCCAATCAGAAATAAATTGGTTTTACCAAAGTATTAGATTGTACTGGTAAGCTAATAATGAAAAGAATAAAACTGGGACTTCCAAGTAATCAGCTTATATTTGATTTAAATTATATCAATACTCATAACCAATAAATTAAACCAATTGTTTAATTGGTTGTGTCTAGGAATAGCAGTTATTCTTTGGCAGAATAAAATCCTCACCTCCATTTGCACATACACAATGTACTAACACCAAGAAAAGGAAAAAAGAAGTATAGTTCTCTAGGAATATATATTGACAGATCAGTGAAAGGAACCACAAGGAGATCCTTCTAGAAATAAAAAAATCTAGGGATAATAAAGAGAACAAAAATAACGAGAAAAATGAGGCTGGGGAGAACATCAGCTATATACAAGGCTTATGACCTTTGAAAGTGATTCATTGACTGCAGATAAATGGTGAAGATATTTCTACTTCCTGAATGGCATTAATTCCAGAACAGATTTCCCTTGCTCCTATATAAAACAAAACCTGCTCTGTTGGTTTTATGCATGCTTTACTTAATGTACCATGGAACACTACATTAATTTAATGTTGACTAAGCTAGCCCAACAATTGGCAACTCCTTTTTACAGGTTTTCCAGCAATCCTCTAAGCTGAGGCTTGAAAGATGGTAATTAGCTACATACTCAAAACACATTAAAATTAAATGTATGGCTCAGGATACTCAGATTTTGAAAACAGTTGGCTGGCTAGGATGAGCTGGTACATTCTGAAAACTTGTGTATTATAGCCATTTGCAAAAGCCAAAGATTTAGCCTTTAGAAAGGAATAAACTTGTCCCATTTATTATGGATTGATATATGTTGTTTTAGAAGTGATTTGATGAGGTTTATAATTTTTTTAATATAATTGTGTGTTTTATGAGAACAACATGGATTCTACAGAGTAGGACTTTTAAAAATTCAGTTCCAATGATTTACATAAATTCTCTGAGGGTGAATCACTGTAATTTGAAGGAAGAGCCCTACCCAGTGTGTTTCAGGTTTTAAGTAAATATTTTTTTTTTCTGTGTTGGGAAAACACCCAGCTCCCAAACAAGTGGGAGAATTAACACCACAGAACAAATACCATTTCTAAGTACCCTGATAAAGCCCTTGTCCTGACTTCTTATGAGGGAAATCTTAAGAATTGTAACTTTAGATATGTTTGAAGAAAAGCAGGAGAGACTTGCATGTTGAGTGGGAAAACTGCTGAATCTGGAGAGCTTGATAATCATATCCCACCATAGGTACTTATGCAGATGTAATACACCTCAGGGTATTAAACAGGTGCATGAAGCAGAGCTGGAGAAGAAATAAGGTCAGGAAGAGCTAAACTCTATCAAGATCTCACTTCCAAATATAACCCTCTGATGGTTTCATAGTTCATGATTAACACAGGCCATGAGTCAGCAAACCCTGAAATACGTTCTTAATTATTCAAGCACTCCTTTAAAGTAGACAGTCCTTTAGTTAAAGTCAAGATTATACTTTGTACCACCGCTGTTAGCAAGATTTCCTATTTTGCTTGTCAGCTTGTGACAGAGTAGGAAAAAAACAAAAGGAAATCTCCCATTTACTTTTCCTTCAGAGGAAAACTCTGCTCTTCTCCCATATTCTCTTAGCACTTGCATTCTTCTCCATACCCACAATATTAGAAACCACTCACCTGAACAGCCAGCCTGTCCTTCTCAGCTTTCCTTAAAGTTAATGGAGAGAGAAGCTCCTTCATGGGGCCATTTCCACCTGGAGCTGTGTCCACATGGGATGCCTTCCAGAACAGGGCTTTCTACCCTCTTTCTTACCCAGGTGTGTGGGATCACCAGCTAATAAAAATGGCTACACCCCAGCAGTGTAACTGTGAGCTCAAAACAGCTTGAAAACTCAAGGAAAATTGAAACTATTGGAAAAAAAAAAAAAAGTCAAACTCACCAATAAAGAAATTTAACTCTTGTCTTTTTCTCAAGTTACATAATCTTGGGAAGTTTTATGTAGTGCAAATCTCATGTGAACATAACAAGACCTTTCAACTGACTGAGTTTGTGTAGCCACTTTTAAATATTGATGAGTTTTTCTAGATTAAGTTTGCTTTCTTAAGGGTATTTTTCTATTTTGTGTGTGTGCCTGAACTGCCAAGTCGATTAATATGAGGTTTTGTACATTTGTGTAATATCTGCAGAGATCCACAAAGCGTTCTTGCAGTTTGCAGTGCCTGACACTGTGGATATGTCATATATCCCCAAAAAGGGGGCCAGACTGTGATTCTTGGGTAGGTTACACTTTGGCTATTTGCAGTAATTTTCTGCCTTTGTGATGGTGAGAGAGGGTTTGAAGGCTGCCCTTTCCCCTGCTGAGATCTTCAGCCAGGATATGTTGCTTCATTTACTCTCAACTTTTCTGCTTGCCCTCACACTGACACCAACTTTTGCTTTCTCCCTTCTTTTACTTCATTTACTATATCTTCATGTGAAGATATAGTGCAAGATGCCAGTCTTCCCTGACCCTCAGTGACAAACACAGTTATGAGTCCTTTCCCTTCATTTCTGGTCATGAAATGATCTTTCATGAATCCCCTAGATCCCAATGGATTAAATTAAATGGACAACTCACACACTACTCTGATAGGATAGAAGTGCATACTTCTATCCGCTTTAATTGGCAGATGGACTGCAACATTTAGGAGCTATTTAAAAATAGAGAAGTTCCCCTTGCTGGCTTGTGCTTTTAACCACAGGCAATTTAAACATTGCTTCTTAATTGCTTCTTAATTGGTTGGACACTTCATTTATTTTAGCTTATGCCATGGTATGGCAATCAGGACCTCAGCATTCCCAGATGTTATGTTCTTAAGGGCAATCTACAGTATCTTCTCCTTAGGTTCTAATTTACCCCTACAGTAATTTTTCTGTCCTGAGTGCAGCTGGCTTTACTGCAGAAGTGAACTTCCATGGATTTGCATCAAGAAAAATCTTGAAAACAGAATCAAATCAGGGAGGTGTACACTTTAAGGTTAATACAATCACAGATAAACACACCCCACATATTTTCCGTCTTACTCCAATTCCATCAACTGACTCGAGAACTTAAAGCATAAGAAAATGGACTGAGAAAAGCTAAATGTTACTAGGGGTGTGTCACTGATACATGATTTCCAAGAATCCCACACTTAATTTTCTTCCCTTTATTAATTAAAGCTTTCTTTTTATTGGTTCCATATTCCCAGAGATCCCAGTCTGCTTGATCGCTCTAATAACATGTACAGGGCTGGCTGAACAAATCCTAAATAAATAAAAGCACCATTTTAGAGAAGAGTAAAGAAAGAAATTGTTCTGGGAAGGCAAGCAATATTAGAGCTAGTCAGAAACACACAGAGAATATTTTGGAAATCTTGCTTGATACAACTGTTATTCAGCTGAGCTGAACCTGTTTACTGAACTGAATAATTTTCAAAGTATGTCAGAACGTATCTCCTATGTCAAACACGTGTATTTGGGAATTCTTTAGTCTGCAGGCTGATGTATAGCCTCCAGCAGACAAAGCTGGAAAATGACTTGGCTCTTCAAAACCAAACTTACCTTAAGTATTTGGCTCAGTTTTCCATTTACCCACTAATAATATGTAAAGGGTGTTTCTAGCCACCAATAAGTATGAAACTATCGGACTGGTTTTGCAAATATCACCAATGCCAAAACAAACCTCAACGTAATTTGTTTGTGAGTCAGCAAATACAATTTGCCCGGACCTCCTTATCCTCTGTGTGCTAACCATGGCCAAAATGGTGTGAATGACACAATGTTCACAGCATATCCTTGTAGCTTGATATTGCATTCTCTTGCAAAAACAAACAAGAGCAAAAGCCTCGCTTGCTGAGTTGGCTTGTATGGCTGTTCATCACCTCCACTTCACCATGTAAAGATTATTGGAGATAGTGTTTTTTCCAAAATTAAATAGGCTGTATTGCTAAAAGTGAGAGAGGTATATTCTATTTATTGTCTGAAATTCTTTGAAATTATAGAAATTTTATTTCCAAATAGAAAGTTTCTAAATAATGCTGTGAAATATGGATGGACATGACCTTTTCTATTAAAAACTCACATTTCTTGCATGAGAACAGAACACTCATATTTAGAACTGCTTTAACAAAGTCTGCTGCCAGACCATGGTGCTACTGCGAATCACATCAGAATACCAAAAAACCAGGGTTTTCACCATCCTTTAAGGTTATTTATGATGAAATTATGAAAGTTAAATGGAATTAAAACTGGTTGGGGATGTGAAAGGCAACAAGAAGGGTTTCTATAAGCAGCTGACAGAAGGAAGACTAGAGAAAATGTTGTCCCATTACTCAATGAGATGGGGGACTTGATAATGCAAGGTATAGGACAAGGCTGAAATACTGAATGCTTTCCTTGCTTTAGTCATTACAAGCAAGACTGGCCTTCAGGAATCCCAGCTCCCACAGACCAGAGAGAAAGGCTGCTGGAAGAAAATTGTACCCTTGGTGGAAAAGGATCAGTTCAGGGAATATTTAAGCAAGTTGTATATGCATAAATCCATGGACCCTTTTAGGATGTTGAATACTCATGAACAATGAATGGCTGCCAGAGTTTATTGCAAGGCAATAATTTATAATCTATAATCAATTATGGTGACCAGGAGAAGTTTTTGAAGAATGGAGGAAAGAAATTGTCATCCCTATCTTCAAAAATGGAGAGAAGGAGAAATCAAGGAACTACAGGCCAGTCAGCCTCACCTCAGTCCCTTGGCAGAGAATGGAGCAGCTAATTTTGGAAAGCATTTCCGGGCATATTAAGGAGAGAAAAATCAGCAGCAGTAGTCAGCATGGCTTCACCAAAGCTAAGTGACCAAATTGATAAATTTCAATGAAGAAGTGTCTGGCCTTCCCTCATCTGGTGGATGAGGGAAAAGCAGTGGATATTGTCTACCTGAATGTCAATAAAGCATTTAACCCTCTTTCACATAAGGTCATCATAGACAAGCTGCTGATACCTGGGCTGGATGAACAACAGTGTGTTGAAAACAGAATGGGTGACCAGGCTAAGAAGGAGGTGCAAATTCTAACTGGGGACCAATGCAGATGATGAAGAGACTCAATGACCTCACATATGAGAAAAAGCTGAGAGATCTGGGACTATTTAGCCCAAAGAAGAGAAGGACTGGAAAATTCTTTCCAGAGGACATAAGTACCTGAAGAGAGGATGCAAAGAGGAGCCAGGTGCTTTTCAGCATGACAGTACTAGGGACAATGGATATAAAGTGAAATACAGGAGGTTCCCTCAGGAAACACTGAGAGTTTTTTTCACTGCAAGGGTGCTGAGCACTGCAACAGTCAGCAGAGAGTTTGTAAAGTCTCCATTGCTAGAAACACCAAACAGCCATCTGGACATGATCCTGGGCAGCTGGCTCTAGGTGACACTGCTTGAGCAAGAGGGTGTTGGACCAAGGGAAAATTCTGGAAGTCCATTCCAGTCTCAACCATTCTGTGATTCTGCAAAGTTAAGAGATTAGAGAATTGTGTTTGAAGGAAAGTATCATTGTACTGCTCTCAGGCATCCTAACAGAAGCAGCCTTGGGCAGTTTCAAAGTGGGAACTTGCTGCAGGTTCCTGTGTGCTTTGGGTTCCTGCCAGCTTAGAAGGGTGGAAAGCTCTTAGCAGCTTCTGAAAACATGACTAATCCAACAGGGCACAGATCTGAGTACCACATTTGATCTTCGTTTCTGGAAAAGCTTGCTGTACTTGTATTTTGTAAAGGAGAAGGAAGAGATATTTTTATGTGAAGTGGTTTTAGAAAGAAAACACCGCTTGTCTTGGAAGACATGCATGGGTTTGAATTATCAAAATAATTGTAAAGTATTGATCTCCCTTTGGTTTGTGCAGAGAGAAGAATAAAAATTTAGGTAAAAAATTAAAGATAAGATATTTTAAAGAGTCTTTGACTCTTCTGTTAAAAATAAATTTTCAAAATTCAAGGTTTTTTCTTCCTCCAGAGAATAGTAAATTTACAAACTCAGCATTACCACTTACGAAACTTTAACTTAGTCCTCAAAGTTATAAATTCAAGATGCCTTTGGTCCAGTCCCCTATAAACGTAGATTTAATATTCATTTGATCTCCCTTCATACGCACATGGGTCAGGTCGTGTTGTTTATCTTTCTAGTGGCTGGAATGACAGAAAGCAGCAGAGACAGCTGCTTTCAGTTCCTTGTATTCCCATGAGTCCTGCATTCCCATGGCTCAGGCCAGAGCCATGCATGACAGACAAAGAGTAAGTGCAGGCACATCCCTTTGCCTGAGAGTCCCAATTTGGTTTATTCTCAGTGTGACAGAATGGTGGGGGTGTTTAGCTGGAATCCTCATTGTGTGTTGAACATGCACATTTTGAAAGACTTTTAATTTCTATTTAGGCAGAGTTTACCCAAGGGACAGCTCCTTTGCTCCTGAGTTCGCTCCCTCATCAAAGAACCACATGGTTGTCCGAGTGGCTTAAGTAAATGCTTGAACATGTACTTTAAAAATGGTAGAACACAGCCTTTTTCTTTAGTCTCAAGGTGAGAAATAGTTGATCTTTGTTTTCCCTCCCACTAGAAATTCATTCAAAATCAGACACCCACACTATAATATTATAGTTTAAAGGAAAAAAAAAATGTGACAGAACCATAAATGCTTCAAGGAACAGTCCTATTCTGGAAAGCACTGGGCAACCATCACTTGACATTCCTGTAGTCTTATGTAGCCTTATTTATTGCATATATATATATTTTTTTTTTTTCATGTTCATGCCAATAGCTTATTATGTAAACACATGCTTATCTCTAAAGCCTGGAAACATTTTAAAAAAGAAATCAATGACAGCAATACGTATTTTAAGCTTAGTGCTCTTCATTCAGTCAAAACCCAGCCAAAATACTTCTTTTAAATTACTTGCATGTTTTTCTATCTAGTTTCTGGTAGCTATCATAGTCATAATTTAATTTTTGATGTTTTTTCATGTTGACCAAAATACTGCTGCAAAACAGCATTTCAGGGCTCTCCAGCTTTGCTACTGCATGAACAGACTCAGTGATTCACCTGGGATGCTCACAAGTGTGAGGCTGCAGAAAGGCTGTATGCAAAACTGGATGTGCAGCTTATCTGCCTCCTCTCTATAGCTTCATGCTCTGGTGCCAGGAGGTGGAACGGCTGCTGGATAGACCTTCTCATAGGCAATGCCAGCATCCTCTACTTCTATAGAACTCCAAATTAAATGTCAGTAAATAATTAATACAAATAAAATAGCAATTGTGTTTTGATCACAGCAAGGGTTTTATGTGCCAGAGAGAGGCAAAAGTCTGTAGGAAGAAAAGAATGTGTCGTTGCTTCACAAATGATGGGTTTGACAGATATCAGGAGAGTTTTATTCCTTTGCTTTTGGCATGGTGGGGGGCCAGGGAGTGGCAGGGGGGGCACAGGCCCTCCATGGAAAGGCGGCTGTGTCTGAGGAGGTGGTGGTGTTGTGTAACCACACTGACAGAGTGCGTCACAACGTGTGACATGTGGCAGCAGAAGAGCCTTAAATAGCTCTCACCATCTTTTCTCCTCCGGAGGTTTTGAGGAAAATTTGGTTTTCTGAGTAATGTTTTATCCTTCCTAAGATCACCTGATAATATGTCTCAAGCTCCTCCAAAGAACATCTCCCTGCATTGTCGGGGAGTTTTAGGCTAGAATCGGTGAGAGTCTTGGTCTTTTAAGCCCAGATGTTAAAACTGTACACCCTAGAGACTACGGGATGAATATATATGTTCATTAATCCTGGTGTAAAAATTGATCAACGTCCCTTCGTGACCTCATCTGTAACAGAAGCTGGGGCTGAATTAATTCCTGCTTGCGCTGAAGCCATTATTAGAAAAATGTCTGACAATGACTAAACTTTTTTCAATGATAGAGGATCCATTGCAAAATACAAAACTTTATTTAACTGTTAATTATCTTTTGTACTAAAATTTCAACTTTGTTTCTGAAGGTTCATGAACTTATCTGGATTCACCACCCACTCAGGACTTTGCTATTCATTTGTCTGCTAGACTTCAGAGACCTTATTACCACATTTCTGTTCTTCTTGTGCTTACAGACTGTAACCATGTCACTGTTTATCCATGTAAGCTAAATGCATTGAATTCTTTCTGTCTCTGCTTCTGCATGTTGCTCATTTCTCTGATCTCTCCAATTTATCTGTGTAGTGTTTGATCTGTAACACCAAATTTGGACTAAGCATTCTAGCAGTGCCTGTGCAGATGAGGAATAGAGTGGAAGCACAACTTAAGCTGCTTAATATTCCCCTTTTACTCCACCCAGAACTGTGGTGACCATATCAGAAAGCCGAGCCCACATGTCCTGTTCATCAGTGCCCTGAGTCCTCTTCAGAGTCACTGCATCCTTCTTGTAATTGTGGCTTTTATTTTTAATTTCTGGCTGAATACATTTTGTGGGACAGTACTAAAATTCAAGCTGCTACCCATACCCAGGACTGCTGTGTCCTGCTGACCTATGCCCATTGTGCTTTGCTACATCTTAGACTGTGATATGAGTTCACTTTGTGTAAACTGCCTTGAGTCTTTTTATGTAAACTAGCAAATAACCCCTCAAGACTCTGGTGGGATGCCCCAACACCCTGAGATTCAGCCTAAAGTCTCTTTTCTGCCCTCAGAGTTTCCCTCCTCCTCTGCTAGAAGAAAAAACCTAGTTCTCCATGCACTGCTCCTCCACATCTCAGCCTGGGCCAAATTAACTTAAAACATCAGCATTTATTACTGTTCTTCAGCAGGAAATCCTCTTTTTAACTCAAAGTGAGGTTTTGCAGGTGGCTGGCCAGGCCTTCTGAGATACAGCCCAGTGAAAAACATTTTGCTGGTGAGACTCAGAGTTCATGTTTCACAAGCACACGTCTCCTTAAAATGGAATTTATCAAGCTGAGACTTAGCCTTTCCCAGATATTTCAACATCTGGTGTCAGACCACATAAAGCAACTTGGATTTTTCACCCATATTCAGCACTCACTCGTCACCAGACCAAGTATGGGGCATCAGCTGGGGCTGTCAGCAGTCTCTGGGGTGGGGACTAGGGTACAGCAATGGTGTTTGGGATTTAGGGTGAAAGTAGGAAGGTAGGAGCCACCCGGGAGGAGTTTTCTGGTTTGCAAGATATTGCAACAGGGTCATGTGGGATGCTGAGGCCAAGGATCACAGCTAGGAATATAAAGACAACTGAAGGATGGGTGACAACCAAAATGACCATAAGTCTTTTAAGGGGCAGAAAATCCAGAACCAGTGAGCTGAGAGCAGAGACTGAGGCAGCTGCAGAGTGCAGATGAGCCTAAGTTCTCTTCCCTCCCTCCTCTTCTCTTATTTCCCTCCTCTTCTAACCTGACATAAGCAACTTTTTCCCCAGGCGCTCCTTGTGGACATCATCAAAGCTGTGCATCCAGAAGGAAAAGGGCTGCTGGAAGCAGCCTGTAGCTAAGCTGGCATGAGCAAATAAATGTATTCTATATATGCTCTGGCCATTCAGATAGTTGGGGATGGTATTTGTCTTTTTCTGACTCATTCCTTCCTTTTCTCTAAGATTGTCTTCAACGCTGTCTTTTAAAGCAAATGAGACATACAAAATGTAATAAAGGAATAAAGAAGGCAGTGCCCCCCAGTTTGCTTCCAACTCTTCCCATCACTGCTCCCCAGCTTCATTTGCCATGGAGCAGCAGGCTTGGGTAAAACTTCTCTGAATATACTGCTCAGTAAACAAGCTTTAATTAAAAGAATAAGAAGATGGAGATCAATGTTGATTTATAGACAGAAGACAGAAAGCTAATCCTGAATAGGTAAATAGCTCTGAAATTACATCTAGAAAGTGGATGGAAAGAGAAGAACATAATATTTGACAAGTTCTTGTAGTGGAAAGGTAAGACCTAAATTCTACTTGGGTCCAATAGTATTGGCATGTCTGATAGAAAAGGACAGGACCAGAGAGCTTTCAGGAAAACAGTGCCAGTGAGGAGTAGGATGGGGGAACACCAGAAACAGCTGGTTTCTTTTCTGGGCTAAGTTTTTTATTTCATGTCTAGGAAACGTCTTCATCCCCTTGAGGCTGTCATGCAAAATGCTTCCAGTGATTCCTGAGATGTGTTCCCTTTGTCTCAGTGTATTCTCCATTTCAGTCACTGAGAGAACTATTATTTCCAAGATTTGCTTTCTTATCACACAAACATAATCTAATTCCTTCCAGCTTCTCCACCCATTTCTTTCTCTCTCTAATCCCTTAAAGAAAATTAGTTTCAACATATAACATATTTCCACTGTGGTATATGAATGTCATACAGAGGGCAGTGCTGCCTCTTCACAGGCTCTCTTGCTTCCAAATGTTACACCGCTCCTTGTGATATTTTTTTTAAACAGGATTTTTTACTTTTTAAGCCAGAGAGGAATCCACTGCAGGAATGAATTTACACTGGCCTTGTGCCACCTAATCTTGAGAACTGAGACACTGAGTTTAACATTTCTGAGACAAATTGTAATGTGTTATAAGCTCTATGTAGCTTAACCTCTAAGGGGGGACAAAAGGTGTTTGAATGGGGATGATTTACCTGAAGCAGTATTAAAAAAAACGACCCAGGCCAACTGAAGGAAAAGGACCCCCTCTTAAAAAGCAGTAGCAAGGATTTACTTTCTGCATTTCAGAAAAATGCAGATGACAATCTGTGCCAAATTCTGCTTTTCTTTCTCAAAACCCATGATTTGCAGCATGATTTGATGCTTGGTGCATGAACATCTGTGAAATAATGACTGAAGAAGCATAGCAGTTAAGTCCCTGTAATTCTCTTAATGCTATAGAGTGTGTTTTCTCCAAGGGAAATAAGAATTTACACTCTAAGGGGTCCCTCAACCACTTAAAGTACACGTCCCTCGAGGTCACATTGAACTGCCATTACAATGAGCCTGGCACTGTGCTGCTCTCTCCCCCAGCTCTCGTGTGTTTTGTGGCTCCTCAGCAGGTTCCCTCATTATTTTGGAGGGAAATACAGTCAACAGATTGAAGATCAAAAAGAGTCGAAAGCAAGATGCGAAATATCAGCCCAGTCAGATCTGAACAAGTGCCATTTGATTTTCTCTGCAGAGGAAGCAGTCTAGCGATACACGTACAGCTGTGCCTACTGTTTGGCACATACTGGGAGGTGTTTGATCACTTCTGTTGCCTACTTAACCATCAACTGTTAGATTTGTTTTCCCTGATGTGATAGGGCAGGGGAAGGGGGAGGTCAGTGTCACCCCAAGCTGCCAGAGATCAAGAGAGATGTTTCCCCACCTGCTGACTGTAATTGTTTCCCTCATTCAAAGCCCGAGTCACTACCCTCCTACCCTCCTTTTCCTTCCTTATATTTCCAACTGCTATCCCATTATGTTCCTGTGTGCAGCAAAATAGATGTAGTGGCCTGAAATTGGACAAGCAGTAGAGGTACAGCCTGCCCCAGAGTTTCAGACTCAGCAGAACACAGTGGGCTCTGAACCAGTCTTCAAGGGTTGTGCAGTGATTGCACCCAATCCCTGTCTCCAAGCTTTTGGTCTAAGTGACACTTTTGTTAGGGCTGTACAGGAGACCCTTACCTGCATTAGACATGACCCCACCACAGAGCTGCAGTGATAGGACCAGGTGAGCTCCAACCATGTCTTCCAACTTCTCTGTTCTGTGAGTCTGTATCCCAAAAGAGAAGCCAGATTTGGTGGTGTTTTCTCAATATCCTTGAACAGAGACCCAGCTTTGAAAAGAAATTCTAGTAACCATTTTTATAGAACCAATTAAATAAAAACTAGCTGCAGAATTCAACAGCCCAGGAGTTTTAACAGGCTTTCTCATTTAATAATATAAGCATTTAATTTTTCTGCTTGGCAGCTTTGTACAAACAGGTGGAGAGGAAAGATCTGGGCTGGCTTAACTTGTGTTTTTTGACACAGCCAAATGTCAATACTCAGAAGTGTGTCATGCAAATCAAAGCCTCAGATCTGAATGGCTCGAGTCTTAAGGAAGTTTGCACAGAGATATGGATTTTACAGATGGCTTCTATCTTTTCAATGATCTGGCAAAGGCCTCAGGGCTGAACTACAGAGTAGTCTGGAGCTGCATGATGCAGACCGAATTACTCTGAGAATTTATGGAGAAGGAAGGAAAATGGTACTGCTCTCCAATACAAAAATAGCCTTTCATTACACTGAAGGCTGATGTTGTCCTAGTAGCCAATTGCTCTAACGATAAAGTACGCATTAAGATGTCAGCCAAAGCAGAAGAAAGCAACTCAGGTGTGCCCAGGAAAACACACAATGAACAAAAGGGAAGTTGTCACTCCAAATTCTAGCCAGTAAAGGTTCATTGAACACTACTGGTGGATTTTGAGGAAATTGGATAAAGTCATGGGCAGTCCAAATGAAAAGTAATTATAGCAATAATAAATCTCTCTGAACAGTCTCATGAGCAACACTGAAAGCAAAAGTAAGAATGTCAGAGGCAACTCAGAAGGTGCAACAAAACTGTAGTAGCCAAAATCTACTACAATTTTCTGTGAAGTCTTCCCATTCATCTATATGAATATTTTTTCACAGCAGTCAACCACAAATCAACTTTCATGGAGTTTCTCATACCACGAAGACAAGCAGATTAACAGCAGGCTTTGCATCTGTCAAAAAAAAAAGTTTCTCTATGTTACTGAACTACAATTCTGCACTAAAGATTCATTCAAACACAAAGACAGTTTCATTCCAGTTCATAGGTTTTGATATGGAGAGAGGTAAAGTAAAACATGCACATGCTGGGACACATATGCCAGAAACTAATAAAAAAGATGCAGTTACATACTTAGGTTAATAATAGCTTTGTATAAATTCTCTCAGGCTTGGTGGTGTACTTTACAGCCAGTAAATAACTTCTTCTCCACTTCTGACACTAAATACTTATTTCCTTACAAGGAGATTAGATACTCAGATACAGGAAATAACCAAACAGAGTAGATTAGTAAATAGGGCATGCAATAGGGTTCAGTTCTCCTGATCTCATTATCCCTTTTGGTGCCTGTAGATAAACTGTTTCAACAAAATCTTTGATTCCATAAAGATACCTGTATCCTACTGATTTGGTTTGTTTTAAATGGAGCTAATTGGAATTAAATATCTTAATATTAGCCTTCCAATACATCACTTTCTGCACTACTAAGTAAGAGCATCAGCATTACCTGTCCTCACAGCACCACTAGAGAGTAATTGCATTAAAGCCTTTGAGGGTCTAAGGCAGAGGTGATGTACACTACTTAGACATCACACACTGAAAATATGACAGTGTTTATTGCACTCACTTGCTACCCAAACCCTGAGGGGGATTTTCATAAACGTAGCACTGAGATGGTGTCAAATCTATCATTGATAAAGTCTGCACAGGCAAATTAATACCTCCTGGTATTTCTTCTGGTGTCCATGAATTTTGGCATGGGAATTGTTATTCTTTAAATTTTGCTTGTGATTTTCTGTGTTCTGTGATTTGCTGTGATTTTATTCATAGCACTGAAGAGAAGGTATCTTCGCAAAATCTGAATAATTGTTATTATTCTTGATATTTTGGCAATGCCAGAGGGAAAGGGGCAATCTTCCCTTGTTTTTCCAGCTTTAAAAGTCCATGTTGCTACAAGAAATAATTTCCTTTCCTGTCTACTAGTCAGAAATGGGTCATCACCGGCTTAGGGTTGGCCAATCTTTTTATTTGCAATTTTTTTCAGGAGCTTAGAAGGAGATACAGTTGCCAGCTTGGCTGTATCCATTCCTGCTGGGCAATGCCCATTTAATTATTGCATTGCCCTGCCTCCAGACCATCCTGCTCCTACCCTGAGCAAGCAAGAAAATGAACACTCCCTCGGCCTCTTGGCAGAGTATCTGGTGTTTCATCATGCAGGATCCTGTGTCATTGATCTATTTGTGTACATAGATTTTAAACAAATCAGGCCTAAGATATATTTGTAACACAAATAAAACTTTTAGAAGAGCATACATTAGCTCTTAGTCATTCTGGCTACACTGTGTACAAACAATGCCAAAGGGAAAAAATCTAGAGGTTATAAATTGTGAGGTGTGACAAGCCCCTGTATGTGTCACCAAATAAAACAATTATTTCTGTGATCAGAAAATGCAGAAAGTTAAAGAAACAGGGAGATTATCCTTCTAAGCAGTTCCTAACAGGAATTTAATTTTAGACTGTGTATCTGATCGCTTTTTTTTCAATCTATTTCATTCACTCATTTGATTATTTCTTGAAAATCTGATTTATGAAAATAAAATTGTCATTATAGTTAGAAGTGGCAGAGTGCTTTGAAAGTGAGTGCAATGGTATATAAAGCATAAGAAATCTTTGTTCCTAACCTATATACATCTGTGTGCCTTCCCTCATTCCTATTGCTATATTTTATTTACAGGTAAACCACCAGGCAGACTGATTCATGCTATTAGGAATAGATCCATTTTCATTTTAACTAACCTACTTCCTCATTCTGTAATTTAAATGGATCAGTATAAGTATGTTAGTGGCCTTACCTGAGGAGACATTTCAAGAGAAGATAGCTGAGTGTGATGTACAGTTTAAGTTCAGAGCTTCCTGTTTTCAAGCACGCACAGATTTCTATTTTTATAAAGCAAAGAAACAACTAATGAGCTTTAGACATAAAACATTTGGTATCACCCTGCAGCTGCTGTTTGCCAGAAATGCTGACAAACCTGTTTGTAAGTCTGCAAGAACCACATGACACAGTATGATTCACGTTCATGCTGACCTTTGTCTTGTTTGTGATTGAAAACAATTAAAATTACCAGAGTCAACAGAGTGAAAAGTATGTGGAGTAATTGAGTTTGGTTATCTGTGCCTCTAACTCTGTTTCTGTGTTTCATCATTCTGGCTTTCCCGTGCACAGAAGCTACTGAACCATTCATGTGCACTCATGTGAAGATCTCGATTCAGTGTGTTTGACAGCTCAGGGAAGTCATAAGGCAATGTTGTCAAACAATTGCAGAGAAGATGCAAGAGGCATTAACTAAACTGTCAATAAGCTACAGCATTAACATTAAATTATCAAATCAAATTTGTTGAGCATAAACATGCATTTTTCTTAATAGAACAGCATTTGGATATTTAAGGTCTCTCTCAAGACAGAAGAGTAAAAAAACAAATTATATTAATATTTCTCTTAATAACAGATTGTCTTTAAATATTTAGTCTCTTTAAATATTTAGTCAGGAACTATTTGACTAAGATACTTTATTTTTAAGGAGCACCTTGATTACACAATGATTTCTTCCTTGCTCACAGTCAGGTGGTCAACACCTCTCAGTGCTGGTGGAAGGTGATGACAGCCCCTCAGGGATTCAAAGGGTGAAATTTTTGCCACCAGGTAATGAGAATGACTAGATATACATCAGTGTACATGAATTAGAACAAGTTGCTGGTATTCAGGTCATCCTTGGTGCATTGTTTCCCTTTGTATTTGCAAGATACCCTCAGAAGGTCCAGGGATCTATTCCTAGGAGGGTTCAGAGTGACCCTGGTGCAACATACTAATAAGAAAAGCATATACCTTCAAGATAAGGGAATGTATCTTCGTTCTATCAACAAATAGAAATCTTGGAGTTTGGATAATCTCTCTTTGGTTAGTGTTTCTTTAAATGAAAGCTGTAACACTTTTTTTTTTTTTGATTGTTGCTGTCACTAAAAATGCAAGAAACAGCGTGTCTGAAGTCTCATATTTCCCTGAGCAAGGCCACAGAATTTTGCTGAGGTGAGTTCAATGCACAAGCCTGGTGTGATGAGTAAGCAGAGAGACAGCCCAGAGCCTTTGGATGCTAGACCTCTGAATGCCACCTCATGGTGCCAGGAATCTCAAAAGCTTAATATGTTGCTACTACAAGTACCTGAAAAACAAATAACACTGGCCACATTAATTTATGGCAGTATGAAGGAGTTTTATTACCACTTCTCCACAGAGGGTTATCAGATTTTATGATATAGTTGAAGATAAGATCTTTAGCTCAGGAAGTCCCTTAGCTGGTCTCATCTTAGTGGTGTAACGCTTCCAGTGACATCATATGTGGCTAGGTTACACACATGTGTTAGTCAAACAAGAGAATAAACTTAATGTTTGGAAAACCAAAAACAAAATCAAAGAGAGGAATGTTATTGGTATGAAAAAGTTCAAGAACTTTTAGCATTTCTGAAGGTAATGTTAAGGAAAGAGGCCTTATAGATGTTTTTTGGTTTTTTTTTAATTATTTGTTTTCATTCAAATAAAATCTTTATTCTATAAAGAGATATTTCTTCATGCTTGAGTGTTTTTTTCAAAGGATGTAAGATTACACTTAATATTTTACATCTCCATAGCTTCTATTAACTGATACTACACTGAGTGGATTAGGACATATACGCTAGATAATATGCATAGCATACTCTAGTGGAAGTGTCTTTAAAGAAAGGGTTTTTGCTTTGACTTAGAATATCTTTTCACAGCAAACATGTGTCTTTTATTTGTCATTTTTCATGACCTTTTCTTTCAAGAATGTCTGCACATATGCTGACATTTTGTATTTGTCATCCCTTAGACTTCGTAATTGCCATATTTGCCTCCTAGTGCCACAGAGTTCATTCGTAGAGCCATTTCTTTTTTATTGCTATGCACTCTAAGGCTTTTCCATCATGCTCCTCCCTTCCATTCACTTACAGAAAAAAAAAGGTAAAATCTTCATTTTTGCAAGAGTGACTAAGGCATCTTTGCCTTGGGTACATTTTTCCTTTGCTGCAGAAACTAGCAACAACTATCCATTTAATGAATACATTTAATCTTCAACTTACTGGGCTTTTCCAGCTTAATGCTACTGTTTCTTGCAATTACACCTGCTTCTTTGATTGTAATTAATGTCCTTCTTATTTCCTGATCTCTGTTCCAAAGTCAGTGACTATTTCTCTTTACTTTTCCCTAGTGAGAGGAAAGGAAAATAAAGAAATGCATAAAAAAGATGTTATGGTTTTTGCAGGGTTTTTTTTGTTTGTTTTACTTATCCATCCCTCCAAAATCTTCAGAATTATATTCATGTACACAATAATTGTTTTTTGTTTGAGATAATTAGTATTTTTTAACATTTGTGCTTCACCATATGACAGTGATGAACTGATAGGATTAAACAAACCTTCTATAATATTTTTTACATAAGTTTCTTCTACATGGTTTTTCTAATCTTAGCCTGAAGCAGTCAGCAGTTTTTACAGAACAAGACAAACTGAAGTCTGATGTGGAAGGTTTCCTTGGGCATATAAAATAGAGACGTAAATGGGAAATCCCAGTACAAAAGTCAATCATGCTGCTTCCTTGAGGCTTTAACATGAAAATTGCCTAGAACAAATTTCTTCCTAATTCAAGCTTCTAGAATCCTGTTTATATGTCTGTTTCATGGATAGTGACTTCCTCATAGGAAATAAAAATTACTATTCAGAATATTATATCATTTAGATACTTAATTCATGGACAAAGACCCATTGTGCTTGGCACAGTAGGGTCCACAAGACATCCTCTCCCTCTATAAAAGCTTAGGCTAAGTGAAAAGGCTAATAAAGACTCAAGAAATAGTATTTATTGAGCAAAATATGCTTTAATCATACTGTTGTCCAAAGTCTATAAAGCAAAGGAAAATTATAGGGAAGATAGGGAACAAAAAATAATGAGGTAGCCTTGTGACTAATCACAGACCTTTCTTTTAGAGTATGAAACGTGCCAGAAATACAAAGCCTCCAGGTCTGAAGGTCAACAAAAGCAATGTGGGCTGACCAGAGGCTGGTATTTTCATAAGAAATGAGAACAAGTGCATATGACCAGGATGGGTATCAGCAGCGTTACAGATGGAAATCAAGCAGTGTGGTTTGATTAGATAGGGAATGGAGTCCAGGGATGATGAGCACAGGGAAACCTCAGTGATCAGAGTGGGTTGGATGGGGGCAAGGCTGAGACTGCATTTCACAAAGAAATAGAGAAGGAAGTTGCAGTGGTTGACATATGAAATAAGGGCCCCACTTTAAGGGGGAAGAGAAATGCATTTACTTAGAAATGTAATGCAATTTTAATTATTTATTTTTTTTTTAGCTCAAATATATGTGAAAATTTTGAGAACAGGCAAAGATGAAGATGACATACTCTTCAAAGGTCTAGAACATGGGAACAGGGTTTTAGCCATACTAAAAATGTAATAAGAAGTGGAAATATTATATCATGCTCTATTATATCAATATATGTCTCTGTTGCTTGCTAGGGCTTATTTTATTTTCTATAATGTTATGTCAGTGTAATTAAAGCTGAAGGCAAAGAATAGATAATCTATTTTTCAAGAAGTATATTTCCTGGGAATTATTCCAGGGATTATCAGCTATGCACAAATTAAACTGCTTTGATACCTTATATCTGACATTAGACAGATCTTCACACCAGTGCTGCCTCCTTAATTATTTTGCCATCAAGTACTTTTCCTTGTTAAGAGTTTTATATTAAATAGCTGCCCTCCTATAAGTAAGCATTAATCTGTACCTCTGCCCAAACTAGAAATATGTCATATCAGCATGCATCTTAACTACATTCTGGTAATGCTATTAATAGATATGAAAATATAAATATATCCCTTACCTATTTTAAAAAATATATTAATATTATTAATAGTATCCAGGCTAAAGTACATAATTACACAATTGTTAGAGATTTAAACTATGTTAAGCACATCTATGCTATCATATATATTGCAGTTCCTGAATTAGGATCATTAAAGTTATCAGGTATATTAATTTTTGAGTCCAGATTTATAACAAAAGTGCACCTTGAATTTTTCAGTTTGTGGAAATTCATGGGTCAATGGATTACAAATTCTGGTGACTGTGCAGATACAGGAAAAAGATCAGGAAAGGTTTTGATTAAAATAAAAGCAGATGTCTCTTGGAAATGGTGCCATTTTCATTCTTGTGAGATTAGAAAACTCTAATGAGATGATAGATTTTGTGATCCTCCCTATTTTAGTTATTCCTTTTTAAGGAAGAAAAACAAAGCAACATGATCAATTTTGAAAAGGGGGGGCTTTGTAAATTTTGGAAGGTCCCTCTGTTCAAAACTCAAATAAATCTAAATACTTAATATACAATGTTTGGCATAAAATAATTTTTTACATGAAATATGAAGTATTTCCTCTTAAGCATTAACAGAAGACATAAAAAAGCCAACCCAAACATAAAAACCAAATGACCCAAACCAAACCAAATGACCAAGCCAAAACAATCAGGGATCTGGGCAAGGAGACTTCTTGGGCAGCATTTACCAGCATGACATGATTTTTGTACACAGAAAGGTATAAAACACAATAAAAAATACAAGTTTTCTGAAGCAATGATTTACTAAGTATATCAGCATCTCAATCAAATTTTTTACCGACAGGTTTTGTTTCTTCAAATATTTCATAAGTGAAGCAACAGAAAACATTGTCTTTGAATTAAAAGTTGTCAAGGAATATTGAGGTCTAGAAGTCCATAAAGGCAAATTTAGATGAAAAAGATATGTATCAGCTTTGATTATGCTTTATGCTAAATAAAATAAAAGCTCAAAAATGCTTAAGAAAATGTAGCTCCAAACTTACAATTTATTCTTTTTTTTTTTCTAGTCTTGCAAAGTTTCAAGATCTTGAAAGGGATTGGAAGAACACTGCTTAAGGTAAAGTGTAGAAAATTTTTAGCAGTAGTTTAGGACTGGAAGACTGAAGCACACTGCAAATCCTCAAACTCCCATTTCCCCTTTTAACTCTAATATTATGATCAATTTTAGAGAATTTAATGAGACTGCTCAGAGGAATAACAAATATATGCATAAACAGCTGCAGCAGAGGAGTGAAAGAGATCAGAGCATTCCCCAGAACAAAATACCACAAATGTAAGAAAATTGGAATCTGACATTTCCAGTAAAGTTTTCCATCAGCTTTGTTTTTTGACATGCTTTCAGAGCATGCCAGGGAAATGCAGGCTTAAGAAATTTTAATACAGTCCCTTTGCTTTGTGATGCTTGGTAAGGTTGTAAAGACACATGTTTAGGCATATATTTTATCAAATTTAGGTCTTACTTTTTGAAGGATTATTTTTCACCTCTCATTTAAAAAAAACAAATTTATTTAGCTTGAACCTCTACTCCTGATATCACATCCAGCTGCTTACTAAAAGACCAATGTGCTTTTCTTGCTGCCTATGTTTTATATCTGTTTATTGTAGAATAGTAGGCAGCTAATTCTTTCCTTTCAAAAAGCATAACATGCTCAAAGCTTTTACAGTAAAGCACCAATAAAATAAAGATAATAAACCAATAAAACACAATGAATAATGGTAATGCAATAAAATACAAACTACCTTTATACTTGTTTGCATTAAGAAGCAAGAACTTTAGCTAATCTTTAAAAATACACATATGCTGAAAAAAGTTTTCTGATGTACTGAGTTATGTGATGAAGAATTAATAGTGGCTTCAAAAAAAATTTATCAGCTATTTTAATTTCTCAGAGTAAACATGTATACAAAGCAATATTTCCTATGTCAGTTTCATAATATTGTTCTGAAATTTTTAAGAGGCTGTTTGTTTTTGTTTTTCACCTGCTGTTTCTCTGATGGCACTTACAATGTTCTCAGAAAACAGGAACTCATCAAATGCTATCTCAAGCGTCCATAAAATGTTGAGAAATCCTTACTCTTTCTACAGCCCTGCATTTCCTGGAAATATAAGCCATAAGGCTCTACATGATGGAAGTGTGTGTACCAGCGTGCCCTTGCTGACTCCAGCAGGGACAGTGAGCCTTGCAATGGGTAAGGAAGTTCTCTAACCCTGTTGAGCTGGGAAAAAAAAAAAAAAAAAGAAAAAAGAACAGAGGAGAAATAAGAGAAATAAGTTTTTAAGATGACCTTGTGGATTGAAAGAGGAGTACTGTTGTAAGAGGCACAGAGTCAAACCTTAATGGTAAATGTTCCTTTTTCTTCTATATCAGTCTAGTAAATCAGCATTTCCTCAGTTCCACATCCGCGTTAAAAAAGTGCTACCACTTTCTCTGCAGCCATCCTTCTTGTCTATTTTAGCTGGATGCCCTTCAGTGCAGAGTCTTTTGGGTGCTTGAACAGTTTCCAGCTCGATGGGGGCTGGTGCTCTGCCAGAGACTCCAGGGACTGTGTAATAAGCCATTTGCATACCAGTTGCCATTCAAATTGAGCTTTGTCCAGCCCTGTCCTGAAATAGGCAATGAATTTAACATGATAGTTGTTATAAAACTGTAACTGAGAATTAGAGTTGACAAAACAAAGATGGTTGGCCAGGTCTCTTCTCTGTCACTGGAAAATGGGGTAACTCAATTGAACAAATTGAATTGAATGAAGTGGAGGAATGGAAAATCTGAACAGATGCATGCAAAGATGAATGTGTGGCAGGGGAGCAAGGACTCAGACTGTGTCTGAACTAAAGATTGCTGGTGAGGTGGCTGTAAAGTTGGATGAGAAGGGTTGTTAAGTGTGAGATGAAGGTCAAGCTGGATCAGCAAATTTTTAGGGTGAATATTAAATATCAGGTGGCAAGATGAGGACAATGAACATTAGCCTATGGAGACAGAATTGGTTGTGTTGTTTTATATGACTTGCAAGGGGTATGTGTGAGATTATAACACTGGATCAGAAGAACATAAATAAGGTGTTTTTTCACACTAATCAAAAACCCAATATTTACAGGAGAAATAATGTACAAATGCTGGTAGTATATTGAGTTTATAAGCTCACATTATGGACCTCATTTCTCATAGTATTACCTCTTTAGTCTATGAGCCTTTTTTTAATCGAAAACACTTCTTATGTAGCTATGCATGTACTTTCTCCTTTCAAAATGGCCTTTAAATGGCAAACTTTCACCTGGCTTTGAGTTCACACGTTCACACATTGTCATAAAAAGCTTATTTTTAAAATATATTTCTAAAGCTATCAGTACTTCATGGGGATATGGAAATATAGCCAGTTCAGAGGCATTGTGTGTCTTGGACCAGTCTGCCTCTCTTCAAAGGGATGTACCGGCATTCCTCAGCACTGGCAGCCAGGACAAGCAGTGCCCACATCACAAAGTGCAGCATCTCAGACACCAAACGCAGCTTCTCTGCTTCTTAAACAACAGGGAAATGAAAAAGGGGTTTCCTAAGGGACCTCAGCCTTGGTTTGTTTGTGTGCCCAGGGGCGAGCAATGCTGCTGACATGAAACCTCCATGGACAGTTCCTCAACTCCAGAAAGTACTGGGCTAGCTCAGGGCATCCTGTTGGGAGGGACCAATGATTTTCCATCTGGTCTTACACACTACACTAGGCTATAGGGAAAAGACTGCCTTTTCATTTAGGAAGGAGGTTTTCTTGAACAGAAACCATCTCCCATGTAAAGTTTGTTAATTTGCTTCTCTCTTTGCCTTTCTAACTAGAAAAGCCCCTTAATGCAGAGCTGCTGTCTCAAAAGTAAACACACAACTCCCAAACTCCTATATTCCTCACAATATATAATGCTGAACCTGCCCATCACCATGAAACATTGCTTCATCAATAGCTTCCCCCCATTCTCTCCAATAGGGCTCAGCCCTCATGTCTGTGTTTACTATGTTTTAATGTTAACCAGAAATTTGTTTGGGATCAGCTATTTTAATGCCATTTATGGTGGCTGTTGAAGATGCCAATTAGACTGACAAGCCTGTAAGTGCAGGTCTCACTTTCCACAACTTAAGTAGTAACATGTTTTTTCTGTTATTGCACTGAGGCAGCTGTCAGAAAATAATGCAGCTTGTGGGCCTGATCCCACGAGGCAGAGTACCTACCTACCTACCTCACAGAGCAAATTAAAATCTAAGTGTCATGTTGGTAATCAAAAATGTGCTGAGTGAGGAAGGGGAACAGGGAGATAAGGATGACTCAATACTACTTAGCCTGAAATGAAGCAACCCCAGCTCGTCTGCTATCTGAATTTAAACAAACACATGTTTTTTTCTTCTTTAGCACAAGAGATTGTTTTGAAGGAGGGGAATTATTGGAGGTTCCATCTTTCTTATATGAGAGGAGGGCACAAGATAACTGATAGTACTGGCAAAAGTGAGGAAGGGGTCAACAACAGAAACAAGGATAGTCTAAGCAAGTATTTCACAGCAAAGAAAGGGAAAGGGTTTGTAGTGGACTACAGCTGAAGTGACAAGTAATGCTGATAAAATTTATTTTTAGATGGATTGTTCATTCTACTGGTGTTTTCAATCCCTCTGCCTTCCTCAAGATGGTACTGACAAGCCTGGAAAAGGATTGTTGCAGTAGCCTTCTGGTCATAGCTTGGGAATAAGAAATGTACCTGTGAGGGTGGAGAGGAGAGGTAGCAAATTTTTGAAAGATTATAGAGGAAATAAGGGGAAAACTTCATCTCTGATGTAGCTTTTGGATCAAGGAGAGGACTGTTGTAAAGAGGAAGCTGGCAAAGAAGATGGAGTGGTTTCTGAAAAATAAAAATACTCTTGTCATGCAAAGATTTGAAGGTCTGTTTTGTGTCTTTGGTGACAAGACATACGTAAGGAGATTTGGAGATTCAAGCCAACATTAGAACATGATGAAATAGGGAGTAATTTAAGGTAGCCAAGGTAAGCAAAGGATATTACACAAATTAGCTATTTGCCCAGTTTCAGGGCTGCAAGTGAGTCAAAGTGATATAAACAAGAGTTTTGCTTCAGTTAGCCTCTTCCATGCCCAATTTGCCAACTGCTGTCATTGCTCTCCATGGCACCATCTCTACCACAGCAAAAGACTGCAGTGTTACAGACTGAGGTGTATGTGAGAAATAAGAAGAAAAAAGATTAGCCCATCATAAATAATTTTGTTTCTCAGAGACAAGAATTCCACTCAGAATTTTTTACATGCCTCTAGCTTTTTATTTTCAGAAAAGTTAATGTTTTACAAATATTAGTGAAGATTTTATCTTCTCCTCTCAGAGACTTCTGTTTAACAGTGTTCTGTCAGTCCAGCAAGCCTAAGTTCAAGTTGAAAGTAATTTGTATCCTCTGCAGTAATAACAACCATCAGTTGAAGTATAACTCTCATCTGTGAATCATGGTATAGCTCAGATAGCTTTCTCATTATTATATTGGTTTTACAAATGAGAATCCTAAAATAGAGTCTTTTAGGCAAAAAAAATATGCCAATGGAGAAGACTCATTCAGGAAGAATTACATATAAATAGTAGCAATTTCTTTTAGGACCATAAACTCTCTCTCTGTTGTACACGTGAACACTGCAAACACAAATCAAAGAGAAATTGCAAATCTTACATAGAGACTGCTGTCATAAAGGTCATCAAATGCCACACTAGTTCTGCCATCTGAGCAGTTTCTGAAGGAAGTGTGATATTTTTCAGGAGAAAATTCAGACGTTTGAGGTTTCATAGGAAGTTTATTTATTTTGAATTATGTCTGTGAATTTTCTGTGCACTTTGGTTTTCATCCAACTATCCTGTTCTAAAAAAAAATTATAAAAATATCTTACAATTAGCTAATAAATTATTCTAAAAGACATACAAAGCATTTTTTCTTCAGTATATTCTCTAGCTAGAGAAAAAGACCACTTTCAGACAGGTAAACATTTCTGCAGAGCATCTACTGATTAAGTTGTGTGCAGCTCTCTTACTGTAAAACTATTCCTATGTTCTTGAAACAAATTGGCAGCTGCTCGTAATCTAAGAAGTGTGTCAGCAGAAGTGACCCATATGTCAACCTTCTGCTTTACAACCCTCTGCTGATTGTGAAAGAAGTGTGAAAAAATTCCAAGTTCCACTTTCCCCACTTAAAGTACTACAGGATATGCCTGCTTCAGATCTACAGGTTCTTGAGCTATTAAAGAGAAAAAAGAAAAGAGCTGAAATTTTGTAAGGACAAATGTTTGCATGGTTTTATGTACTTTTCCTTTGAGGAGACTGGGTGCTTCAGTGTAGTAGTCTTAACTAAAGTGCAGTGAGCATCTTTTAAAGTGTATCCCCTATTTTCTGCATTCCTTAGAATGTTTTACACTCACTTGCAGTAAAACTGTGATTTTCAAAAGGTCTTCCCATACTTCAGTACTCAGCTCCAGCTGAAACATGACCTGAGTGCCTAACATCTTTATGATGGTTGTACTGACATCTCTAGTTCTAGTTCCAAGACTAACCAAAAGATACGCAGATTTTAAAACCTAGATTTTACTTCTCAAAATCAAGACCAGTTTACCTAGACACTTCTACATAATTCTTCAAAAGGAGATGTTAAATTTTTAAAATTTCTGCCCATTGACACTAAACTACGTTGTAGTGATAAGTAGGATACATGGCTAGTGTCACACTAAACTCTGTTCCTCAGGAAGACAGCAATGACAGAAGTTAACAGAGATCACATAAGAGCTACTGTTCTATTAAGTAAGATAATTTTGTAGTGCTAGTGTCCTTAGGTAACTACTGTGTTGTCTTTCATTTTGAAGGCAGAAGTTCTGAAAATTTTGAAATCTCTCAGCCAATTTGAATGAAACAATTCATGTTCTGAATCCCTAAAAACCACAGGGAAATCAGTGAGAATCTTTTTATTTCTGTATTTCTGTATTGGTCTGTGTTAGTTTTTCTTTGTAGAAGGCTTTGTAGATGCTACATCATCTCCTCACAAAAAGTACGTTCAGGGTACTGCTTCCCGTCAGCGAAGTTTCCCTGGCTCATCAGGTTAGGTGGTGGCAGGCTGGTGGATCTGGTTTGTGTGGAAAGCTTTTGGTAATGGGGCTTACAAGAGTGGCTTCTGTCAGAAGCTGCTGGAAGCTTCCTATGTGTCCAGAGAAGTCAATGCCAGCTGGTTCCAAGGCAGACCAGCCCATGGTCGCAGCAATGCTGGGATAACGTATTTAAGGAGAAAGAAGCTACTGTGAAGAGCAAGTGCAGTTGGAGAAGAGTGAGGGTCTGTGAGAGGAACAGCTCTACAGGCATCCAAGTCAGTGCATAAGAAGGAGGTGCTCCAGACACCAAAGGTGAGATCCCCCTACAGCCTGTGGAGCAGATCATGGCTGTGCAGGCTGTCACCCTGCACCTCATGGAGGTCTACAGTGAAAGAGAGATCCACCTGAAGTCCTTGAAGGGCCCCATGCCAGAGCAGGTGGATTCCCAGAGGAGGCTGTGGCTCCTTGGGAAGCCTGTATTGGAGCAGGCTCCTGGCAGGACCTGTGGCACCATGAAGAGAGGAGCCCACACTGGAGCAGGTTTTCTGACAGGACTTGTAGCTCTGCAGGGGATCCATTCTGGAGCAGTTCACAAAGAACTTCAGCCTATGGTGAGGACTCATGCTGGAAAAGTTCGTGGAAGACTGTATCCCTGTATCTCATGGGAGTGACTTCATACTGGAGTGGGGAGTTGTGTAAGGGGTCCTCCTCATAAGGAGAAAAGAGTGGCAGAAACAACACATGATGAAGTGACCTTAAACCCCATTCCCTGTGCTGCAGTGGAGGGAGCAGGTAGAGAGAATTGAGAGTAAGTTTGAGTCTAGGAAGAAAGGAAGGGTGAGAGAAAGACATTTTTAAGAGGTGATTTTTTTTTTCATTATCCTACTCTAATTTAATTTAATTGGTTTATTTTTTTCCCCAAGTCAAGTCTTTTTGCCTGTTATGGTAACTGGTGAGTGATCTCTCTGTCCTTATTTCTACCCACAAATGTTTTGTTCTATTTTTTCTTTCCTCTGTCCAGCTGAGAAGGGAAAGCAATATAATGGCTTTGGCTGACACCTGGCATGCAGCCAGGGTCAGCCCAGTACTGCTGAATTTCACACACAACCATCCTGGTCCAGTATTGCATCCAGGGCACCTCACAATAGAAAACAGACCTCTCACCTGAGAAATGGTGCCTCAACAATGGTACCTCACTCCATCTGACATATAAACCCAGTCCAATGAGACAATATGCTTCTTTGATATGACACCACTAGTGAAGTGGCACTTAGAGAAGCCACAATAACAGGGTGAAATATAATTATTGTTTCTACAGTTTTTTCAAATATCATACTGTGACAGTGTGTGTGTTGTGTTGCCTCATTTTATGTATGGCATTCTTGGGACTGCATATTATTTCTCATGGCATGAAAAGTTGTGATCTTTATAAGTAAGTGGCAGATGATATTCTGCCAGCTCAGTGTCAAGTGTAACTTCCCCACAAACTTTGGATTCTTTCTGTGAAGCTGTGTTCTCACTAAGGATGACATTGGATGTGGCAGTACTGACCACAAAACTGCCCCCATAATGTATGCAAAGCTGAAAACTTACTCAGTCCCTTTGGGGTGTTTTCTACCGCAAATAAGAGAAGCTTGATTTTTCCCAGGAGATTTTATCCTCTGTTTTTACCTGGAGCTTTTTTTCCTGGAGCATTTATTTCCTCTGGCTGCATGAGAGTATTCATTCTACATGAATACGTCTGTGATCCTATGAAAAGGTGGGTGTAAAACAGACAACCATAAATTCTATTTAAGGATCAGTGGCAAGGAATAAAATGGAAGTAACGAAACTGGCCAGAAGGCACTGACATTCAATGGTAGTCCTAATATTCCTCCTTCCTCATTTCACTGATGTTTTAAAGTCATGGAAATTATCCTTCAGGGTAAGTTTAACATGCAGAAAGTAAAGACTTCTCTACCCTCATTAGCATTTATGGGGAGTTGATTTGGATTAAGGTCTGGGAACCTTGCTGCTAGAGCTTGCAAAGTATAGCAGCAAAGCACAATTTATGCATTACAAGTCTAAGGATGGTAAACTTCTTGTTGTCTTTCACAGGAAAGAATGTTGAAGGACAAGAATGCAGGAGAAAGCTTTCCTGGAATCACTGCTGAAGGAGCCACTGTAGGTCTGACTTTGTTTTTCTTTCTGGAGAGCAGATTAAAAAGCACCTGACATTCAAAAGGCAATGGACATTTCCTAACTACTCCTGTTGAAGATGCATTTGCAGTTCATATAAACACTCTTTGAGGTAACTACAATAAACAAACACTAACAATAATAATGAATATAATGCGGAACACAGAGATCTACTGGGGAAGGCCTCAGTGGTGAGACGTGCTCTGAGCTCCACTCCATCCTTCTAGGCAGTCAGTTCAGCTTGGCCTCAGGCAGAGAAAACTGCAAGGTCAATACAGAGCAAACCCTGGACAGAAAAAGCAGAAAAATCTACCAGAAACAGCATCTTCTAATGGGAAGGCAGAGCTGTTTGGCTTTGGAGATGTGTAAAGTAAAAGCTGCCTGAATGCAGCCCAGGTGCCCCTCTCCCAGGCAGGACCTGTGAAGGCACTGACAGCATCGCCTCCACCGCAAAGCCCTGGAAGGGAGAGCCCTCAGCCCTGACACTGCTCCAGGAGGGCCATAGCCATGGGCCTGTTAACAGTGCAGGGCTCTCACTCAGCTCTCACTCTTCATACCTTTTAACTAACTTCCTGAGTTCTTAAGGATCACTTTTTATGAGCTGAGCACAGGATTAGGAGTACATGGGGAATTAGGGGTTTGTAAGGTTTGGCACAGAGAAATAGACTGCCTTCTTGATTTGCATTCTGCTGTAGCAACAGCCTCTCACTCTGCAACAGATGAGAACAGAAGATCAAAAGTCTATTTTGAGACTGTCTGGAATTCAGTCTACAGATGTTGCTCTTAACATAATGCTTTTAAATTAAATCAATTTATTTTTAATTTCACACTTATACTACACTGTTTCTAGAGCTTGCAAGTCACAACTCCAGATGAACATATAACCTCAAATCTCCATTGAGGAAAAGAAACCTCATTTAGTTTTTAATTTTAAAAAGTAGATCCTTTACAAGAGACATCTTGCAGAACAGTTTTTCTTACTAAACCTAGATGACACAAATGCTTGCCTAATGAGAATTTAATAGATGTAATAGATATAATACTGGGCCTTGATTTGCCATGAGTAACCAGAATAAAATTTTTCAGACTAGTTTCCTGAACTAGAGAGTTACAGATATTTAAGGCGTCCCCATGGACATCCAAAGTTATCCATAAAAACAAGTGACACTTTTGAGATTTTAATTTGATATTATTTGCTGTGCTTGTATATGTAGGTCTCAGTGGATGAAATTTAGTCTAAATGTCATGGCATTATTAGGATTTTTGTTTTTAAGAGTGTTCCTTAAAAGCTAACAAAGAGCCATCTGCTTTGCAAACTCAATTTTTAGTGTCCCATGTGCTTGTGACTCCTCAAATCTTCAGCAATTTTCCCCCAGGCATTTAAATATTAATTTATTTAATGCTGACTCATTCCACTTAATTCACCAAATCAAGAGAATATTGAAAAGTCACCTTCACATAAAATGCAAATAAAAAATTCCCAGAGATGGGAACATGCCTATCTAGCTGCCCCTTTAGATTTGAGCAGCTGAGTTGGAAGTGAATCTTTGAGATGTCGTGGTTTGCCATTCTGACTGCAAGAGTAATATTTACATTTTGGTACAAGACACTGCATGAAATGATGCATTTCTTAGCTGCAAGCGGGCAAAAGAGGGAAACTGAGGACTGCAAGCAGCCATGCAGCAGGAGCAGGCCCCACTGCTGTGGCTGGCAGGAGGACCTGTCCCCACCCTCACATGGAATCAGCAGCAGCAGCAGCTCCTCACAGGCAAAGGAGGTTTCTGGCTGGCTCACTGGCCAGACTGCCCTGGGCTACTGGGACAGCCTTCAAAGCCAATGCTGCCATTTTTACCAGTTGCTGCTGGGTATATGACTGGTTGGAAAATTTCTGACAGAATAATGTTTTCACTGAAGAGACAGTTCTATTAAAATTGACACATTTCAGGGAAAGAATGACAGAGTTGATTCATTTGGACTTCTCCCATTTGAAAAATGAGGCTTTTCATTTCAATTCTCTGCCATGAAAACAGTTCATCTCAAATTTTATCCTTTTGATTTACTGTGCATTTAAATACTAAATGAGCTGCTATAACACATACTACAGATACATAGTATTCTGACATTACAATGACCTGGTGATTTAACCTTATGGAAAGGATTTCACAATGCAACCCTTTTGCTAACAGATTCACTCTGCAGTTTCTACATCCTATTCATAGAAAGTTTGAAAGATGAGGCTTTAAAAAACAAAATGAGAAATCAGATTTGCCTATGCAATGCAGCTAGTCAGTCAGGTTCCTGAGCACCTCTGCTTGGGAACCACTGACCCGAGCTGTCATGTTCTGCAGGGCAGATGCTTGGAGAAGGCTCCTGATTTCCATGGGCTTGATCACTGTCCCCAGCTAATCCAAGAGGCCAACCTGACTGTTGCTTTCTTTCCTCTCCACTTGAATCTGTCAGTACACACCACTCTGATGGAAAGCCAGGGCATGCAGGACTGAGCACAGCTGCTCATCAACCAGCCCCCATGCCCTTCTCTCTCCACTGGCTTTCCAACTGGGATGCAGCCTTTTAGTTAGTGGCTGCCAGACACAGCTGTTAGAAATGCGATACCACAGCAAGGCTGCAGAACCCATCAATGTGGGGATAATTAAACAATTATGAGTGAGGTGTAGGACATTTCCCAGGGAACCGATAAGCAGCCGGGAGGGGTTAATGGCCCACGTTGTGCTTTGGTTCATTAAATGTTAGCAGATATTAATCTCCAGAGAACATTCCTGATGGGAGTTGGCGTTGCTGTTTGAAATGAGAGGAAGCTGTATTTTGTTTTCTGTATGCCTACCTGTTTGTTCTCATATGTATTATGAGTTTGATGGTAATCTCTTTGCCAGAATGAGCCAAAGGGATCCTAAGTCTCCTCCATAGCCTTGGCAAAAGTCCTGAAATCACCAGGTGGGAGTAGGCTGTTCGTGCACTAGTAGTGGCCAGTTGTGCTAAATCCTGGCTCACGGGTCAACTCCAGATTCCCTTACTGAGGTCCACATCAGCATGGGAGTTTTCTGCTTTTTCATAGACAATGAAATAGACTATGAGAAAAGGAAATTGAGAGAGAAAAACTTATGATGCCTTCTAAACCTATCTAGGGAAACTTCAAGGAGTTCTGTAATGTATAAACTAAAATTACTTATTCCTTACAGGGAGCTGTTCCACAAACTGTTTCTGAGGGGAAAAAAAACAACCAAAAAGACATAAGGCAAACAAGCAGCTATTTTTGGAGGACATAAAAATATAATAACAGAAGTTATTGATGAGTATACCCTTGTCAGAGAAGCTCAATTACATTATCAACTCAATCACATCCCCAGTCTTTTACAGCTTCTCAACAGTAATGGCAGCCCAATAAAAAGAGATTGGATACAGTTTATGTCACTTTTTGTAGATTTTAAAGTTATTTTATTTTCTAGTCAGAGGGGAAATACTTTGTGGGAACATCATACTGAAAAATCAAAACCCCTTTTTTCCAGCTTTTCTCCCAAAAAGAAAAGAGACAGCTTTGGGAATCAGCATCAATGTAAGCAGCTCCTGCTGAGCTGTCCACTGGGAATTACCTGAAAATAATTTCTTATGGAACACCACTGACAGTGATAAAATTACACCAAAAGTGAATTTGGTCCTGTCTACCAGGAAGAAGGACAGAATCACAGTAGATACTGCAGTACTTGCATCTGAACATACTAGTGGGCTTGGAACTTTTCTCTTTGTATCTGGGTTGAGAACATGAGGAAAAAATCCTTAAGTACAGAAGGAATTAACAAGGCAGAGGCTAAGGGCAGCTACTCAGTGAGATGCAGTCGTTATCAACGCCCAGAGCACTGGTCATGAATTCATTAAAAAACCTTACTGTTTTATAGCTGGCGAGAAATGCTCATTTGAATTACTTTGCAGCAACAGTGCTTTTTAAATTAGAAGTTGGATAAATGGAGGTTCTGTTGTAGAAAAATTCAATTTAATAACTGAGCTGTCTCTGGGAGACAAGAGGTTTGAGGAGCTTGTTTTTGTTCCGTTTCCTTGTACTGGTAGTCTTGGCAAGAACAGAGAAATTAAGCAAGGCTGGCCATATTCAACAAGATCAAGGTAGTTGTGAAAGATTGGGCAGACTGTGGGCATTGGGGCTGTGTCGGACTGGTGGGGTGTAAGCACTCCAGGTAATGGCTCCTTGTATAAGGAGAACAACCAGCCAGCCTGCCTGAGCCCAGCAGATGAAAGGAGGAAAGCTGCAGATGCAGAATAATGTTTTATTGGGTGGAGTTTTGACCCTCAATAAGCCAACTGGGTATTAAGACTGAGACTATGGACCACTCTGCTGATGCAGTGGGTTTTATACACTTTTATGTAAATGACTATATTGTATACTTTCCAAATAAAGTATGTTTGAAATTCAACTTCTAAAATAACCTCTCATGTGATTTTAAAAGGTTGAAGAATACCTAAAAAACCTCTAGGAAGGTCATAGATTCAGTCTGTGAGAATAGATACATTTTGGACAAGGAAGATTTAAAGAAAGACTCTTGGGAAGACTGAATCTGGCTGCGGCAGTAACCATTGACATATGATATAAAGTCACAAAATAAAAAGGGAGAGAGAGCCTGTAACATATGATTTCAATGAAATAACAGTTTCTGTGCCATGGTGGAATAGTATGAGATAAATATATTTACAGCTAGAAAAGGGAATAGATTGCCCACTCCTCTCAGGATGCTATGAAATGCAGTATAGTCTTAAACTTTGTAAGTATATTACAACTAGGATGAGGAATGAATCTGAACAAAACATTAGTTTAAGGGACAAATAATAAGAAATTGGTTACTTGATTCTTTTGTTACACTGCCTCATGCCACTTTTACTGTTCCTCTTCCAAAGTGCAAGAAAGCCTAAATATGTGTGTGATGCCAAAAATCACTTTGATTTAGAAAAAAATTCTACCCATATAGCAGAACAGTCACTCAAAACTGTAATAGATTATATACCTAATATGATGAAACAATTCCTCAAATTTTTCTTAGATCTATGAGATATTAATTTTTTTTTTCCATTTTCACAGATAAGTTTCCTGGAAATCTGCTGCTTTTCAACTCCAGAGAAACTTCTTAATCTTACAGTCTCAGCAAATTTATTTAAATCCCCAAATTGGACAGTCTCCTCAATTTAAATGCTTCTTGGCCATAATGAACCAGACCTAGCAGCCATCCTCAGCACATTCTGCAGAAAACATATACACAAATAGATTTGACTCCAACAAAAAAAAAAGTTTTGGAAGCTGCAGTTGTTCAAAGTTACAGAGAAAGAAAGGGAAGAATGATAATGAGCGTCTCTTTCTCATCATACAAACACATACATATTTATTCCATCCAGTAGCAAGAAGTGTCCTAATTGCTAGTTAATTCAGATATTCAGATTGGAGTTCCTGTCTTTAGCCTTGCGATACACAAAGCCTCCCAACCACTGGACCTCAGCTACCATAACACTCTCAAACCTCACTTTCAAACATGGCCCTGCAGCACACAGATGTGAATTCACTGGGCAGCAAGAGCACATTTAAACTTTCAAAATCTCAAAGCAATAACTCGAATTCAGTCCCCTAAAACCTGTTAATACTTTCCATTCATTCGTTATTTGTCATCAAATAATGAGTGAATAATACCTGCCTGGCAGAGATTAGTTCATACTGGTAGGACTCTCTCAGGAATGGATGTTTTAAATGAAAAAGAATTATTCCTCCTGAGTCTTTTAGGCTCCCAGCTATGGGAAGTCATTTGGTACTCCAGATCACCTGGCCAAGTGGTCCAAGTAAAGCCTGGGGGGCTCTATCAAATGAAGCTATTTGCGGTTCAGAACACAGTGAAGATTTAAGATCCAAACATTTGTCTGAAGCATTTCCTATTTGCAGCTCAATGCTGAAGCTATTGGAAACACCCCAGTAGAGTGCCAGCTTCCCCTTGGAAGAGAGGTGATCCAAGGTTTCTGCTGTTCACGCACCAGATTCAGGACTTACAGTTCAAATGGTCATGGAAGACCAAAGGTGAATCCTTTTGCAGCTTTAACCCTATAGAAGTTTTCAAAAGTCCCAGCTGGGTAAGAAACTGAGTGAAAGGCTATGTGCCAGCTACAGAAACTACTACTTTAAGAATAGACTAAGTTGTTCACTCTAAAGAATCACCTCATTTATGGTTAGCCAGGTTAAAGTTAGATATCTGATCTTGCCATGTACATATCTCCTTAGTTGGTGGGAAGAGAAAAAGGCTGAACAAACTACTACCAAGCAGTGCCTGAGTGTTTTATGGTAAGAGCCTAGGTGAATGACCTGAAATAACTTTCGGATGGCTACACCTGGAAGGGACAGATCTCATTTTTTTGTGTTTAATATTATCAAGAGGGGACACTAAGGCAGGACTGTCAAACACCTGGTTTTCACCAAGGAGAAAACTACCCCTGGCACATCAGTAATACCCATGCTTGTTTAGGCCAAGAGCCAAATGACGCAGCCATCCAGTCAGGGATGTCTGGATGTCTCCCTAGCAAGAAATGAGACTCGGCTTAGAAGTAGCAATGGGTTAGATAATAGCACCTGGTCTCTTTTTTTTTTTTGTTTTTTTTTACTACTAAAGGACACCAAAATGCTTAGGCAGCTAAGAAATAAAGCTTGAAATACATGCAATATACCTCTGTGAACTTTCATCATAAAAAACAGGAGGCTGGGGTGGGCTTGTGTTGCGCTTTCACACATGGTTTGCTTATAATGTGAGAGTAACTGTCAGTGACAGCATTTAGCTGGTTGAAAGAATATGTTTTTCCAGCGTCTCCTCACAAAATTCTGTCTTCCAGCAAACTCCTTAGATACCGAGTTTCTCAGAATAGAGCAAATGGATAGCCAAAACCCATGAAAACAAAATGACTGTCACCACTGATTAATGAAAATAATATGCATGCTAGTAGGCGCAAACTCACTAATAACATTTTCCACATACAAGCCCTAATCTTGTATTTACATTCAAAAATACTTATTTTGCATAAAAAGGAACAACAAAAGAAGCTGAAAGTAAATACTCTGTGGGAGAACACAGTCTGCACCTCGTCTGCAACAGCCTGTGTCTGGATTGAAGATGCAACAGTAGCAGTCTCTAGCTGATACCAGATTCCTAGTGACTGAATGGGGTTATACAGAGAAAAGATTCTGATGTTTCTTACATATCATCACAGTCTTGAATTCTCCAGACTAAGAAAATATTGCTTTGATAAAAGTGACAGAAAACAAATTGATGAAAGTTAAGCATGAGGAAGTAACTCTTTCTTCAATATTTTCGCAACATTAAACCCTCCAACTCTCTAAAAGAAATGCGGTGAGAAGGACAGGACTGCTGTAATTCATTGCATCATGCATGTTTAGACACCAATAATTGTAGTCCAGACACTTGTACTCCAGGCTCCTGCTTTCAGTACCAGGTTCTTCATCTTTCTTCCCTCCTAGCAGCTTCAGTAATTTCCAAATGCTGGACATGTCTCCTCTGTAGCTAGGAAAATAACAAAAGCCAAGCACACAGAACACTGGCCATCCTCTCCTCTTTTCCATCCTTTAGCCTTGGGCCCAGTTGGCAATTGCTACCTCTCTGTGCAGATGGTGGCCTTCTCACTTCTCCTGCAGTCCTTTCTCTTCCTTGGTTAAGACTGCCAGCTTTCTGGTGAGAATCTAAATTAATTTATCTAGCAGAGTGATGTCACCTCGTTAGTTCTATCCTGAAGCTCTGCTGAATGGAAAATGAAAGGAGTTGAGCCTGGAGAAACATAGTGGGATTTTTCCTTCATTCTCTCTTTTCTGCCACAAGACTATTGGTGTAAGAACCCAGGTAAATGGTTTAGATTTAATGAGCATCCAATCTGCAGCCAAACCTACATTCGTATAGCAAGAGCCTATTTTTTTTTTGTTTTGTTTTCAGTAGTTGGCTGAAACTCAGAGCATATGGAAATGACAAGTACTATGAGCTGAACAGTCAGTGCTTCCATAGCTGGCCAGACCACTCTTAACATTCAAAATCAGACTTCCTTTTCACAGCGCATCCAAACCAAAATGTCAGATCTAAACTTACTCTTTAACTCTGCAAAACTGAAGCCTGATGCTGAGCTCAGCAGTGGCAGACCAACAGGAGCAAGCATGTAGGAAAGTCTTGGCCTGGCCCGAATGGCTGAAAACCAAACCTTCTGTTGTTTATGTAACTGCACCCAGGGAATAGCTCTAGGTCAGAAGCCTGGTTTTCCTGGCTATTATAAAGTAACTTTATCTCTTAATTACATCTAGGTAACTGGCTCTGTGAGTCAGAAAGGAACACTAACAGCCCTCATGCAGAGGAGTCACAATATCTTCCCTCCTGTCTGCCAAGGTTTCTGCCCCCACTGCACAAGTGAGACACAGCCATGAGATGAACTGTCTGCAGCACTACTGTGATACAACACCGTAACTTCAGATTAAGAAGGGAATCTTCTTCTTTCCCCTGCCTTTGCAGCATGATAAAGTGAACCATGAAACGTTAGCTATCAGGTTTTTCACCCTTCCAATAAACCTATGTCCACATTTATTGAGATTTTTTGGCTATTTGAGATTTTTCTTTATTTTTAGCCTCCAGACTAATACTGTGAAGACTTCAGTTTCTATGAAATCATGAACTTGACCTAAAAGAAACTCTGAGAGTACACGATTGCCAGCAAGATTGTTGTACTCATCCTCTGCTAGTGGCCACAGCCAACCCAAGGTTGTCATGAAGAAAGCAGCTGGCTGGGAGTGGAGACAATGTGATTCTTGTATCAGAAGTTCAGATGCCGTTTGGCTACAGAGATGAGGAATGTACTCTCACTTTGCATAAATACACATATATAGCCACTGACTTCTTCCCAGTGTCCAGGCTGTCTGAAATCAAAGGAGTGAGGAAGACTAGGGGTCTTGCTATTGTTAAACCCCTGTCATTTATAGCCACTTACTGCAAGAAGACAAGACTTCTTTTGTAGAAGAAGACAAGAAGAAGACAAAACTTTTTTACTTTTTTGCAAATAACTCCCTGAGGTGTGAAACATCAGAGGAACAAGCTCGGTTACACTGTCAGCTATTCAGCCATGCAAAGAATCAGCTTTGTGAGAAATTACATAATTAAGTCTGCTTTTAAATTGGCACTTAGAGAAGAACTTCAAATTCCACTAGTTTCTGTTTAATAAAAAGAATTTTATATTTTGCAGTGGTACTTTTTTTGTAAAATTAATTATTTTTCTTCCTTTTTGAAAAAATATATTTTCTCAATTTCTTTGAGCTCTTCTAACTTACAAGACAAACGTTCATGGATTTACATCTCAAGAGGCAATTTTTCTCTGCAATGTTTTTGATCCAGACAAAAAGAGCAGAAATATTAAAAGTCTAAAGTCATTGCTAGAATTTTTCATAGGTGAATATCTCAAGGAAAGCCAATATCAAGTAAAGATTCTGTGTTTCTAACACAGATTGATTTTAAAGCTGCATTCCCAATAGAAATGGTACTGAAGAAATAGTAGGGATCTTGGAAAACACGGACAAGAAGCAAGGGAAATAATTCAGTTTGGAAGAGCTAAGGTCATCTAGGGACATAAGGGTAGAAAACCTGGGAAAGACAGTGAAATGCTCCATAATCTGTAATGTTCTCTTTTGAATAGATAATAGTTAAGAAGACAACACTGATCTGGTTTGACCTTAGAAAAAACACTAGCTCTTCTTTTGTGAAAGATCACCACTATCAGCTCATTAAAAATCTCATCAACTCAAGTACCAGCCAGCACAGTACTGCTCTGACTTCACAAATTAAAACAAATACTGAAAGTCCATTTTCCTCTACCTTTTGGTAGAATATTATTTTCTCAGTACTTAAGGTTAATGCATTTAAATAAGAATTAGAGATGCCATATGTGCACACACCATGAGATATAGCAGGTGGGAAAGGAGTGAAAATTGGATATGGAAGACAATTGATGGCCTGGACTACATGTGGTCCTTACTGCTTTGAGGAAGGGTAACCAGAAGCAATGTTTACCCAGGCTGGGAAGGTGGGAATACTTCTTCTGGTTTGTTTTTTTTTTGGTGGGTGGCGTGTGTTTGGAAGTCATCAAGCATTACCATATGGCAGACATAGAAATCAAAATGCCAATTTTATTTGGTTACTGCTTGAAAGACTCTCTTCTTTCTGTACAAGAAGTAATGTCTTTTTCTTTCTCCTCTTTTTTTAATCAATAATTATTTTTTAGTTTTAGATTACATAATCCTTCAAGGATTTGTTGCTCTTTTAATTAGTTTGTTATCATTATCTTTTAAATAGCATTTTTGAGCAATCCTGCATGTCCTTTAATCCTGTCCGTTCAGCCTCTGTGACTTGTTTTTTATACAAGTATTTTCCAAATGAAAATCTTCCACCATCTTTTGAGTTTTAAATCATCCCTTCTGCAGCAGAAAGAAATCACAAGCCAGTAAGTAAGTCAATTCTAACCTTCTCAGGGTTTTCACTCTGTGAAATATTGCAAAACATCAAAAGCACTTGAGCAGATATTTTGAAAGCATGCAGAGAATGTAAGCTAATTTAAAAAATTTGATGTTATTGGTACATCTAACAAACTATACCCTACCATGACCTTTTAAAGCATCAAACACCTAGTGAAAAAATACCAGACAATTTTCTTCTTGTCTTGTGCGTGGTTTCTCTTAGTGAAGACAGGGAAAAAGAGAAGCTGTTACCTTAAAAACACTCCCTTAAGAGGCACTCAGCAGCTGCAGTTGTGCCCTAATGTCTCCATCTAAATTAAACTGCAAATTTCTGCAATTACCTGAAGTGGTAAATACTGACTTTTAAAGTTTAGCTAGGTCTTCTGTAAACTACTTTTGTTTTTCTGCTTTTAGTGAGTTCTGTTCTCTCTTTAATCTGAAGGTGAATTCATTATTTTCAGCTCTAACAATGAAGTGTACTAGAGCCATAGATTTTAGAGAAAAACTGATACAAGACTAAGGGCTTAAGACAGGATTTTTCCTAGGAACCTGTTTCTAGTACTTTTATTTGAGACTGAGCATATGTTATGTCATTTTATAGAACGACAGAATCATTAAGCTTGGATAAGACCCCTAAGTCCAACTGGTTACCCAGCACTGCCAAGTGCATCACTGAACCACATCGATGAGTGCCCCATCCACAGACCTTTGAACTCTTTCAGGGACAATGATTTCACCACTTCCCTGACCATTCTTTAAGTGAAGAAATTTTTTCTAACATCAAATCTAAACCTCCCATGGGGCAACTTGTGGCCATTTCATCTGGTCCTCACACTTGTCACCTGGCAGGAGACTGACTACCACCTCACTAGAAGCTTTCAAGTAGTTTTAGAGAGCTACTTTGGGCTCAGTTACAACTGTTAAAAAGATCCAGACTTTCAAAAGCCATTTGCACTGGGCACAGAAATTCAGAAGAAGATCCCTGTAGGAGGCACAAATAAAGTAAACATTGGCTGTGACACAGCATTCAGAGCAGCTCAGGGTGATGACTCTCTGGAGCAGTTTGCATACACATATATATAACTGTGTCACAGTTCAATCTAACTAACCTTGTACTTTCCTTGGGGAAAAGTCTCAGCCCCCCTGCACATACACACACACTGAGCCCTGCAGAGCACACCTGCTGCAGGGGATCCATGGGTATGCAGGTTATAGGGGCTGCTCTGTAGCTGTGGCTGCCAGCATAAGGCTGAACTCTTCTGAAAAACTATCAAACCCAGAAGAGAGCATGTGAATGTGCTGTAAGACACAGGCCTTGCTGCTGTGCAAGCTGGCAGCTTCCCTCACCAGTAAGGGTGATTTCTTCTTCACAGCTGCACTCTGATGCAGAAGCAGCAAACTGGTTCTTCTGCAGCTGCAGAAGAGAAAGCTCTATTCTAAAAACAGTTATGGACCTATACTGAGCTTTAAATGGGTTGCACTTTGTGTCCAAACTTCTTTTGCTTTCATATAATTTTTAAACTTTAACACTTGAAGATTTTTCTCTTTAAACTATTTTATCGAAGCATCTTCCTGCTCTACTGCTTCCTCAGCAGCTGAGCAGTCACCAGCTCTTTTACCATGCACGCCACATACACAGCAGGCTCTGAATTTGTGGCTGGGAGCTAACCTGCTTCTCATAGTCTACGGGAAGATTCCAGTAAGACTTTGACAGTTCAAACTGGTGCAAAGTGCTGTGGTCTGATTTGCTCCAGGTTAGTGCATTCTACCCATTTTGAAGCATTGTAGCCTACTTGGCCTGTATGATACATGACATTAATACCACTGGCCTCCCCTCCAGGCAGGGTATCAGCTCAGCAGGCTGCTGGCTCAGCTTACATCCTACATCACATGTTAGATTTGCTGCTTCGGGGCTGATCTGAGTTTAAAGTTCAGGTCCTGTGGGTTTAAGTTTAAGGCATTTTGTTGTTTTTGTTTGTCATGTCTGAAATATTTTCCTCCCTGATGTTCATAAACTGACTTCTTGTTATGTCTTGTTAAAAGCCCACAATCCTTTGCTAAAACCAGTGAGAATAATTTTAAAACACTTCTTATATGTTTTGAAGATTATGGTGCATTTTAATCCACATCTTTCCATATTAGTGAAAATTTGTGAAATAAACTAATTATCTGGGATACGGAAATTTCTGCATTCATGACTTGTCACATTAAAGAATCTTGGTTTTCTCCACTGTAAACACTCACCTCTTCTCAAGAAGTCAGGCATCTAGAAAACCTCTAAATACATTTTGAGTATTTGAAACTTGTTTGCATTAAGATCTCACTTCTACAGTTCTGTATCAGAGCTCCCTTTCATTTTAGCAAATTTCTGACACAAAGTCCATTTTTTCTTCTCCTTCTTCCACTTCCATTGCATCTGTAACAATTTTAAGCTCTTCAGCACAGGACCTCCTGTCTTCCCATACTGCCATGCTGTCCACAGCACAATCTGCATGCTGTGGCTGCACACAGCATGCAGGAACAGAAGGACAGATCTTGGTTGTGCCCATACCCAATCTTCCCTGGACTGCTCCCAATAATAGCACCCTGCTGCAAGGCTCAGTGCTGAGGACACAGCTCTGACATTGCAGGTGTACTATGATTTTGGCAGGAGAGCTACCAGCTGGTGAAATAAAAACTTCAAAATATGAAATATTCTTTCTCCAGACTGGTTTCCTGACCTTGCCCTACACAGATATTGCTAGTATAATTTCTTATGTTAAACCCTAATAAAGCGTTTGTGTGGTTGTAGGTGGCTGACAACATCAGTGAGCTGCCTTTTCCACACTGCCATTCCTTTCTCCCTTTCTGTCCCTGTGAATGTGCTGCAGTTTCACTAGACATGCTGGCCCTGAGTACATGGAATATTATAGCTCTACAGGCCCCCAAACACAGAGACACCACCCCAGCTACAGAGACAAAACTCTTGCTGTAAGAGATGGCAAAGGGCAGAAGACACATCATGTTCTTGTTTAACAGGGTTACACAAATAGACTTTTTGACATTTTCTTTGTGGGTGTGGCAGGATTGTCCCCTCTCCTCTCCGCCACAAATAGTTGGTGCATAAAGAGGTAACTCAGGCTGAAAGGTTCAGCAAGAGGTCATCTCTGGCACCAAAAGGGCTCAGGCCTCAGCTAAGAATCAACATCTTAGTCTTGAGAGCAGATGTGGGAAGAGATAAAAAAATATTCTTGAGTAAGAGACTATTTTATAAGAGACACACGTTATGACAGAGGCAGAAGCCTCCTATACACCGCCCCCAAAAATGTTCAAGACTTCTTCCTGGAGTTTGGATGCAAATCCATGGTTACTTCCCTGGGGATTGGGGGAAAGGATCTCGATGAGTGCCCCACCACCAATTGGATGGAAAGATAAAATAATTTAGGATTCAATGTATTTCTTTGCTAGCTGTAACATTCACAGGTACCCTTAACCCTGTGCTGTGTATGCCTACTAGCAGTATCTCTTTTTATCCCTATTCCTGTGTGGTATTAGTTTGTTTTAAGTCTTATGTCTGTTAGTTTTCTGCCTATGAAATAAATAATTCATTCTATAATAGACTGAATGAGCCATTATTAAGGAACTTTCAAGTGAGAGTGGGTTTTGGGGTGCTAGCCACCTCAGCAAAGCTACTGCATGCTTCCAGAGGCCTGGAAAAAAGGCAAGGACTTATCTAACCCCCATCCATTTGTAACAGTGGGATCAGTAGCCTATTTAAACCTTATTCTTTTCATAGGCATTTTGACAATGCTGACACCAAAGCTTGTTAATTTGGCATCCTGTGCTGCCTGTGCACTGAGACATGAAGAAGGTTTCCTCTTCAGCTATGCTGCCTGTACATGTGCAGGAGCAGCAGGACCTGAAGGCCTGACATTCCCTGCCAAGTGACATAAACCAGCTCTGAGGCACCACTGCTCCCGAGGCAGTGGGCTGTCGGTCACTGCCTGGAAAAGCAATTTTTTCTGCAGTCAACTCAGCAGAGCAGAGGGCAGGGAGCCAGTAGTCCAGAAATATTAGAAAAAATTGCTGCAAGAGAATTTTAAAAGCCATTGGAAACTTTTGAAGCTGGATCATGCCAAAAAAAGACAGAACAACCTAGTACCTAGAGATGACTTAGAGGAAGCTTTTACCTCTCCAGAGATTTATCACTGATTCACATCTCATTAATTCTCTCCTCTTTCCTCAACATCTTTACAATTTCTTCTCTTGTCAGTTTTCTGGAGATAGGGCATGACCTATGAGCATGAGACAGCAGAAAGCCTTTCCCCTTGCTAGTATTGTGAGACAAATGTTGGTAAGCCTCTGCTGGATATTTATCCCTGGCCAACCCTCCTGAAAGTTCCAGTCTGGGAGCATCAGGAGACCCACAATGGCAGGGCATTAAATGAGCCAGAGCTCATGACAGCACTCCCATCTGGCAGGTGCCAGAGTAGCTAACAGCACAGCAACTCTTCCCTTCAGACACACAAATTAACTTTAGGAAAGCAACTCTTGATGTGGTGTAGAAGCAGCTGACACTCTGATGCTTAGCCATGGTATTTGTTTGGCTGCACCACCCCATGGGCACAGCCAAAGCAGGGCAGCCCTGGCCACACTGTAGGAAAGGGCCTTGTTCATCCTCTGGGGCTCAGCTCAGGGCTGCACTGGCATGAACATCCTTCTCTGGACAGTCAGATGCTGTTGACGGCATTTGCTAGAGGAGGATCACATCCTGTTGACTCAAGAGGTTCAGTTGGGACCATGTCACTGCTGGCTCCTGATATTGGATGTGCTATAACTGGCCTATAAGAGTTTAGGAACCAGAATAGAAATCTGTACTATCCTTACTCCTACAAACATTTTTCCTGCTGTACCTTCCAATTCAGTGCCAGAGAAACCAGTCTCCTTTACTCTCATCATGATCTTGCATAGAGAAGCACTGCAGTTGCCACCAAACCATCAGTGAAGAAATAAGAGGCCCCCTGCACTTGCTGAAACACATACAAGTTTCCAAGTATCAGCAAGGAGGAAAGATGCAACATCTGTTTGAAAATAAACTTGTAATTGAGTAAGTCATGCTTCTTTATTTATTTATTTATTTTTTTCCCAGAACTCAGGGGAATTATCCCATAGAAGCTAGAGGAAGAAGTAAAACTCATTTCCTATGAGTTCATCTTAAGAAAAGCACGACTCATAATGAGATTGGAGAGGATTATTTCAGCTGAAGTACTCTTAAAAAACATTCTTTCATTTATATTTGTGCCAGATGCAGAGTGCAGAGATAGAAGCTCAGAGATGTGGCTGGTGGGCTGCCTCAGAAACAAACTCTCCTGTTATGAATGACCTGGTGAAAAAACAGTTACCCAGAATGGCTTGATGAAAATCTGTTTTTTTCAGTTTTATTCCGATGTTGTTGTTACCTGGGAAGTGAGTCCTTTAAAGAGATTAAAGAGTTTCAAGCATTCAAGAATTCAAGACTTTTAAGCATCAAGATTCTTTCAAGCATTAAAGCAGAACTGAATGTGAGTCAGAGCTGGGATCTTGCTGGGCTGAGAAAGACAATTGAAAAATAACACTAGAGATTTTTCAAAAAAAAAAAAAAGCTTATGTTTTTCCTATGGAATATGCTTTTTCCAAGGGTAAGAAAATACTTGTCAGGAAATCCATCCAGTCTTTTCAGCAGATGTTGTGATCTGCTATCAGTTGTGATGTTTTCATGGATTTGTCATGATGAAGTGCTGAGGTGAGGCAGGAGAAACCCTCACCAGGGAGCAAAGGACACAATGCTCTCAGTTCCCAGATATCTGCCACCCCTCCCTTCTGGATGCAGAACGCATTTGCATCTATGACTAAAGGATCCTCTGGGCCGTAGCTTAATAATCTTTTAAATAATTCTGGATTTGTCTCAATCGTGCTTTCAGTAACAATTAACTAACCATTTAGTTAATGGTTCACACTAAAATATGAGTATTTTCCAACTGTTCAATATACACACATGCATCTCTGAATCGGATCTAATTTCAATTCCCAGCTTCCTTATTTTTTTCTCTTATGTCAACACACTGAATGTCTGCAGATGTCCTCAGAAAGTTTGCTAGAGAATAGTCAGTTACAGTCAATTCTGAATAAAAAATGTTTTCCCTTTTGTTTGAAATGAAAAATAACCTGAAAGCCTTTTCCCGGTAATAAACCAAGCTTTGTAATATGCATTTTTAAAGAAAGAAAAAAAGAAATTACGATTTGGAGTATTCAAAACTCATCATGGTATCAAAATGGATGTGTACTCCTACGCAAGAATATAGCTATTGTCTTTGATGAATAGGAATTGCTCCATTTTTAAGCAGGAATCGCCTAATGAGGGAAAACAGGCTGGTAAAGCAAACTCCCAGTGTATTTGCATCCGAGACTCAACTTGCCAGCAGGTTTTACCCACATGTTTTATTTTAATATTCAGTCGTGACTGATAATTAAATCAAATTTCTCTCCTTGACTATCCTTTTTATTTTTGTTCTTCCTTATTTGTTGCCTTAATTAGTGGATCTTTGTTTTATTCTCAGACTGGAATACTTGGTAGGGGAAAATAATTTTGGTTTTAATTTAACATCAAAGCAACAATCTTGTGATAAAGTATGATTTCATATTTTTGACATTTCTCCAATTCCCACCTGTAACTGCTTTTAAGGCTAAGAAGTCCTTATTCAATTTATGTGCCTTTAGGGATTTCATTGCCATACCTTATTTACACATATAATCAGCTCAGAGCGCATGGACAGACTGTGCCACCTCGAGAGAGGAAGCTCACCAGCAAACCACTGGAGCTCTGATTTATTCTGTAAAACAAGACTTTTACTCCCAACTAGCTCAAACAGCAATTAAGAGCTCTTGTTTACTGGACATGAGTCTGCGGTTGGTTTTTTTTCCCCAGGCTGTCAGGGAGCACTAACCTTAGGAGAGAGCCCATCCTCACATAGGCTGAAGTTCAGCTCTGTGAACTTCATAAGAGAACATAAGTTCTCATAAGGAGAGCAAAGTAAGATATAGGGATGCAGACAAACTTCCTTACTCTATTATGTTTTAGCTATATATGCAGGTCACCAATCTCAAGATCTTAACACTACCTGAAACTATTGACATTTTCAAAAAAATAGAATATTTATAAAGGATGGAGACTATTACTATTCTGAAAAATCTCAGTTAGATTGAACCAGAGATACAAAATAACAAGGTAAAAATTAAAACCTTGAGCTTGAACTTATTTATATTTGAGAAAAGCTTGCAAGTATTTGGATACATATCCAAGATCTTTAGGTCAGGTTAAAATATGAGCCCTACAGTCCAAAGAAGTAAGATAGATTAATTTCTGGACTACTGCTACACTTTTATTTTTAAGGGTTCACCATATTTGGTTCACTGTGCACTTCTGATTTTCTCTCTCTGCTCTTACTACCAACAAAGATTCAGAAATCTTACTGTTTCCCTGTTGTTTTTGGTAGATCATCTTGGCTAAGGAAAAATGAAGGCTTTTGTTAGTTTGTTTACTTCTGGACATTACCTAGGACAGCATCTCACAATCTGTCAGTAATAAATAACAGAATTGGTTCATTCTCTTTAAAACTGCAGCTCATCACACTAACTCTTTCAATGTGCATTTTTATCAGTGTTGTTTGATTTTGATCCTCTTCTGGAAAGAGGACCACCCCAAAAAGTTTAAGCCTGATCCAGTACAAGTTCCTATCAGCTTCAAGAGCACATTGCCTTTGTCAAGTTTTGGAAATGAAGGTGTGTGAAATATAGGCCAATTATTATCTGGCTTTAACAACAAAGCTGCACTTCTGGTTTTGCTCTGAATGAAAAAGTGAGTTGCTAAACTCTTTTGAAATCCTAATAATGTCAAGGGGAATACTTTATTTTGTGAAATGTAATATTTATGAACATGTTTTATAATGCATCCCCAGCTTTTGGAAACAGTATCACATTAGGACAAATGCATTTTTGCAGAAGCAAACAGTTGGAGATAAAAGAGATGTCATTTTAATGCCAGGACAATAGACATACTAATGACACTGAGCAACTCACAGACTCCAGAGAAAAATGACATGCCTTTTTTAAAATGCAAAGTCTACTAACAAATATGTTCAAATATGAATAACAAATAGTACCTTCCCCTTTAAGCACTCATCATCACCCTGTATTTATATACTCAGAGAACAAATCTCCTACATTTACACACAACGTTATATTGTCCCTGTGTACACTCATCCACCTTGCACATGTGATCTGGGTTACTGCAAGTCAAGAAAACAAATCCAGCCATAATTTTCCTGTGAATGTCAAGCCAGGTATGTCTGCACAGCTGTGAAAGCCTGCCTTTATAAGGCAGATATAAGAAGCACCTGCATGTACATCCTTTCCCAACTAATCCTCAAACAGAGGCTCAGCCAACAAAGCAGCAGTTTGCCATGAATGACACTGCCTTGCCCTCTGTACTTGCTCAGGTCTTGAAAACCTCTTTTCATATCTGCCTCCAAATGGGGCTGCTTGGGACAAATTTTATCAGAAATCTCTCCTGATTTTATTCACAGTAACTGTTGACATATCTTCCTTTAGTCTATTTGGAAATAACATTTTAAAATTAATTTTAGAGTGAATTGCATCATGTGCTCAGTAACAGAAAAAACACTGCATGTCCAAAGCTGTCTTGCCTGTGCCTGCCAGTCCCAGCACATCTCCACAGTTCAGCTATGACTCACCAGGAGCCACAGCTTGATGAAAAGACTGGACTAAATTTCAGTGAAGCTTGACCAAGTCTGCTGCAGTATGTTTCTGGGAAGAACTGTGGTTTATGACTGAGAAGAATTGCTGATAACAGCTGAGTTTTGATGCAAGATTTTGAGCTTTCATACTGGACTCTAAAAAGACAGTGTAGACTAAAAAGCTCACTGCTTCTTGAAAGTTGAGATAACAATATTTTTACTGGAGCTGCTGTTTGTTGTAGCACATGAAAGGGACCTAATATTGGCAGGTAGCCTTCTGAGGTGCTATGGGCCAGAATGAGCTTAGTGCCCCTTTTATCACACAAATTGAAAAAAACATTTCCTATGTTTTTCCAACAAAGTGTTTCTACCTTATTTGATCACCATTCAGAAGAAACACTGATGAGAAGTTAAAAAAGGACCTCGAAAAGAACGGGCCACACAGAACATTAGAAGAAGATATATTAATCAAGTGTATCAGACAGAGGAATGCCAAGATGTTTGAGACTTTGAATACTAAAATATTACGATTAGAAACTAACAGTGAAGTAGCTGTGTCTTATCAAGGGAAACTTTCCTCTGGACAAGTTGGACTGACAGTATGCATCCTGCTCACTCTTCCTGCTCTGTTCTTAGGTGTGCATAATTGTTGTGACACAGATCTTGTATTTACACCTAAAGTATTATCTCTTGTGGGTTATTTTACTTTCACAGTCACAAAGACAAGACCTCATGGGTCAAAGTACAGATGAGGTTTTTTAGCTTGTTAAGCACTGATGTATTAATCCCTTGCAGAAGAGTAGCAAAAAATTGTTTCTCTATCACATCAGAGTTCAGTTTGGCCTAGAAATTTCAAGTCTACAGAATATTTTTCCCCAAATTCAGAAAGCCCCCAGTAATCTTATACCACTGATCCCTCCTTCGCAAATTTGTTCTTGTGTGCATATTCCATGCAGGAATGCAGTCTTTTCCACTTCCATTAAATTTTTCATTCCAGTTTTCTCCAGTAAAAGAATGTTCTGACTGTCCAGTCTGCTCAGTCAAGCAGCATAAGCTCTCATAACCTCTGACAAAAAGGTCACTTTGCTAGATTTAGCATCTATTCTAAATCTTGATTCTTTAACTCAACACTAAAATAAAGCCATTTTGTATTCTGCAGGCCCCAAAGGTGGCCAAACAGCTTTGGAAGCAATTAGAATGATTTATTTTGAAGGTGATGGCTGAGAGTCTTTGCATGCACTGAAAACACTAGATTGTTGCTATTCAGATGTCTGCCCATGGAAGAATGTATATGCTTTCCTTTTCCTCTCATATTATAGATCCAGATTAAAATAAAAATAAAATGGAAGGAGCAACTCTTATTAAGTAAAATCAAAGCTCTCCATGGGGAGCCAGATTCTATTCAGAACTGTAGTCTTATAAATCAGACTAACAGTATTAGAGAAGGTGGTACCTATCACCACTTTGGTCTACTTCCTGTACTCTGTGCTACTCTGGGTTTTTTTTTCCATTCTGTTTTTAATTCACTTTTTATAATAAAGTCAGTCCTCACTGTCCACCCTGAATTACATTTTAGTACTGCAATTAGGCTCTTAAACAATTACAACATGATCCCCTCAGGCAAGGGACACAGCAGATCAACAGAGCAATCTGTGTTTATTGTCTTGTATATCATGCTACTATGACACTGAAGCTTTCTGCTTCTGCAAAGGGGAGGTTTGCAGGGGGAGCCTAGAGGTCGTTTGGTTGTGCTTGCAGTTTCATGAGAAAGAATTCACACTGCTGGCACTTGTTTTGATTAGAAAGGAGCCCAATCTTCCCCTCGCAGGGGGATGTCAGAGAGATTGCTCCCCACATCTTCTACCCCAAGATATTGGTCAAAAAAAAATCTCTAACTTCTACTTGTAGACAGAAATTTACATTTATAATTTTGAGTAGATCACAGGAAGTCTGAAAGTTCAATTTATATATCAGATTATTCCATCTGAAGTAGGTTTCACAGCTTTTCAAGGTACCCTGTCATATTCATATTAGGCTTTTCACTCTGAAACACTGCAGACTTTTGCCCAGAACTGGGTCTGTATTAATGGGACTTCAGAGCACCAGAAAAGATACAGTCCCTGTTGGTTTTATGCTAGAACAGATTTCAGCTTTTGTTTATGAAATTGTGGAAAGAAAATGAACTGCAGCCTTATTTTTACTAGCCCAGATGCATCTACTGTCTCTCATTGAGACTGGCACAAAGACACAGTGGTACATCCCCAAACAGACACTAGCTGTCCCCAAATGCTTTTCTTCTTTAAAACAAATTGACTTTTCCTTCTTAATCGCCTTCTTATTTTTAAGCATGGTAAAGGTCAGCACATTGGCTCTTGCTGTCTACCAATTTTTGCCACAGATACCCCTCTAAAACTGGGTAAGAGCAGCAGTTGATGCCAGATTTTGGATTCAATGCCTTCATTCAGCTTGGAGTTGAGAATCTCCTCCACTTGTAAAGGTTTTCACTGAATTTTCAATAAATTCAGTTTCTTCTGGGATTCTTCCCCAAGATGAGACATGCTATCGATAACCACCAGCTCTGAGTCCTCCCTTCAGCTGACTCAGTGCCTACAGGGGGGAGCTGCTTTCCTGAGCCCTTACAGAGCCCATCCACCCTGTCACAGAAGGACAGTTAGGGTGAAGACATTTCAGCTGTGGCCCCAAAACACTAAGAACTACTTCAAATTTGCATTAAGAAAAAGCAAGAATGGGACACTTGCTGTAAACACATGAAATGCCTTCAAGCCTGGTACAAGCAATATTCTTGAGAAAGTGATGCACTTGAGATGAAGCCATAGGACAACTGACATTCCAGAGTTTTGGAGAAAGCAGTGGGCAGTATGACACATTTACATGGGGAGTGAGTTGCCAGTATTATCTGACTGGAGAAGAGGGAACACAGTGCCTTTAATATCATACAGGTGACATAAAACATGTTGGCAGTAATTTTACCAAAACTGAAGTGGATTCTAAAGAAAAGAATTGTTACAAACATGGAAGGAATTAGGCAATAGCAAACAGGACAGGACACAATGTGAATTTGCCAGTGTTAGATCAGATTAGACTGATTTCTTCTCTGTTGACATAATTAGCATTCACACAGGGAAAGATACGGTTGATCTAACATCAGAAGATATTTAAATTGCTACCACATGGGTATTTATTAAACTGGAGAAGATAGGGAATACCTGTGAGAATAATAAGCTGCAGGAAATGGGCTAAAGAGAGTGGCTTGAAAAAGGGTATGAAGGTGGAAGAAAAAAAAAAAAGGTGTGCAGTTTTCAGCAGTTGATCTGTTGGTCTCATCTTACATAATGTTCTTGTTAGTGCTTGGAGCATGCTGGTGAAGTTAGTGATCCTATGAAGTTGGGAGGCATTACAGAGATGTAATAGGGTTAGACACTTATATTGGCAGAAGTGGATGACCTTGCAGTCTGGAGTAATAGAAATTGCACAAGTGAAAATCATCACAAGAGAAAGCTTGCTGCTTTCAGGATGGATAGCTAAATCTTCTGCTTTAAGGCACGGATATCAACTAGAAATGATGGGAGAGGAGAAAGATCTGATTGTTTCCAAGTGTGGAATAGTCACTTCTCACGGTGATGATCAGAAAAAGCATTTCTGTAAGGCTGCCAGAGTCAGCCATCTTTGCAGGGCAGAATTTTCCCTACCAGGCCTTTTCCATACACTCAGAGGAGGAGCACATTAGGGGGCTGGAATTTCTAACACTGTGACAGGGCACTGTGGTGAATGGAGCACTCATCCTTCAAAAAGCCATTCTCTCAGGTTCCCAAAAATGCCAGTGGACATACCACCCCAGCGCCGCTACTATACCAGCAACACTCAGCTTTTAGAGCTTTCTCAGCAACCATGTCAGAGACTATTTAAAATGAAAGGAATCAGATCCTTGGGAACAAGATGTCAGTGAGAAATAAGTGCCAGTATGTCATTCTGTGTTAGGTCAGATGAATGCGAGCACTCTATAAAATAATATCCAAACATTCTATGCATCTGGACAGCATGTTTACCTTGGAACTAATTCTTTTTTGGGTGTCTAAAATTTTTTTCATTTGTCCAGCTTAAATTTAACTTAAATAAAAGCACAGAATGTCAAAGAAAGCCAAACTGCAGGACAAGTCTTCATAAATTATTAAAGATTGGGGATGTCACAGCAGAGATTCTGTCTTTGTACCTTATAAAACTGTCACATTAAATTTTATGAAGGGCCAGTCTGAAACTGGGGAACATATTTATTTGGAAATGAACTTACAAAAAACCCTCAAAAAACCCTAACCCCAAAAAAATTAACAAAAAACTCAAAAAAAAAACCCAAACCAGCAACAAAAAACTACAAAACCCCAAACTTGTTTCTAAGCCAAATAGAAGGTGCATCTTAAACTTGATCTTCTAGAGCACAATCATATGGTAATTCAAGTATTAATTAAAGTAAATCTAAAATATACATCTAAAATGTAAGAGAACTTTTCCTTTACTTCAGAGCAGAAGAGGGCCCATCTTTCTGAAATAAGAAACTTCCTAAACACATTTGTGTCTCAAGGGAGGATGCAGGGGAAAAAAAGCACACACTCAATAGGGTAGATCACATTGCATAATGCATTATTAAAGGGGTCCTCAAAGTGAAAGCTATAGAATGAAAAATCTTCAGAACCCAACCAGAGACAGTACTCCCTCCTGGAAGAATATAAAAAATGGATAAAATTAACTAAAATATATTTTAAAGATTAGTGAGGAATAGCTCTTGATTTCCTAACAGAAGAAAAAACCTGAATTATTAATGAAGCTGCGTACTGACTGCTGTTGAAATTGAAAGTAGGCCTGCAGACTCAGACATCTGGCCCTGAGCATGGCTCCACTCCAAGTCTGGGAGAAGACAAGAAGAAAGAAGCTTTGGCAAACACACAAATACACCGTTCATTGGAAATTCTTCCACAACAAAGGAGGAGCAAAAGTTCTGTCTACCCCAGAGACACTCTATGACCAATGTCCCGTGAATTCCTTCATGTTTCAAAACACATCTGCCAAGGGACAGAATCTGGTGAATTGATCAATCAACAACAACAACAAAAAAAAAATCAATCTGGTTTGTAAGAAATACCCTTAAAAAAATAAAAAGCAAGAAACAGCTGGAGAGTACCACAGTGTTTAGTTACTAACTTGTTTATCTGCTAGACACACTTTTCTGAGATGCATGTTCAAATTTTGCAACTTTAGCAGATCTGAGAAGATTCCAGGCTGTTCAGGCATGGCTGGAGCTGAGCTCTGCTTTGCCTGCTGCACAGTGGCTCTGTCCATGGTAAGATATCACATCTCTGGGTATCAGATTAGGACAGCTCTCCAGACAACAGGCTGTTGGAGTGGCAAAGCAGCCTATCACTCACTGCTTGCATGGTTGTTGCAATGGGTGGAAGGGCTGGCATCCCCTCCACTGCCAAGGAAAGGTTCAGGGCTTGTGCAACAGGCTGTTTCTGGCATCTGTAGCAACAATAAACTCCCCTTCCCACATCCTTTCCTCATTCAGCTTTGGAAGAAGAAGTAGGACTAGATTTCCCAGGGTATCTCATAGCCACCTTCCATCCCAGCCCTGCTCCTCTCTAAGCCCCAGCCTCCCCATTCTCTTCCTACAGCAGCAGAGTGGTCCCTGTCCCATAGACTTGTGAAAGCAAAATAAATTTTGCCTTCTCTATATAAAAGTCCAAAATAGTATTGAGCTCTGCAGAGCCTACAGGGTTTGGTATTGAGAACTAGTGTTGATACAGTTTAATGACCTTTTGTATTTCAAAGGAAAGGACATGACTTTCTGAACATACCCAACAGCAGAGAGAGATTGAGTCTTAGTCAAAGGCTGCAGGATATGTCATGGTCAGTTGTCAGTATACCAAGAATTCCTGGCACTTTGGGTCAGAAAATATTTCAGAGCTCCAACCATTGCTGCTCTCTGTGGGGGTACAGGGCAAGAAGGGAAAGTTTCCCTAGGTGCCCTGTTGGGTGGAAAAAACCCTTGTGTTTCTAGCTATTAAAAAGAGGATGAGAACTCAACTTATAGCAAGATACCAGGAACATGAAGCCTTCTTTGAAGGATTGGAAAGGTTGGGGGCAATTGACAAGACTTCAGTTTCCTGTGAGGAAGTTTCTCCTCTTTGAGCTTGGTGGAAGTGCTTAGTGCCAGAAGCAGAGAGACTCTTCTGGACCCCAAGTCACTGCTGCTGAGGCTTCCTAGAGCAAAGAAGCAGTATGGGGAATAGTACAAAGTTGCAGTCATACGGGAATTAAGTTATTTAGCAGTAGTCCTGTGACATCTATGCTCTGAATCACTTCTGATTTGAGCACAACTGTATTATTATTTTGAATGCATTGGGGCAATTCAAATAGAGAAAGATAATACAGTCAATCTGTAAGGTTACATGCCCTCCTGCTTCTTGGTTATTCACTTATATAGTACCTATTGTAACTTAAAAGCTTGGGGAAAAATGACATCTGGAAGAGCTGAGGTTTATAAAAGTAAAAATAAAAAAATAATGCAAGTTTTCAATAGTCCTGCAATTATAAGAGAGTTGCTGGTAATTATATGTAATCATCAGGAGAAAAACTCAGAAAATGCTGTAGGGGTAAAATATAAGAGTTGAGCATTGACAAAAATGAGGGATAATATAGAATTTCTGCCTCTAGCCCTCTTCAAGATAAACTTGCTGAATAGATACATTTGTCATGCACGCTTTACTAAGTTGTCATTAAATTGAACAACTAATGTCAAAGTTGGGTCCTGGAACCAACAATTTCAGCTTCATGTTCTGCTATATGGTTGTGCAAGGCAGTTCAGGTTGTACAAACTACTAGTTGTAAAGGGCAATGCAGAATACAATTGAAATGGGCCAGCTCAGAGGTAAATTTCTAATCAGAAATATATTAAAAAACAAAATTAAAGGCAAATTAAATTGGTGCTTGAATCTCAGGGACCACATTGAAAACAAAAAAAATACTGTAAAGCCCTAATCTTCACTGGATGAATTTTTTTAAAAGAGGCTTAAGGTACTACTTTTCCCTGAGGTGGTTCAAGGGAGAATCAACAAAAGTTCCCAGGAGGTGAAAAAGGTGAAAAACCAAACTTTACTGGCAAAATAGAAGATCAGGAACTCTGCAAAATTTAAAGCAAACATTTGATCAAAATAAAGCATTTAATAAAGCATTGACTTGGCAAACTCTAATCCATTCAAATTTAAATAACTCAGATTTCAAGAGGAGGAAATTAGAAGAAAAAGAGAGAAAGAGAGAAAAGAAAGAGAGAGTGAAGAAAGACACAGCTATTGCCTTGGATCCAGCTTCCTGTAAGCTACCATAGAATCCAAAGACAATAGGGATGTGTGACCATGTGGTCTCACAGCAATGGGTTTTATCTGCCTTGTCCTCCTGTGGCCATCACCCTCCCCAGGTGGGGCTTCCAGTAATCTGGCCACTGTCAATCTAGACTGAGGTTCCAGAGTGTGCTGTGGGCCGTGGCTGTCCCTGTGCCAGTGACTGACAGCCATTCTGGGCTGGACTAGAGGCTCCAGTGGGGTGGGGAGTGAGCAGTGCATCATCCCACCTTCACAGGACTTGCTCTGGCCCACTTCCCCTCACACACACTTCAATTGTTTTGAGACCATTATCGTTTCCTCCAGCCTCTCACAGATACTGAAGGAGCTCCTTTACACACCTAGAACTCAGACAAGTTGTACTGATTTCATATACAGACATATAAATTATTATCAGCACACATAAAGAACAAAACACCACGGCCAATATGAGTAAACTAATTTTTGGAAGCCAGGCTTCTCAGAAACATCTGAAAATCACAGATAAGTATCCGTTTTCCAGCCTATATGCATCAAGACTGAAAATTCTGACCCTTGCCTCTCATTTGGAACTCAAGTAGTTTGCCTCTCAGCAGCACTTACCAAATTCAGACTTTTCTTTTAATCCCATTGTTGCAAGTTTCACAAAAATCCTAGTATCATTGCCATTTATGATCACATCTGGTTTGAACTGAGCTTTTGATTTTCCCTGTAGCTTAGCAGCAGAGCTCAAGCAGCAGAACAAGGACTGAGAAGTTGATACATGTGAATGGATGTTTTTAGGAAAGGATAAGAATACTTTACAATTCAATAGCATACTCACCTGGATCTGAGGCTTTGATTATACTGAGATATCAAGTGATACAAAACACAATTTATTTCTGTTCTTTCCCCTCAGAGACCTATACTGTACGAGTGAGATTATAACTACAGGGTAGGCATGTAAATAACTTATTTAAAGGATATCATTAGCAACTTGCTGTGTTCTTAGCTGCCCACCTTTTCCTATCCACCTTGGTATTTGTTAAGGATTGTATATTGGTCTCATTTTAGAATATTGCTTTGTGGAGCTGTCTATAGGAATCAAATTTGCAATGCATAGTAGACAGATTCTTTAGCATTAACATACATTACTTCAAACTTCTTTTCTAAGTGGAGTGTGAAAACAGTCATTTCTTCTCCTCCACCCTCTTGGAGGGGGTGGGAGAGCTAGACAGCTTCTCAGTTTAACTGGAAGTAATCTGTGCTTTATGGAAGTTCTAAGGCACAAGGAAGGCTGTATATCATGCACAGCAACAGGACTTTTCTTGCAGGAGTCCTCAGCATTGATACTGCTGTTGTAACATAGTAGTAATATTCAACCTCTTTTTGGGTTAGTTCAAACATAAACCAGTTATTTTTAAAAACAGGACTCCATCCCCTTCTTTTATTCTTCTTGAATACAAGCAGAGTCCTACCATGTTCAAATTTTAGTTGCCAATCCACATATAAGTCCCTCGGTAGTACCTGAATATATTAGATAGAAAATAGACAGCAACTCTTTCAACAGATTGCAATTCTTATGCTTTGGATTTATTTTTTTCTTAAATTTAAACGGAAACCATAAAATATAAGGCAAAATCAGTGTACAAGGGTAGAAGTACCTTGCATATTTGTATAGTGTTCTTTTCTGGCTGTATCACTACAGTGAAAACTGTAACAAAAATATCACCATAAACCCTAAAAAAAAAGGTTTTATAAAAAAAGTGTATGGCTACAGCATGTTAACACCCAGCTCTCTCAAGGCAGTGCACTTTGCAGAATCACAAAAATATCATAAAAATCTCTACATCCTGAATATACAGCTGCTCTGAAGCTGTACCAGCCATTTAGGCTTCTATTACTGACACAGCTATCCAGCCCCTATGTGGAGAGTTTACAATCAGCATATCTTAGTAGTAGTAAATGACAGAAGAGATGGCAAAAGGGTTTAGCTAAGCACAATTTAAATTCTGCTGGAAATCTCACCCCACCAGGAAGTAGAGTAGTAAAACAGCCCAGAGTGCCTCCTAGGAGTGATTAGGAGTACTCCAAAGCTTTCTCTCTGCTGTAGGAAGTCAAACCTGTGTACAGGCGTTTATGTGGCCCTTTGAATACTTGCACTACATCTATATAAAGCTGTAACTTTATTGCATACTAAGAGTTATTTGGTGTACGACAGATTTCTTAGGTGGTCCTGCACATGGGCATACAGAATTAGAAAGACAATTGTTTCTGCACATGGGTCAGAGCTTCATGAAAAGAAAAGGAATTTAGCTTGTAGGAGTGACTAATGTGATATCATCATACTGCTGTTCACTTAGCATCACCTCCATCAATTACAATGCACACATTTCCAAAACAATACAGATATTGCATTATTATGCTTAACCATCTTCTTTAAGAATATTTTGCTTCTTTTTATAAATAAAAGAGGGAGGAGAATGGATACTTCAGAGGAAGGAAATATAGATTTTCTGGAAATGCTTACAAAAGATTTTGTATCTCAATACGTTCTCTGTACAGTGAAGAGGAACAGACGATGCACTTCACATAATCCCTGACTGAAAAAGGAGTTGTTTATCTTTATCTCTCTCAAAAAACAAACATAACCAAAAAAAAACCAAAAAAAGGATTTTTTTTTTCAGTTATAACACTGGCTTTTAGGAACTTGTTATTTCAATTGTTATTGTTAGTATTTAGGAACTTGCTATAATCATTTATTATTGGATTGGACAAAAGGAAACCAAGTAGATGCATCAATTAGTACAGAAAGAATGAAATATCACTCTAGAGGCCTCAATTCAAGAGGCCTGGCTTTGTTTTTGAACTTCCAAAGAAGGAAGCAAGATGTGCTTGTGCAGAAATGCACTGCTTCACACACCCTCTCCATTAGCCTGATGTCTGCATTCCCTCTGAGAGAAGGGGGCATTAAAGATCAGTCTATCTTACAAAATCCTTTCTGTGGAGGACAATTGAACATCTGTTTCAGCTGTACAGTGGACTAGACAGAAGTTGAAGCTCTTCCGGTTGCTTTTGGTTTTAAGACTTTTTTTTTGCCTGGAAATTTCTGGCAAATAAAGAGAAACAGGAACACTGTATGTTTATATGGCCCTGCAAACCAGCTGTGAATCATTCATCACTGCTTCAGTTTAATATAGCATGTAGGACTACCACAGCCATACACACATTAATTTTGTCTGGAACTGGCTTAACAAAAAAAATAAAGTGGAGACCCTGGAAAATGAGGACTGGTGAGCCTGTATGAACCAAACAAAGCAAAATTAGTGAAGAATTAGACTGCTTATATAAATGTAAAAAACTCCTAAAAAAAGAAACCCCAATTCCCCCTGACCCCCTTTCTCTCTAGATAGAGAGGACAGTTGTTAGTATTGGCTTTTGGGCTGATTATACTGCTTATTACCAGTAGATAGCACATTCATCTGTACTCAGTCCTTACACAGATGTCCCTTCCTGTGCTAAAGCCTGGTGAAAGAAAATGTTGTCTCTTGATGTCAACAGCAAAACAACCAGTATCTTTATCTGGGTCAGGATTTTACCAGCTGTCTACCCCTTGACTTTAACTAGGCAAGACAAAGTCAACTCTCAACTTCAGCTAGCCTTTGGACAAATAAATTTCTGTATGGCATTTTGCATAGAGTAAGAGTTACAAAATAAATAATGAGTACATGAAGGGGGAACAGAAATCCAACCCAGCCAGACATCTTGCACAGACTCTCCAATGTTCTCTGCACCGCTATCACAAGGACTGAAGCTGTGCTGAGCCTTAGCTCCAAGACTCAGCTTGGAGACTCACAGTCCTATTGCTAATCCCAGGAAACTCTCAGATTGCTTCCGATTAGGAAAAATGGTTTTAGTGTGAGAACACAGGATCTAGAAGGCTCAAGTATGAGACAAGCTAAACATTGCCTCTCTTTAATTGATTAAAAGCAAGGCAAGCCAGCTGAACTGTCTGATTCTTCCTTTTCATATTGAGAACACATGGTTATCTACTTCAAATTTTAATTATTTTGAAATAAATTTGAATAAGTACTTTAAAAGATTTTTTTTAAAAAATAGAATTAAATGGTACATAATTTAGTAAGTACACCCAGTAACACAACAGGGTGCTTGCACTTCTTATTATCCAGAAGAGAAACTCGAGGGCATTCCGTACTCTGACACAGTACCATAGCTGTATATGCTATATCTATACTGCACCAATAAAGAAAGTTAAACTAGGAAAAATCAGAGTTCAATATGACAAAAATAAAAGTTGCCTTCTTCCCTAAAAATAAGAAAGGTAGCACGCATTGTGTAATTATGATTAGTGTAAATGAGCCAACTTCAAAACATTACTGAAAAAACTTGCTTGATCATCATTTTTTTCCCTGTGAATTTCTTAAAACCAGCTCTTTAGGCTTGGACTCCTCACAGCCTCTAAACTGGGTACCAGAGCTCAGCTGTGCCCACTTCTGAAAGTTTTTGGTCACAAAAAAGAAAAATCAAAGAGAAGGCTGTTGCATTAGGCAACACAGAACTTGTTCTTTGAAATCAATAATGTGCATTCCACCAGATCACAACTATAGCTGGTAACAGACAGATGACCTATGTGTCTTGTTCAGCACAGACCTATTTTATGGGTTTCAGGTCCTCTTGCCTTGGTCAGAGAGCAGCTGTGCCAGGGTCTTCCAGGGCCATAGACAGCTATAATTTAAGAAGGACCCTAAGCTTCATCAAAGGATGAAGACAAGTGCTATGATTTACAAGTTGGACTCTACAATTCCCTGAAAGGAGGTTGTAGTGAGGTGGAATTTGGTCTCTTCTGATAGGTAACAAGCAATAGGACAAGAAGAAAGGGCCTCAAGATGCACCAGATATGGTTTATATTGGATATTATAAAAAACTTCTTCACAGAAGCAGTAGACAAGGAGGGGCTGCCCAGGGAAGTAGTAAATTCCCCATCCTGGGGGGGAGTGTTCAAATGGTGTGAGGACGTTGTCAGAGTTTAGTGATGGACTTGGCAATGCTCAGTTAAGAAACAGACTAGGTCATATTAGAGGTCTTTTCCAACATTAATGGATTTACGATTTTAGGTTTTCCAAGAAAAAAATTTCCTTGCAAGCCGAGAGCCTAGTACTGGTCAGATTCTTTGTACATTTCCATTGCCTTGAACAAATGTCTTTGGAGCTGCTTTTACAGGCCAGGAGGCAGCTCGGCTGGAGGTACTGCTGCACTGCCATGCATCACAGTGGCAGCAATGCATCACTCGAGTGAGCAGCCCTGTTTTCAGTGCAGCAATATGTTAAGTCTGTGGCAAGCAATCCCCTCATGGAGGCAAACATGGGAAACACACTTGTGTGCCAGGTTGCTTCAGCAGGTAACTGTAGGCAGAAGGTGGAAAGAGACTGTTACTAATTTAAAAGACATCTAGGGGGAAAAAAATACCTGGCTGATGGGGATATGTTTGTTCTACCCTTAAACTGGAAATTAGACTCACTCCAGAAAACTGGCTGTTTCTTGTTGCATTAATCGAGAAGGAGCTCAAAACTCTAAAAGTGAATTGCTTCCTGACCTCTTAATTTCCCACAGAGTGTATATTTCCAGTGTGCATATTAAATACAATGTGGTTTTAGATGCTGATGTAAAAGTTATTTTGTGGCTGGGTGCTCTGTGAAGTTAATTAGCTGTATACTGTATCTGGACTCAGACCAGCAAATCTTGCTCACCCTTTTCAAGCAAGACCCTCCAAATAACTTGTGAAAAGTTACTACATGGATTTTATTAATCTCTAATATATCAAGCAGTTTATAGAAAATTAAAGGTCTTTACTACAAAACCTCTTCTGTCTTCTCAACTGTGTTGAACCTGTGACATTAATATTTAGATAAAATTGAAATTTTGAAATATAATTCAGAAATTTATTGTTGGTTCATAAAGTCTATTCTCTTTTCAGGTCTGCCTCATTCTTTGGACTCAGTAATAATCCTGAAAGAGTGACTTGAGTTGCAGCTAATTTAATTTACATGTAACTTATATTAAGTATAATTATGTTTTATAATTATCACTTGCAACTGAAAATGCCTCTCTCAGAAACTCTATAGTAATAATTTGTCAGCAATATTTTCTTTATAATTAAGAGTGACTTGGTTAATAAAAAATCATCTGGCCAGCTAGACATGCCTTGCAGATAGTACTTGTGTACAAAATGATATCATCTGCTGCACAGTAATTTAACTCACACAATTTTACACTGAGCTTTCTGCTTTTGAGGTTTCTCACTATTTAATTTGCCTAATTTCTGAGATGGCTGTGTACAAAAGCAGACTATGGACAGTGTGTCCTGGTTTTGGTGGTGGTGTTTTTAACCTCAATGCCAGCACATTCAGACGTTCCAGCCCTATCCCAACAGAACTTCTTGAAAATGATCATTTGTTCCCTAGCTGGAATGATTAAAATGAAGGAAGGGAAAACAAGGAACAAACCCAAAGCAGCAAGCATTTTCTGCTAATGATTCCTTTCTTCTGTTACCACTTCAAGCCCCAGCTAGCAATAAACTCCAAAGCTGGCAGGTGCTGGAGAATACTTCCTTCATCTTTCAGATGTTCACAGGCCTTCCTAAAGGATATATTAGTGCCAAATCAAGAGGGAAGCAGGAATCACTTTGAGTACTGAAGTCCCTGCTGGGAAGAGGCTGAAAATATTTTCACATTTCTGCATAAACAGGTGTAAGTGACAAAAAATATTAGATATCTTCTGTCTCCTTCCCTTTTAACCTCAAAGCTTATTTGCTGCAGTTTAACTTTAACAGTCATAAAGCAATGATTTAACCATTAAATAACTTGAGAACTATAGGGAGAGGAGACAGAAATATAATTGATAGAGCAAACTATCAAATGCTAACATTGCAGTGTTAGCAGAATGTGTTTGTATGGGAAGCTTACACAGCAGACAAGGTGGGACTGTGACTCCCTAAGGTGCCTTTAGTTTTTATATCCAGAGTGCCTCCAAGAGGATATGAAGTATCTTTGACCTCTTTTCCCAAGAAGTAACCATTTTGAGAGATTGCTTCAGTTTATACAAAGTTTGGAATGTCTCCCATATTTTCCGTTTATCTCTGAACACTTTCAGTCCTTTGCTGTGTAAGGGAGAAAAATTTTTCTTAGTAATTCAAGAAAATAAATACTCAAACTGTAAGTTACTTCCTCAGAAATACCATTCATTTGGAGAGAAGAAGCTTCTTTGAGAAGCAGTTTAGCACTTTAGAAAGAGAAAAATGGAACAGTCATTCATCAGGAAAGCTCAGACATGTTCAAAAAAGCCAGGGATATTAACATGGGTAGACATCTTAAATTCAGCAAATAATAATTGTTTGCCAGTTGATAAGGCTGTAACAAGAAGATGCACCTTACAAGGAAGTCTATTGTGGATTATACATTGAGAGCATGTGCAACACTCTTTTCACACAGATCAAAGGTAAAAAGATGGTACAGCATTACCCCATACCTGAGCAAATAGTATTGCTTGGCTAGTAAATGAAAGAAGTAGAGGTCTTTTAATCTACCTGCATAGATTATTCTTATCAGAGGATTGCTGAAGTCCTAATCCTTCAACTTCTGATTTTATGCACCCATCATAAAGCCATTTATGAACTGATATATAGCCAATGAAAAAACAAAGCCTGCTCCACAGGACAATCTGTCACATCCAAAGGAGGCAGGCTCCATGCATAGGAGGGCTCACAAATTGAGAGAACTTTCCTCTCTGCATCAGCTACATACATCCAACTCACCGAGATTTGTTTCAAAGAACAAGGTTCAGGCAAAATAAATCCTATTTCACCATATGTAGTGTTTCTTATAAATGAGGAGGCAAATTTAACCTCACTGAAAGTCTTACTCGAGAGGCTGAAAATGCTACCACAGTTTCTCACTGGTCTATCAACAGCTGCAAGCCATTAAGGTGTGCAACACAAAATTAAACAACCTCCCTGAAAAATAAATTATGACTTGCTATAGCATTTATGCTGGTATTAAAATTAGAACCCAAAAGAAATGTTAAGTTATGATTCTACCACTACTGAAAGAGACCAGAAAGTCCTTGTAAATCAGCATCTGATCAATAAAAGAAAACATGACAATGATTGCAAAGTTTCCTATGAATCTCTACACACTGCATTATATAATACAGTGTATGCACATGGAAGTGCTGGTCATATTGTGTCAAGACGTATTTACAGGGAACAATCATATTCCTTCTTCTCAGATGACAGCAGTAGCTGGAGGGAGTGAGGCATATTTGCATTGGTTTGGCAGTGCTCTCAGAGGGGTGCCCGCAGCGGGTGTCCTCTGCGTGACACCCTGCCTGCTATTCTGGTCACGGCACAACACGGCATGCAAGGCTGGATCAAACGCAAAACAGAACTTTTAACATCGAGCCTAAGAGAAGAAATTGCCAGATAAAACGGAGTTAAAATGCCTCAGCCTTATCACAACCAAATTGTCTTTTGACCTCCCTCAGATTCACCCTTTTAACAGAATCTGAATTAAAAAAAAAAAAAGAGAGAAAAGTGGGTTTTGGCAAGTGAACCTTTTATGATTTGTTTTGTGATGCATTCTGACCACTTTTAGTGCAGACAGGGCTCAAAGCTCACTGCAGTGGGCCAGTAGGATCAAAGCATTAGATATACAACCTGTCATTGCTAGGAAGGTAGCAGCATGTCTTCTTTTATCCATCTCATTACTAGGCATTTTTCTCATCTTTCCCAGGAAGACAAGGATAAATGTATAGCACACAAGGATGTGCCCACAAATCAATTGAACTCATAGCATCAGGAAAGCAAACATACAATGAGAGGGTTTTAATTGCTTTTATTAATAATATTTAAAACTGATATGCAACTCTGCTAGTGTTTTAATCAGCCTTAAAAATGTAATTGCACAGAACCCTTATGGTTCAAATGATGTCAATATTTCAGGATGCCCACATGCAGAGAGCTGCTACCAGCAGATAATATTGCTTGTGTTTCTTAGTAACTGATAAAAATTGTTAATTTATAAGGAGGAAGCCTCTCTGAGTCACCTTAGCTTCATGTTAAGATCCCTGTAAATATAAACTTCAAGAAATGCCATATGCAACAAAAGCAAACAAAGCGCAGGTTAGACTTCTACTCTTCCTAGTTGCCTGTTTTAGAGTGACAAAATCAAATAATTTCAGAGCAAATCATGCAGTTAGGGATCAATACAATTTCTTGTGTATATTTAAATTTGCACACTTATCTTTTCCCTTTTACTAAAGGTCTGCTTGGTGCTTAGCAACTATGAGCTATCTGAACTGCTCACTACAGTCTCTGCAACCCAGTGAAAGAGATCTACAGGAAAAAAAAAAAGTAAAAGGTTATGGAACAAGCACATTGGGAATTCTACTCTATGATGAAGTCATAAAAAATGATGCAGAATTAGCCAGTTCATCCCATACACTGCTATGGATTCAGAACACAACACAATTTTCCTTTCATTCTTGTATATTTCATATATACATAAAATACATATATGGGTATGCATATATGTGTTGGGGTTTTTTTTCCTGTGTTTTTTTACAATGTTCAATGAGTACATGGAGGATCTAAGTGAATGCATAGGTGTAGCTGATATCTAGAATAAGTTTCCAGGTAAATAACCAAGGAATCTCTGACCCAATAGCTCAGAGTTGAAAAAATGAAAAAAACTTCTTCCTCACAGCAGAAAAATTACTTGCAGAAAGCCAGAACTCTTTGTAAAATTAAAGAAAAACTTGGTAAAGACAAGAATCACATCCACACACTCAAAGCTGTGTAAAGCCACAATGTTGAAAGCATGAGGGCAATAAATGTCATCTACTGAGAAATCCTTGAGAAAGGGAGCAAAAAGAGTTCAATATTGCTACCTGATACTTTAACAGAGGCAGCCCTTAGAAAGTGGAAGTTGTGTGTCCAAATGAACAGAATAAAAAAGATCATGAATTCCTACAGACTAAAACCTAAACACACAGTGAGGTGCACATAAATGCTTCAAAGCACAATTGATAAAAGTAATACATCCACAGAGATATAGATTGATTGCAAAGTCAATTGATAATAATGTAAGAGCAGAACTGTATGAAGAGAAGATGTCATTTCTTGCACAGCTTTTCACTCTGGGAGAAGCTGGGAAGATTCCCATGTCAGAACAAAAAAAAATAAAAAATGGTGGGGGTCTTTTGATGGAGTTTTTTGGTTGTTTTTTTTTTAAATGAGTGACTCAGAGGAGCTGTCTGAAATTGAAGTAACTGTAAAATAAGTTATGAAACAAATTCACAAAATGAACTTAACAAATTGCCAAGTCCAGATGGTATTCACCCAGGAGCTTCAAAGGAACTCAAGGATGAAATAACTGAATTACCAAGGATAGTATGCAGCCTCTCATTGCATCAGTATCAGAGGACCATGAAAATTGTGATGTCATTTTTTAACAAACAGTTTCAAGGGAACTTCAGGCCTCTTGACCTGTAGTGGACAAGTAAATGGCAACTTCAAATAAAAAAAATGCAGAAATAATAGGTTTCTGAATGGCCAACTTTAGCAGTCAATATGGTTTTGAAGAAAAATTATGCCTTGCAAAACTATACTTTGAAGGGGTCAAGAAACTCCATAGATAAGACTCATAAAGCTGAAAATAACTACTTTGATTTCCAAAAGGATGTCTAACTGACGTGATAAAAACAAGCAAGTACAGGAGTAATGCCCTAACACAGATAATCAGAAGTTGAAGATGGAAATATCTGGTCATTTCTTGCTGACTAATGGTTCTACCCCAATTCGTGCTAATTCCCATCCTGGTGAAGTACCTGAGAGAGAGTGAGAAAGTTTTCTTATTTTGTTAATATTAAGTTATTAAGAATGAGGGCCAACAGTAAAACAGCAGGGCCAAAGGGCTGAGTGCAATAAAGGAGTAGAGGAAATTCAGTGTAGGCGATAACAAAAGATGCACAGAGGACAAAGCACAATTCCAGCTTCATATATAAGTGATGGTCCTTACCATTATCGCTCCCAAATGGTATCTTGAGACTATAATAGGATATATCTACATAAATGTAATAGGAAGCTCCATGAACACACTGTCTCAATTCTTTGCAGTGCTTAAAACCTTAAAGTTTAGGCACTATTATGTGATAAACAGAGAAAAAAATATGACCCACATGATGCCTCTGCTCATTTTCATGAGTATTAAGAGATCATGAGTGCAATGTCAGCACCTCTTGAGGGAGTCTGGACCAGATTTAGCAGTGGAAAGCAACGAAGATGATGAACATGCGGATTGGACAGCTCAGTCACAGAAAGAGATGACAAAAGCAAGTTAGGGTAGAGGTGTACAAAATCATGATGTTCAGAGATGGGTTAAAAAGGCATCACTAGTTTGCCCTCCTCGCCAATAAAATAAATGAAGCATAAAAAAAAGCTATTTGGAGCCAGGTTGCAAGCAAACAAAAGGATAAAGTTTCATTTTACAGAATTCCTTAAGACAATAATAGCTGTACCTGGGAGAACTTTTGAGATTACCCATGTTCCTACTCTTTTCACTTTCCCACGTGCCACTTAGTAGCTCCATTTTTGGCCACTATAGTAGCTTGTATAGTAAGCCAATCCCCTAGTCTGATCTGTAGTCTTGTTTCTATTGTCATATTAAGATCCATGGCACCTCACTTCCAGTATAATTCAGATACAGCTGAACTACAGATCTAGAATAGCAGCTTATCTGGATTTCAGAATAAATACTGTTGACCACAACCAACAGCTTTTCAAGGAGGAGGTATCATGAATATGAATACCATCTCTACAAAATCAGGCATGTAATAGATGAAGAGATTTTAAAAGAAGAGGAATCTCTTGTAATTCTTCCACTGTAGTTTCCTCTTGGCAATTGACAATCAGATTTTCAGTTGCTAAATATCAGTAGAGCTTCTGTCATTTCTTTGCAGCTTCCCAGGAACACCCAGCGAAGAATCTTAGAAAGTAAATATCAGTGCTCTCTTTTCTTGTTAATCAGACAATTCTTGAGACTTTTCCTGGAATAAGGATGTGAGGTCTATACTATTGTCACTACTGTCCTACCAAACAGCATCATACAAAACCTCACAGAACACAATTCTAAACCAAAGATGTTCCAGGGACCCACACTGGGGTAGTTTGCACATGAACACTCTAGTCTGAGATCAAAGGAGAAGACAGGACTTCTCCACCAAGGAAAAGAGTGAATGGAGGGAGGACGAAGGAAATGGATGTGGGAAGAAGATGTTTAATACTCTTTCATGCCATAAATCTGTGCTCAATTTCATTATACTGTTGCAATTTCCATCCCACAGGTTTTTCTCTTAGCTTCCTGCCTTAGTGTCCTGGCAAGCCCTGTTGCTCAAACACTTTGGTCATTCTCTTTAACAGGCTTAAGGGCAGAAGCCCTTCCCACATATAATGCTCCTCTTAAAATCAACCTCTTTTCCACATTACTTCATCATCTGCAGCCTCCCCAGGGGAGAAGCAGCTATGGCTATAGGAAACAAGACCCATTTTTTCATTGGCGTTACCTGTGCAATTGTTAGAAAAACTGTCAAATTTCAGGATAATTCCAATATTTATATACATGAAGTATTTGGAAGCCAGGTTTCTAGGAGGAATATCTATTCAATTAACTAAGTTTTCAATTTCCTATTGCCCTTTGCATTTGAGGTAGCATGTAGAGAACTTGACAGTAACCTATATGAGATGTACCCTATGCAAATGAGTGTATTTCTGTCTTGCCCTTGTCTGTAACTTAGAAAGGGGAAAAAGTTTTAACTGAGACTATCTGCTGCATAACACATGTGCTGTGTGTCCAAAGCTTGTGTGGCCAGGGAAGGCCATCCCCTTCAGGAGACAGCTGTGAAAAGTCAATCACTGCTATGTAGTAAAAAGACCAGAGATGATCAGTCTCAGCATTCTGAAGTGAATTTCTTCTTCTCATTAGAGCTGAGCATTATAGAATCTAATGATTCAATGGAGCTGTCTAATATCCCTTCCACCCTCCACAAATCTCTAGCAATCCCATTCATGGAATGCGTGACTCCTTCAAGGCCAGTGAGAGTCTGGAGGAGAGTGAAGGTGCATTTCTCTGATATACATCCTCCAGTGGTTTTGGTGACAGATTTGACCCAACTGAAATCTTGACTGTGATGGAAACAGAAGCCCTTATGCTGTTGATATTTCTGTTAGCTACTTTGCAATGAAACAATAAATAAGTACTTTCATAAGTACAAGAAAGGGCAGCAAGATGGGTTCCATACAAGCTAGTCAAATAACTTCAGGAATAACATCACACACCACCAACTCAGTGCTAAACAGCTGAAGGAAAGAAGTACATATGGTGTCCAGATACAAACTGAGACAAAAACCATCCCAATAAAACTTTATTTCTCCTTAAAAAAAAAAAACAACAGCTTAAATTCTGTGTGAAAATGCTACAATTTTGTCTCATTAGCGGATGCTAGAAATCTTTCCCTTGTTTCTGACACTGTTATCTCAGTGCCTATTCAAGCTGCTTGGGCATTGACTCAATACCAGCTCAGCTGAGATTCCTTCCAGCTCTCCTGTTCTCTCCTCTTAGCAAACTCCATCCAATTAATGTAACAGTTTACAAGCATATGAGGCCATTAAGAGCATTGAACTTTCTGTAATTCTTACATTATTTAGTCTGACATTTCCTTCTTCATGATGAAAGGCCCTTTTACACAGCACTTGAACACAAATATCCCAGCTAAGTCACAGGAAACACACACTTTTTGAGGTATCTCAGAAATAGTATGAATTACTGACTTGATCTTAAATGATAGCACTATAAGCACTTGTAGAAGTGACAGTAGCTCAAGTAAATGTGGTTTATTCTCTTCCAACATATGTCAACACATACTAATAACATAATCCCACCTGTAGGCAAGACCTCACTCCAGCTGCTTGTTCCAAAACCACAAGAAATGTGCTCTGAGGAAATCCATTCCCTCCCTCTTCCCTGCAGCACAGAAGAGCACCCGGAACTGTCAAAGTCTGGGGGTCCATATCTAAAACAGAGTCCAGGGACTCACGTCAAGAGAGCAAGACAGCCCCACAAAGCCTCTTCCTAACCTTGTGAGCAGGGAATACAAGTTAATTGTTTTTATGCCAGAGGTATAAAAGAAGCTTTGCACATATACGAGTATACATCTTGGATTATGTTGTTTATTTGCTTTTGTTTGTTTGTTTTTTCTCCCCTTCTTCAGACCTGAAGAACACACTTCAGTCAATGTCTTCCCACTCCAGAGAAAACCTGGCAAATCTCAGGGCACTCTCTACTCCATCTTCTACTCTCAAATAGAAAGGAGACCTTTTTATAGATGAAGTTTTATCAGTGGGGAAAAAAAAAAATTATATCTATCATCTCAAGCATCAAGAAAATAATTTTTCTGTCAGTTTGGTTACATTAAGTAGAAATACTGAAATGGAACTGATTCAATTAGAATTGACCACGTTTCATCAGATTTTAAAAATCTGCTAGCTCTGCTAAAAGAATAAGAATCTTTTTATGTACCTTTGGAGGTTTTCCTTCTTTTGCAAATTAAACAACAGTTGGGAAATATAATTTCAAAGGAACTGACATTTGTTGTTAAGGGAATTTTTAAAGTGCATTCCTGCAACAAACGGAAATTTAAAGTCAACATTTTCTTCCTGGCAAAACAGCCCTGGATAAAGATGAATAAAACCTGAGATAAAAATAAAATTGAGATATAAATGGAAAAAAATAATAACATTTCCTCTCGAAGAGCCTAAAGACTCCCAAATCAGAAGTAGTTGGTATGTAAATCAAGACCTAGATAGGAGGGCCAAATATCTACTCTGTTCTGGGAAAGAACTGTAAATCTCTCTTAGCCAAAGACTTAATGCCAAGAAAAAGCATTGTCAGTGGTGAAACTGAGGACTGAGAAAGGATAAAAAAAATTTCTTTAAGTGAGGATTGGGTATTTTCAAAATATACTCCTAAAGCAAAACAACTCACCTACATATCAGCTGAATGAGTCTTGAAATGATTGAACATCCCCTTTCTTTTGAGAGCAATATGTTTTGTTTTGTGGTTCTGAATATATTTTTTAAATAAAAAAAATTGTTTAGAGATTCTGGCACAATGTCATTCTATCATATTAACTTTACTGTAAAGTTAATGTGAAGAGACTACAAAACTACAGAACTATGTTGAACATTAAGACAGGTCAGGGAAACCATAATTTTGGAAAAAGCAGCCCCTTCATTAAACAAAACAATTTAAAGATAAACAGGGATAAACCCCACTAATTTGAAGTCCTCTGTGATAAATGACACTGAGTAGCTCTCCAAACCCTTTATTTTCACCTCTGGAGGAAGTGTCTTAGAGTAGCATGGCTTAGACCTCTGAACAAGATTATAAATATAAAGAGCTTCCTCATAGCACCACAATTTTTGCAGCAGTGCACCACTTTTCTTCCTGTATTTGTCAAGATTTTTGTCCTTCTTACCTCTTCCCAGCACTTCCCAAGTATTTAAGAACCAGAAACCTACTAGTGGCTGGTCTACAACCCCCAGCTCACAGCACCAGTGGGACAATTACTGAGCACCCACCTGAATCACAGGTTCGCAAGGCTGTCTGAGGGTTTGCAGATGATAATTGTGGGAACAGAGAAAAGCTTGAGAAACACTTCGGAGCAAGTTTAAGTATTAACCCCATTGCAATGCCTTCTTAGCAAGGGGATAAAATTTGGAGTGATATTCACCAATTTAAACAAAACAACTCCCATCCCCAGTCCCACATCTACAATCATATCCAAGTTGCTTATCTGCATTAGAGAGTCTGGGCTTTATCATCCAAAAGCTTTCTGAGCACAGCAGCAGACATTTAGGTGCCTTTTCATTAAAGCAGCAAAGGTCTGTTAGCATATCTGTCCTAGTGAGATTTTTTTTGCCAGAGAACAATTACGTCCCATATCTCTGAACTGTCATCCAGTCTTACAAAAACAGTCTCCCACATGTGTCCCACAGAGTTTTCTAACAACTCAGAGTAGGGATGTCAAGCCATCACTTCAGTACAGGATAAATTCAGTAGCATAATTATTTCTAGACAAAGCATACAGTTCATATTCACATTGGACAAAATCATTGTCAGTATTACAGAGCTCCTCCTAAGATTAGCAGTCCCACTGTATGGGATGAGGTACAGAAAAAGCAACTCAGGAAGAACATGGCAAAAACGGGGTACCTGTAAGATGCAAGAAGCAAGGAACCGAAAACAAAGAGGGCATTTTTATTTCTGCCATCTAAAAACCAGCTCTAAGTTACATCCATTAATGAAGTATGTGATTTCAAAATGTCATATTATTTGGCCTATACTCACTTAAACAGAAAGCAAGAAGATACTAATGAGAGAGGTCACCTGCCTACACAAACAGGAATTCTGCCTGGTTTGGCCCAGTGCTATTAATGAAATCAAGACAGGAAAGACTGGAATGGCATATGGCTGACAGATGCAAGCATGTAATTTGATGGTGCAGAGGAAAGAATGACTCAGTACCTCATTATCAATTTAGTATTTTTCAGTTTCTTAGGAGAAAAAGACCTCACTTCTGGTTCAGCCATTTAGATGTTAACCTTCTGCGGGGTACTTTTCAAATATAAGCTTTATTATAAGTTGTAGAATAATATAAGGGATGGTTAGAAAGGACTCTGTGAAGTGGCATAGTGTGTGCCCAGGTTCAGCTTCAGCCTTGTCATTTCTGATTAGTGTTTGTCCAATCTGTTCTTAAAGACCTTCTCAGCTTCTGAGGTCTAAGAACACATCTCATTACCTTTACTTTTAGGTTGTTGCTTTGTTTGAGTTAGGGTATTTTCCCTAGCACCCAATCTCTACCTCCATTGCTGAAATTAAAACTCACTGAGCAAAATGCTCCATGAACTCAGAGGTTTTTGTTCTATTTTTGAAGCGTTGAAATCATATTATTCCTTTGTGCTATATAGAAACCAAATCCAACTGACAAAACAAGAAAACATACTTTCATACAAAGAATCCAACTCTTATCTCCTGCAATTTTGAAGCTGTTCCATTGATAACCACATCCAGAGAGCAGCTTATCTGGACATAATAGATTTTTCATCCAACCTAGTTTTTTAAAGACCACATTTCCCTAGCTGATTCACAAGAATTTCATGTGAAGTAATGTCAAAAGAACTGTTTCCTTGGAGGGCATCATCATGGTGCCCAGACAGAACTCTTAAGTTCACAGATAAATACTTAATGCTCTATGTAAGTTAACTGTGGGCTTTGGAAGATGGATAATAGACCATTCAAACTATTTTTCATTATTAAAAATTGTAGGCAGTGACCCTATATGCCTTTTTCCTTGCTCCATCTTTGTTTTACAGTATGCATCTCTTGGAGGAAAGCCCAGAAAGATTATGGGATGGTGATGTACAACTAAACAAATCCACCCCAGATTTTTGCCATCGTATTTCAGTTCAGTCCAGTCCAGTCTACTCTTTCACATCAGTGAGGCTGGTACTTGACTTTCACTTGGCATTACAAAGTGAGCAGCAGCTTGAATTCTGAGTCATCTGGCAGGAATACTCACTCCAAAACAGTAACCTCGAAGTTTTATCCTCTCTACTTTTCCTGTCTGTTTTTCCATCCTTTTAAACATGGGTGGTTATGGAAGAGTGAAAAGAGTATTCTTCTGTTCAGAAGTGAATATACTGCTCACATTTTGCTTTCAGAAGAGCATGAACTATACCCTACATTAAGAGTTTATATATTAATAAAAGATACAAATGTTCTTGCCTGGTAAATCACATACAGCCTGAAGGATTAAATTACAACAATCTAAAAACATAGGGAAAATGGATTTGATACCTGGAGCCAAGGTCCAGTCTTAATTTGCTTAAATTTAAATTACTTTAATCAATTATTTTCCAAAGACTGATTTATCAAAATTAGCTGCAAGTACTTGCTTCACTGGTAGCTAATATATACACCTAGCAATTAGAAGAGCACTCTACTAGATGCTAATTACTTGGGAGTTTTTTCTCTTCTTCAAATTGTAGTTTTAAATCAGATACTTAGCTGCCTTTAGACCAAGAATTTGGTGCATCCATCCAGAAGCTCACCTGTAGGAAGCCAAGAGGTGACTCTGCAAGATCTCTCTGTATTTGAAAATATCTAAAGGCAGAGTTGTAAACTCTGTATCCCTCATATCCCTGAGGGGAGCAGCTGAGTCCCTATGCATTGTTCTAGAGCGCACTGAAATTCAAACAAAACCAAAAGGACACATCTAAGGATTTTCTTTACACTTAGCTGAACCTTTCCGAATGCAAGCAACCCACACGCATGTGTACACGCACTAATCAAATATCCATGCCTCTAAGGCAATTTACCAATCTCATGCTTTCACTGCACCCCACACCTGATTTCAATCTGATTTCAGAAACACAGCTTCTGTACCATAACCTCCTGTGCAACTACAGAATCCCATGTTACGAAGTGTGTTAACCCCAGCAATGAGACTCTCTCACCAGCAAGCACCCAGCCCTTTTCAGCCCGGGTATACAGCTGTGTGACCCACAATGAACTTTCCCTGGATGATTCACAGGCTTGATTTCCAGCCCCCCACACCCTCCCTACTCTCACCCTCCCTCCCCCCCCACATTAACAAGCTGCCCCAGAGGGAAAAAGTGTTGAGAGAAAGAAGTGGTGATATTTCTGCCTCACTGAATTCTGCACATGCTCCAGCTCAAAAGCATTAATGGAGAAGGAGAGAGATCTGGAAAGCACTCTGGCACTGTCCTTGTGCACTGGTTTAGACTGTTCAGGCATGGGCCAGGCATTGCTCTTGTAAGCTGTTACACTCCCCATGCTGAAGCACAGTTATTTTCTAACCACTGCTCACATTTTGGCAGCTCCAGAAAGAGGCTCTGACGAGTCTGAATTGGAGGAACAGCCTGAAAGGAATTTGCTTGTTTTGCCTTCCATGAAGCAAATCAGATTAACTCTAGCTTAAGTCTGATGATTTACATTAACATGTCATTTATCTACATACCATTAAAAAATGTTCCTCAGGTTAGAAAAGGGCCATGTTTGGGGTCACTAGTTTCAAAGTCTGGAAATGAATCAGTAGTTCTGAAATTACCCAGACAGACTAACCAAGCACTGCAGCAAAACATGGCCTGGGATAGCTCTCCTGCTTAACACACTATAAGCTAAGGCTCTTGTTTAAAATAATCCTTGAGTATTCCAGTAGAAAATAAATTAGTTAGAATCACCTGCCTTTAGGCTGAAGTTTGCAAAAATCTGATAATACAAGGCTGTGCCAAACAGAATGGCTGTGAACAAACCTTCCCTGGGAAGAGAAGGGGCTGTATCACAAAACAACAGAAATGGGAGTGAAGCCCTGTGCCTTTATCCTAAATTTCCAGAATACCTCTGTGAGATATCTGGCTGATTTAGTCAGAAAGGCTGTTCCTCAGCCATCTCCTTGGATGAGCTAGCCCTCTACTTTGCTTGGTTCCAAATAATGACATGTTTGAAATCCCAGTCAGAGGTGTTGACAGAAGAAAAATCCCATGCCAGGCCTGTTAAAAGGGCTACAGTACTTAAACAGATGTCTCTGTCAGCACATCTTTGATGAAAATAGTCTCTCTGGAGAACCATAAAGGACTCACTTTGCCCCAGCTTTAACATATCCTAGACCTAGGTCTGCACACTTCACATAGGGAGCTGCATCCTTCATTTCTGTGATGTCCCAGAGCCTTGGCAGAAGCTGCTCCCTGGCTAGGAGACAACAGTCATCCTAGCAATATATGACACTTCCACTCCTGCCAGCTGCAGTGTGCTATCCAGGGACATTGGTGGAGAGCAGTAAAACCAAGCTCCAAATCACCAGCCTTGTTCAACCTTCTAATTGAGACTGCTCATGCAAGCAGGTATTGCTCAGTGCAGAGATAACCCTCGCAGCTGAAGGATTGGATTAACATCCATATCTTCCTGCATCACAAAGCTTTGTCTGGAGGTCTTAAATAATCATTTTTATCCATATTGTGTCTCTTCTCCCAACAAATAAGCAATAGGACAAGAGTAAATTTCTTCGACTTGCACCAGGGGGAGTTTAGATTGGATACCATGCAAAATTTCCTCACCAAAAGGGTTGTCAAGCAGTGAAACAGTCTGCCCAGGGTAGTGGCTGAGTCACAATCCCTGGAGGTGTTTAAAGTGTTCCAAGCTTAGGAATGTGGCTTAGTAGTAGATTTAGCAGGGATGTGTTAGTGGTTGGACTTAGTCTTAGAGGCTTTTTTCAACTCGATTCTATAATTCCCTCTTTAAATGTGGGGAGGGAGGAGAAGGCAAGGTGATTTAAGAACTCCCCTTTAAATTGCAAGTTGGCATTGACATGAACAATTCACATTAACCCAGAAATATTCTGATACACACCCAGACAAAGCCTTGCTGATAACTTGTCCCAACTCTGTATTGCCCAGTAAGCAATCCAGAAATGATTACTTTTTCATTGAAGTAATGCAGCCATTCCTGGTGTCCTGAAAGTAGATATTTCCTGAGATACTGTTCCATAAACAGGCAGCTATAGTAAAAGGTCAGGTAACTCACTGAGCTGGGTCCTATCAATGAAAGAAACCCTTACAAAGCCTAAACAATAAAGTCCAAGAGACAAACACAACATAAGAGTGGTCTCCAAATTCATAGTACTCTGCATGATATCAAATAGCTAGGAGAGAATAAGGTGATGCCTTTTTATTTTTAAACTAGTTCCAAAACATAGACTGAAAGGTTTAAACATTATTACCCTGCAATTTTCATCCAAATGATTACACAAGAATCATTATCTATAATAATACTTCACTATAAAAATGTCTGTTTCCCCCCATCCCTCCAGCACTTTTATGCACTAGAGGGACAGCATTTCTTTCAACCAAAATTATTGAACCTACCAAAATTCGATAGGAATACAAACCCAGAACTGAACATTGACAGAATAAGATTTTAAAAGGATTTCTTTTGTGGCCCTTTGTTCATTGAAATAGAAGACAGAGATGCTGAGAGTTTAAATACGTAATTGCCTAAAGGCCTATGAGGGAAGCCATGCAAGTGACTTGTTTCCAAATGGTTTTAGCAGGTCTTCAATTTTGCGGCTCTTACTGAATATATGCTCAGCGCGTTGTTCAGCAGTGTTCCTCATATAATTTAGTAATCTGTAAATAGGGAGCTCTCTAGAATCCAGTTCCCACTGCTTCAACACCTGGATGGAGTTTTCACTTATTAATTCAGCCAGTAGCTAAAGGAAACTTTACAGAGAAGCTAATGCAAGAAAATATTAGTTCGAGTGCAAAAACCCATGAAGAGGAATAGAAGTCTGTTACACACTCAAGTTATTCTTTCCTTTTGTGTATTGCAACTCAGTCCATGTTACCAGTTTTTCCTATTGTCCATTGCTGCCCTAATCAATGATGGTGCAAATATTGATTAGAGCAGGCAAACCTAGGACAGATGACACAAGCAAGCAAGATTTTTGCAAGCAGATTGAGCCTCTGCTCTTCCTGTGGTTTTAAAAGTCATTTTTAGTCCATTTGATTTAATAAATTTTATAACTGATAAACAATTTGGCTGCAAAATCTAAAAAAACCAAGAGCCTAAAGCATAACATTAATCCAGTCAACCATTATAAAAGTCCTTATTAACTCTTTTCTTCTTTTTTTTTTTTAGACAAAAAAACCCCATATATGTCTTGCAAATCAGAGAAAACTATGACCACTATAGTAGCAACACAATAGCTTATAAAAAGTCTATAAATAGACTGTTATTTTTAGAACACTGTGTTTCTTAATTGCCTATAAACTTACCCAGTTGTGAGCACTTTGTGAAGACTGATGAAAGAATGCATTCTCCAAATTTCCACAGGGCACAGACACTCTGTATTGTATCTTGGGGATGGGATGTTGACATTAACTGACAGAAGCAGGAAGACAGCAAGACAGATATTTTTAAATGAGAAAGGAGAGGAAGAAGGAGCCCTATTAACTCTCCTTCTGCCTCCACCTGGAGTTCCCTGCACCTGGCTCAGCTGTGGCTAAATTTCAAACGGTCTCTGCTGGGACCTGGATCACTGTGGATTTGCATGTAAAAAGAATTGAAGCCAGAAGGGAACATCCCAGTGAGATTCCTAAATCCAGCTTTTGTCCTCACTAGTACAGACCCCACTGATGATTTATGCATCACGCCATCTTAGTCAAATAGTAAAATCTTTTTTACCTTAGGAACAATCATTCTGAGATGAAAAGTGTCTGTGCGTCTGCTCTTCATTAACAGACAGACTGAAATGACTGATGTCACAATTTTAATAAAGAATAATAATGTGGCTTTAATAAAAGATCTCAGCCCTTTACTTTACCTATTGGAGTGGAATTTGTTCACAGAGGTTTTACAAGACTCATAGGAGAAAAAACAACCTTAATGAAGACAGATGCAATTATTGAGAAAATTACTGGGTGTTATGCACTGTTTCTTTTCATCCATAGCATCAGTGTGGTAAATAGTTCAGACTAGACCAGAAATCTCCTGAGAGGTGCTGAGTCTTCCCAGGGAAGGAATAACCACCACTGAGTGCCCCATGGCCTTGCCTTTAGGCACACTTCCAGACTTGCTGCCCCTATAATGCTCTCTACCTGTGTTTCTACCTTGGGTATTCCACAGTTTTCTTGCTGGTGAGTCCCATTTCCAAGGCCTTCTTGCTGCCTTCTAAAGTGTCTCAGCCCTTTACTTTACCACAACTACCCCCTTCAAGATCTCCATCAGTGCTCATGGCCTCCAAGAAGGACTCCATATGGTTCACACACCAGCATCTTTGAAAGCATCAACTTCCCAACAGGCAAGTCCTGACCAGGATTGCTATTCCCTTTATTTAATCCTTGGTTTCCAGCAGACGTACTCAGACACCATGCCAACAGACCTCTTTCTGGGGAATCTGAACACATCTCCAAGGGCAGATCCATCTCAAGTATTTTCTTTGGTTTGATAAGGTGAGAAGGGGAGACAGTGCCTAGTTTTTGGCCAAGGACATTTCATTAGAAAATGAGCAGCAATGCAGAACTTATCAATAGCATAGCAAGTTTTGCACAGCTGTAAAAAGAAGTTTTATCACTATGAGTAACAGTGCCATCTGCTGACTTCCACTATAACCATATTGGGAGGATTCCATAATAGATAATTAAGCAATAAATTTTTCCAAAATCCAATATATTTTCATAGAAAACAGCTGTTGTTAGGGGTTTTTTAAAGTCATCTTACAGCATTCTGGGGTAAAAATAATTTTCAGTATTACTTCTGAAGTCAGGGAATCTCAGCTGTTTTCCTATGGACCTGAGAGACAGCAGTGTTTTATTAAATACTGCTATGACGTCTTTGGGATATTTGGATTACTTTACAATATTACACAAAGCATCAGAAAGCTTTGCATAGTTCTCCTTGATTTGCCCCCTCTCTGTTATTTTTTGGGCCTGGTGAAATAAGAGCCTAACTTTCCAGATGGAACCAGTGCCCTTGAGGGTTACAGAAAAACTCAAAGGTTCAGTGTCTGAGCTCAAGCTATTTGGATGAGAAGCTGTTGATTTTCAGGAAAAAAAAAAAAAAAGAAAAAAATCCTAGTTATTACGTACCCTGAGTCTGCTAGTCTCAGGAGCCTAAATCCTAAACACTGGCTCCAAGGGATCCAATGTAACAGTGACTAATGCCAATGGATCCATTTTAGGTACCAGTCTCCAAAATTCTGGTCATAGTCTTCTTCACATTCAGGCATATTATCTGCTTTTATTAAGATTTTTAAGATAGCTGTCAATTTTTTTCACTCAAGATACACTTGATGGAGCATTCCTTTTTAAATAAGGAAAAATACTCCCATACCTGTATCATCCTTGATCTTCTCAAGGGAAAGCTTTTTGTCTACCACTCACCTCACTATAGTGGTTTTCATATAAAAGACGTTAAAAATGAGTGGCTAAGTAAAACATAAGGAAAGGGGAAAAATAAAAAAGATCCTAATGTGGGGAAATAGTAAAACAGTATAGCTACAAGACCTAGTGAGTCAACCTAAAATCTCCTGCAAATGATGTTTTATCATATATTTCTTAGCAGTCCAGAACTTGCTTTTCAGCTGGATACTGCTAGACTGAAGTGGGCTAGTTGAAAATAGCAGACACTATTTGCTCCTTCCCAAATGTTCCTTTCCTGCCACCCATGAGTGAGTAGAGTCTACAGCTTACACACTACAAAGACCTTTGCCATGGGGCTGACATCACTATATAATGCCATAACCAATTCTAAAATATTATCATAAGATCATATTATTTACTAGACCCAAACTGGCAGAAAATACAAGAAAGGCAGATTTACTTATATAATTTTTCTTCTGTGTTAATATGACAAAGCTTGGATGGGCTAAGCATATGTAAATTAAAATGCTGAGAAAAAAATGCAGAAAATAGGAAGCAAAAACTGCATACAAAATCTACCATCAAGATTAAGAAGTTTTGGGCTTGTATACTGTTGGTTTTGTGTGATAAGCCAAATTCTGGGATTATAAGAACCATAGTAATGCTAGAGGTGAGTGTGGGAAGGTAAACAAAAGCAAATTTCTGATACTTATGTCTGCCAAGGAGGTATTTCACTGAAAGATTTGGTAGAGGTTTTTGGAGCCCTGAAATGCTGTTAGAGAGTTTATATGAACTAATTAAATAAGAGAAGACTGAAATGAATAATCCCACTGAAGAGATGTCTTAGTAGCTATGCACAATATCCTGTAAATATGCTAGAGAGGGTTTATGCGGTAATGTTTTCTTCTGGGTCTGCTCCACTCAAATCAATGAGAGGTCCCAAATTTCTTCAAGCATAGGGCAAAACTGACATCTAGGCCAACATGCATATGCATATTGCTGATTCTATCTGGCAACAGGAAAGGAGGCTGTCTGCTTTTCCTTTCAGACTGCAAAAGTGAAGTAGATTGAACTCTCATAATAATTTTGCTGGTAAACGAGTCCATATCAAGACCTTTGGCTTCACTTTGCCCCTTTTGGGTATTGTTTGCTGTTCAAAGAATTGATTTCAATTTACTAGTTTTACTTCTGCTCTTTCAAACAGGAGAGGAAGGAGGGTTTTGATGCTTGAAGAGGCACAGTTGAGTAAATCTTACTTCATGTGCCTTTCAGGCTGTGCTCCAGTGTACACTCTACTCTGCAATATGCTATTTTCTTTTAAGTGTGATCTTTCTGACTCCCAGTCAACTTGTTACCTTCTGAAATTGTTAGCAGAATTCATCCCTGGAAAGCAGCTATTCATGCAATTCATATACATTCCTGTGTTTCTGCATTCATCCACCTTACTCTTTCATATTCCATGTCATTTTGAAGGGGGTCTTCAATTCACCACATTTTTCAAATTAATTTTGATTTATAAACTTCTTCTCCATCTTATCCACAGTTCTCTCCAGTCTGGTGCAACCCGTGAATTTATTACGGTTACAATTATGTCGCCTGTGACAAGATGCTGCTCAAGATGTCTTTTGTGCTGGCACTTCAAAGATCCAGGCTGGACTGCCAGGCCGGGAAATGAGTTCTGTTCAGCAGGAAGTAGTGGGTAGGATCCAGTTCTGCCCACACGACCATATGATAGATACTGGTCATGCTGGGAAATGTGGCAGGGCATCTCAGCTGATCTGTGATACATCCAGGAGAATGGTTCTGGAGTTCCTCCCAGAAATGCAGGACTTTGCTAAATTCAGTCCAGACTTGTTCATGAGACATATATATATCATTCTTCTCTTTGTTATTCAGCAGTGACCCTGGGACATGTAGGAGTGCGTGTGGGTCAGGTGTAGGGTGGGTCTTACAGTTATATTTGTACATATAAGGTTCAGTGTGTACCCCAGAGGCTGGCCAGATATCCACAGGGGCTTCCAAGGACTTTGTCAGTGCATGGAGTCTATCTCAACATCTTCATTTTTGTGATGAGCGTATGATGTCTCTCATTCCTTATTGTATTTTCTATTATTTTGAGAGGATTACAGATAGAGTTAAACCCTTTTTAATTTGTTAATTTACCAACCCTCTTTTAATTACTGACAGAAAACTCTTTCCTGCTAGAGGTATTTTTATGTCAAGGAGCTCCCTTAAGCACGACATTTGAATCCTTGCAAAAACTCCTTTCTATGGTAATTTTCATGGTGCTCCACTCTCTTGCTCATAGTGGTAAGATGTTCATATCTCCTTCTGTTAATTCACTTGGTTCAAAGTTGGCTTGCAGGACATCATTGTATACTATTTATATGAGCAAGAAACTGGCCATCAGTCACAATAACTTTAGGTAATGATAATAATTTTTACTTGTTGAAATATTTCTTTTCCTTGAATGAATTATAGATAGAATTTTATCATGATTAAAACTAATAATCACTTGAAATCCTTTTTTAAACAGAAATAGAACCCTGTGGACCTCCTGTTAACCTGATGACAGGACTGCTACTGGCTGCTTTGCACAAGGAATGAAATCATTGTGGTACATGCCATATGAAACAGGCTCTTGTACAGATACTTATCTGGAATAAGAGTGGCAATACTCAGTACTGTCCCTGCACAGTGAAAATTTTTCTGTGGAACCTGTATATCAGAATAACATCTATCCCAATCCATTTCTTCATGTGGAGGCAAAAAATGGCTTAATGAACAAGTCAGCTCTAATATCTATATGACGGATTTGGATCTTCAAAGCAGACAAATAGTATTGTATAAGTAATATGCAGTAAGCATACAATCCTCACCTGGAAAGCTTCACCTGTACCCAGGAGTGGATCTTGGAATTTCCTTCCAAAGTTGTGGTCATTTCACACACTATATAAGAACACTAATGTCTGGAGATCTGGAGAGGCTTAGATGTGGGGTTCCAACTCCATCACACACTAATACTTTGATGCTGGATCATGGTTTTGCCCATTGAGAGATGAAGAAATTTAGGACTAGATTTACAGTCTTTGTTCATTACTTTTATTTTGACGACTGACTGAAATTTAGATTTACCAACCTGAGAGGACCACAGATTCCTGAACTAGTAACTGGAATTATTATAGAATCATAGAATATCCTGAGTTGGAAGGGACTCACAAGGATCCTCGAGTCCAGCTCCTGGCCTTTTAGAGGACAGCACATAAAGTCACATCATATCCCCAAGAGCATTGTCCAAATGTTTCTTGAATTCTGTCAGGCTTGGTGCTGCGACCAGTGCCCTGAAGAGCCTGTTCCAGTGCCCAACCACCCTCTGGGTGAAGAACCTTTTCCTAACATCCAATCTAAAACACCCTTGGCACAGACTCAGGCCATTTCTTCTGGCCCTGTCATTGGTCAGCACAGAGAAGAGATCAGTGCCTGCCCTTCTGCTTCACCTCATAAGGAATGTGCAATGAGGTCTCCCCTCAGTCTCCTCCAGGCTGAACAGACCAAGTGACCTCAGCTGCTCCTCACATGGCTTCCCCTACAGACCCTTCACCATTTTTGTTGCCCTCCTCTCGATAATTTCTAACAGCTTTATTTCCTCCTTATATTGTGGCACCTAAAAATTGTCTATTTTTTAAAAGAGTATTGCAGTGGAGAGATTACAAAAGACATGTCTGCAGTCAATATACTGCAGAGGTGCTATTGTTCTGGCACAATTTTTTTGTTTTATTTTTAGTTGTTTGCTGGATTCATCCTTTTGCACTTCAGATTATACAATACAAAAAAATGCCAAAAATGCCATTCTTTGCTAATACCTCTGTGTGAGTTTAATCTCCAAATTTCTATCTGTGAAACTGAACACAATTTTATCTAAAAGGAAAAATACACATCTCCAATGATTAATAAATTGCGAAAAACTATTTCAGCTACTTTGACTAAGAAACTTCTCAACATTCAAGATGAATCCAATGTAAAAAATCCAATGCAAAAAAACCTACTCAAGACTATATAAACAAAATACTTATTGTGGAGATCTTAAAAACAAAAAAGAAAGTGAGTCAGAAACATTTGCAACCCTCCTGTTGTCTCATTGCAACCCACAAGTTTGAGGGTTTTTTGTTTGCTCTTGTTTCTTCATGGCATCTTCTGTAGCAAAACTTGGCTGTCCTGAAGGCAGCAAGTGGTGCTTTGCAGCACCTCCCTCAGGTACAGGAGTACCATGTATCCACATCCCCTGTGGCTCCATCTATTTGCCATGATAGTGACTGTCCATGGAGCTAGCAACGCTCCTTTCCCAGCTGAAAACTGTAGGCAAGATAGAAGACAATGGTGGGAAGACATGGAGGCAACCTACACAGCTACCAAAGTGACGTTGTTCTTTCAGTGCTCTGAAAGTCAGAATTGTCCATGTGGGGCAGCTGTCCAGCTAATCAGGTTCACTGCTGCATGCAGAGGGGCTCATCTTTTGAGCACAGCTGCATCTGAAATTGTCTGTAGCAAGGAACTGGCAAGAACAGCTCCTTACTACAGGTGACTTCAGATAGAAGCGTGTTCCAAGGCAGCTTGGGCCTCTATTTTTGTCCCTTTTCATTTGCTAGGAAAGTCAAGAACACAAGATTATTTTTTCAGATGTCAGCAATACCCAGTGATTATTCCCCTGCTCACTTACAACTGTTTAGTGGCTGAATCACTTCCCAGCCGGCAATTGTGAGCTAAGAGATGGAGGCATCTGTTCTCACAAACTGAGGTGTGGGAACAAATTAACTCTAGGTTTGGAAAGGAGCGAGGGGGAAGGGAAAGATTAATTTTAAATACAAGCTTCTCAGACCCTAAGGCAGGCAAGACTCCAGGAAAATGCCCCACACCACCTTGCAATGCTGTTTGAAATGGACCTTCCAGATCACACAGAAGAGGTTCTGAACTCATTAATAAAAAAACAATGAACAGCTGTAAAACTCCAGGGTCATACCTTATTATTGTCTGTTGCCAGTCTGCTTCAGATTAATTTTGTAGCTAGGCTGAAATAGTTTACCAGATTCTGTTGCTGTACATGGAAGTAGGGTTTGATATTTGTTTTGGTGCAGAAGAGCTTTCATCTGTGTGTGATGATTAAGGAATCATCAGTCTGGAATTGCTTGGTATTGCTGGGTGAGGTGCCCCTAAGCTTTTGAGCCATTAAAACAGAGAGCCCAGTTGGGTTTTTTCCATTTCTTTTGCTCTCCTATAAGGCTGTTTGCTGTATTTCCTAAATGTAACAGACTGCCTCTCAGCACCCAAGCTGGCTTCCCACCTCTCCTTTTCTGATGGAAGCCTATTCGAGAACTTTCCCCAAAGCTGTTATGTGGTCTGATAAGAGCTTCATGGACAAACACACAATCAGCCACTTAAAAGCAACTTTTCCAGGGGAATACTCTGCATTCCTGATGGCAATATTTCCTAGGTTAATTAGAGTGTACCCAATTTTCATTGTACATTCCATCATCACGGCTTCCCTGCAAGCTTCTCTAAAGCAGCACAGACCTTTAGAGCTCTTACCTCATACAGTGACAGCTTTAGTCTTGGCAAGGACTGAGCAGAGAGGAGAAGGGAGGAGGGAAGGGGAGAAGGAAGAACGGTCACTCCTGGCAGAAACAACAATAAGAGTTTGTAACCTTGAAGAATTCACTCTGGAATCTTGCCCCTTCAACCTTTCACACAAAACCACCTAGCTACTGTCCACACTGCATCCAGAATTAGATAACAAAGACCAAATTTCTAAGAAAACAAAAATCCCTGAGGTCCAACATGACTTCAGAATAAAAGAATGGTGCCTCAAAAACAGAATTTATAGCCTATTTCTTGCAAGATGGCTGATCCGGACAGCTTCAAGCTCTTTCAGAAAGAACTGCCACATACACATCTTCAGCATGTGATTGCCCTCACCAGTGAATATATGACAGCACTCTCACAATCTCTTATATCTGTGTGCATTAGCCAGGAGCTCTGAGAGATGGTTAATGATTTCTTGCCTCCAAATCCACAGGAACAGTAAACACAGACATTGTGCAGTGTGGTTTGGGCTTAGGTTTGCACACATGGTGCTCTGAATTTGGTTTGGTTAGGTTTGCTGGCCCCAGGACACCTGGACTCAGAGCAAACTGTGCTTGCCAGCACATGCATGCTGTGATGCAATTAACAGTTACCACCTTTTCCCTTTGAGGTTACGAAGGAGAAGCTGCAAATTAAATGTTGCTCCACTGCTGCTGTTTCTAAAACCACAGGAAGACTCGCACATGCAGCTGACTGAACCAATTTTCATAGCTGATTATAAAAAAGGGAAAAGGCTGATGGCTGTTTGTCCTGATAAAGGCTTAGGAAACACAAGAGTTAAGCAAAGGCAACAGGCCCTACACTGCTGCACTTTTGCCCCTTGGATTCAAGGCAAACACATAATGGCAATGCAGTGAACCTTCATATGCTAAAACCTCTGCAGGGGCCTCATTTTCAGCCCAAGCTTCAAAGCAAGATGGGAGAGCTGTAGCATTTGACTTTGCTGCAACAGCCATGTGAAACAAAGGCATATGGCATGTAAAAGGACTGGAGATGAAAAGTAACTGTGACTTAGTATCTTTCTTCTTAACTAATTGGCTTAGAGTAGAATGAACTAATGCAAAAGAAAACTAAACCCATCTTTCCTTACCGAAACATCGTACCTTCAGTAAGCAGTTCAAATGACTCCCTGACTGACAATTCTTGAAATCATAGGACAACAATAACTTTGTGACCTTCATGTTTCCAGAAAGCTTGGCCAAAATTGGCCAGACAATGAAGAAGTGATGGCCAACCTGCAGGTCTTGTTCTCCACAGAAAACTCAAGAAATTTTGCCCAGTGCAGGTATTTGGGTAAGCTCCAAAATTGATTCAGAGCATTTGTGAGTTCACAACACTTTGGTTGAATACTGCAGACAGACAGACACCCAGCCACAGGATGACTCAGGAGTTTTGTGAACTAGGTGGACTTGAAATTACATCCTACAAGGAAAGGACTTTGCAAACAAGCAGCTCAAAATTCCTGTCAGCTGTTGTGTGTCTGCTCAAAGGTCAGGCACCAGGGCAAATTCAAGGGAGAAGCACAAAACTCTTAAGGTTAAAAGATTTAGCTAGGGATTAATATAGGATTTGTAGTATTATGTGCAAAAATTATTATCTTACTGGCACCTAGAGACTATGGTATTTATTCATCTTTCAGTCTTTATAAAGTTAATTAACAGATCTCAGGATAAATGGTTTATTTATGAAAGAGCCAGCTATTTATGTGATAATCACCCCTACTTCTTGTATTTAGTTGATTAATCTCTAGAATAAACTGAGGTCCTGTGTAAATAGTAGTGGGTACCCATGTTGAGTGGGGTGCTTGTCATCCCAAAATGTCAGCTACTCTCAACCCTGGCAGCAATCACCAGGTAAAAAAGAAAAAAAAAAAGACAAACACAAGAGGAAAAGGGTTTAGAGAAGGAGAAAGTCAGCACTCCAGCAGCCCTCACAAATCTTTTTCATCAGGAAAAGAAAAACTACCGTCTCCCCTTGATATCTTTGGAAAGGTTAGCAGTTAATGAAGGTTGTGCTGATAAGCTGAGCTGGAACAGTGCAGCACCACTACTGTGAAAAGAGCAAGAAAAATGTTATCAGTTTTCAGGAAGCCTGTTTTTTGTTAGATTGCTTTAAAACAAAATTATATCAGAGAAGTGAATGGGAGAATTTAGGAGTTAATGCCAGAACAGAATATAAGACAACTTCCTGGCACATGCTTGCTCTGCAGAAATGCTGTGGTTTCCTCTGTCCAGATATAGCACAACTGCTTCAGTTGCACCTAAACCACCACCATCACCACCAGCAACAAAGGCACACAGGAAAAGGCAGATCTGAAATGTCCTGACATTTTTAGTATGCAGTTGGAGTTGCAGGAGATGATCACGGGGCACATTCCAGTGTTTTTGGAGGAGATGTTTAAAGTGCATTCCTCACTCAGCATCTTGGCTGTGCAGAGCTGGGCTGCAAAGATTAATGCTGAAATATTCCAGGATGAAAAAAAGTCCCAAATGATAACACACTGGCAATTAAATTTCTATTGATAAAGTTCATATTGGATCACATATGCATACTTGTCTTCAGAGAGGAACGGAGATGGAATTATTTAAGTCAAATTTGTCAATTTATTTTATTTCTGAAATTAACAACATTGCATATTTCGGTACATTGGAGAAAAATATAAATGCATACCAGGAAAACTCTTCAGTTAAGAATTTATTTTAGTTTACTTTATCTTATTTAGTTACTTTTTACTGTCTTCACACCCTCTGATCACCATACAATGGAACAGAGCAGCCACTATGCCAGCAAACTTTGCTAGAATCAGGAATTCCATCAGTATGGAACTAGGAAAATGTAGGTTCCCACAGACTAGTGTTAGGAAACCCCTGAATGCTCTGGCCATAATAATTCTTTCCGTATCTTTACACTATTCTGATCACAGACCATAAATATTTCCCATGTTCATATATTTTCTCACTGCTCTCATGCTTGGAGATAATTGTTTGCATTTGCCCATAAGACATTCCTCTCTGCTGACTTGGCACTAGATATCACTAGATCTCAAAACTGCCCATGCATATCAGAGGAGATTGTTCTCTCCCATCCCCACTTAACCAAAAAATACAAGTTGTACGGTAGCTACTGCAAATTCACCTTATCATAGAATCATCACAGGCTGTAAAGCATCTCTTAACTGAGTCTGAGATCACCTTTCACTGTTACTAAGGAAGAAAATTATGCTAATTAGTCGAATGTATGTTATCAAAGCAAATGGTCAAATGGTTGAACAAAGAATTAAGAACATTTTAAATGTTGATACTTATCTTTCCTTGGTATTGAGCCTTAAATATTTCCCCCTCTTCTCCCTCATTTCTCTTAAAATATATTTCCATTGCATTCACTAGAAACAACTGATTATGTGAAACATAAATTATGAAACATCTAGTTATATTTACTGCTTTTAATTCACTCTAAGTTCAACACAGAAAAAAAGATGAGTTATTACCATAGGCAAAGTTTTGTTCTCTGCATTCCCTCTCCTTTTCACCAACTTTAAGAGCCCTATTCACATATTTGTACACAGCCTCAGCCTAACGTGAAGTGCTTCCAGTACCCAGCTCCACTTCTTCCCCTGCTGCAGAGCTCTACTTCCCACATCCAGCATCCCTGTAATCCCCCCATGCCCTTCCTGTGTCCCACTTCATCCCACTGGCAACATCAGTTTTAGGCTTCTTAATTGTGCAAAGAGCAGAAAATCATTGGGAAAAAAAGCAAATTATTGAAGCACCTGGGAGCTCTATACGCAACGAATGGCTGCTCCCCCACTGTGGATTCCAGCAAGATCTCTTTCTGATTTTGGCAAAAACTTCAGGAAATTAGTATCTCTGAGATATTATCCCTCACTTCCTTTGCCAAATTTGACTGGAGTGTTGCTGCTGATGGAAAAGGAGAAGGGCAAGTGGAAGGAAGGAAGGAGAAATTTGGGCAAAGACTGACAGGCAGAGCTGTCACATCATCTTTGTTTTGACAGAACAACAGAGTGCCACTGCCAGCCAACTCTGAAAACATTATGTCCTCAGATGCTGTGCTGTGTTTGGTTTGTCTTCTCCTTTCCAAGTCTTACTGAAAAGGAATACCCAGAGGAGAGACAGATCTCCCAGCCACACTGCAGGATGAGAAGAGAAGCCTCTCTGAAACAGAATGTATGTATGTTCCTCCATCCACTCAACATCCACCCTGGCAGTGTTTGAACGAGACACAAAAACAAGTGGGTCTTAAAATATTGTTCATACATACAAATTATCACAGCCCAATTCCATTCACCACACAACTGTTCTATAATTTGGAAACAAGCTATTTGGTGGCATGACAAATACAAGACGTCAAATTCTGATGGCACAGGCATTCATCGTTCTGCTGCCATTAATACTCCTCATCTACAACAGTGGAAATTATGTGCTTGTATTAACAACACATGAACCAGACAGCTGTGAGGATTACTTCTGGCAAGGCACCTGCTCCCCAGCCCTAGTGAGACTTCTGGGAAAGACGTGCTCCCAGAACTGTCCTCCAGGTGTGTGTGGAGGATGAGGAGATCTAACTGTGAGGCAATCTGAGGCACAGGGACACTTGGAAACATGAATTGTCCCAGTATCCAACCATATTACTCTGGGATTTCTTCTCTTTATGGGGAGAAAGATGAAGAGAGTCAGTGAAGTTCTCCACAGGCACATGGGAATGAATGCTCCCACTGCCCTGCCCTGTTAATGCTCTAAGGGCATGGCAACAGAATCATTGTGTGGCTTTACTCTCCTGTTATGGCTGTTTCTCTCAGCTTGTCCTCGGAACTACTTCCTGTCACCCCTGGTCTGGTTCTCACTGAAATGAATCATGCACTGTGTACACTGCATATCCTTAGGCAAAATATCTCATGGAAATGCAACCACAGTTTAGTCACAGTTTGAATTAGATCCACTCAGGCACACACTATGGGGGGGAGGGGGATGTTGATTTGTTTGTTGCATATATACTGGCTGTTAATTTTTATTGCTTGTAAACTTTCCCTCTATAAAATCTGTGTGAAAGCTGGACTATCATGGTAAAGGAAAGTTACCATATGGGGAAAATATGGTTGATTAAAGTGGCTGTTTCCATGTTTGCTTAGTGTTGTGACACATCTTCACATTGGGTAAGGTGATTGGCAGAGAAACAACAGCAGTGAGCAGTGATGAGTGTATGCGTCATGTATAAATGCCTGGAGCTGAGTAGGGCTTGGTTTCACAAACTTCCCAGAGCTTCCAAGCATGATTTATTGAAGATTTTTCTGCAATAATGAAGAAATGTTAAAAAATAAAATCAAATAAGTGTCACATTTCCTGCTTTAGACTACTGAATGCAAAATGAAGAAAAAGCAGGGAGACTGTCTCATGCAGGAAATTAAGGTTATTTCAACACTACAAATACTCTACTCCATCTTCCCTCTGTGTATTAGCTCCCTTCTTTCCATTCCAGGAAGGAAGGATGGTCTTCTCCTTAAACCTGAGTTTCCTAATCTATCAGAGCATGATCTGAAACGCACGTCATCTCCTCTTTCCTTAGCACCTCATCTATAAAATATGTGTAACCCTTTTCTCTTCTCCCTTAGTCTTCAACCTTGTATATTTTCAATGCAGTTTATGTGTGTATGTAGATATATACTGAGAAATACACAGACTCTGATTTTCCTAGCTTCTAGCTGGTATTATGAGAATAAATAGTTTTCAGTAAGGAGAAAATATGATGGAAAATTCATTAACTTACCCACTGGTCTAAAAATGGACAGCAGTTAGACCTGTAAGTACTGATTCTCATGATGTGCCACAGGTAGCAGAGATGTAATGCACAGGTTTCAAGAAGTTTTGCACCTTAGGATATCTAAGCATTTGAAGTTTCCTTAGAGAGAGACAAGACTATTAGCTGTCCCTAGCCACTGGGATAGAAAGCCCAAACACAACCCTGCCTAACCTGTTCCCTGTGTGCAGAAGCCCCTGCACCAGTCACCGCTGGACATCTTCATTCTGTGACATGGAGAATGGGATGTGGTCCCATTATCACTGCATTCCTTTTGGTAGGCTTTACTTCAGTTCTTGTGGATGTGATACCAGCTGCTTTTTGTCTCATCTCACATCCATCCTGAAAAAGCATGGGTTTTTTTCAGACTTTCACCCTGTAGCGAGTAATTTCTTCCTTCGTTAGAAATTTCTCATTCAACTGTAGTTTCAATCCCTTTATTCACAGAAGCTAACCTAGAGCTATTTTTTTTTTAATTCAGCTCAAAATAAACCCTGATGTCAAGGCAGAAGCCTCTAAGGTTCACTTTGTATTTCCTGCTGGCCTGAGGCAAGTCTTATGTGTTCCCTTCACCAGACCTCACTTACTTTCTCCATTCAGATTTCTCCTGCTAAAGCTCAGGTTCCATGGAATGCCCTAACTTGTGCAAGGACTAAGACTTTCTGAGGTAAGGTGAGGGCAGAGGTTCTAGAGGGGTTCTCCCTCCTGGCTGGCACATCACTGCATGGGGAAGAGCAGGAATGCAGCATGTGAGAAGCAGAGCAGGGGCAGAACAGGGAACTAAGGAAGTATTTAGACAAGAGTCCCGTCTGAACCAAATGGAGCCCAGCTTTATATTGAGGAGGGATAAGGTCACCATTAAGCTTCGACTGACTTTTGATATTTGGCATGAAATTCTCCCCTGCAGCACCAGAGCCTGCTCCATCTGTGAGCTGCTGGTTACAGCTTCTCTAGAAGCACCTGCATGTGCTGAATTCATGATTGTTACACAGTGGATTACGTCTCTGGATAATCCTGCAGGGTTTGACTGAAAACAAAGGGCCTTACTCCCAGGTCCTGCATTTGCATCCAGTTACTGCAACTGCAGTGAGCAAAGCCCTTGGGGAAAAAAGTCAGCTCCAATGAAAGAAGAAAAGTACTTCTTGCAGGGAACACCTGCAGAGAGGGTAGGTGCTCTCCAATTGTATTCAAAGCTGTGCTGAACATGCATGCACCAGGCAGCAAAAAGCTCTTCCTTTGGGCAGAATGGAGAAACAAATTTAGAAGGGGATGAAATTAGGATGCATTTCAGAAGACTCCCCACAATTCAGTAATAAAGTGAAGCTTGGCTGAAAGATTATAGTGGGACAGGCTTTTGAATTTCCAAACAAAAATTGAAGTGAAATAAGGACAAACAACCCAGAGTTTAAGTGTTAAGCATGTTAGCGCTAAGCTGATGTGATTATTTGCAGACCTCATTGTATAATTTGAGACTTTTGCTGTTCAAGGAGTATGGTTATCCTGGTGACAGTCTCCTGCTCCCAGATCCCAGGGGCAGCAGAAACACCAGACAGCTGGAGTCCAAAAGCAGGAGCTGAGGCTGGCATTAGTGCAAAGGGTGTTTCTAATGAACCTTTCTTACCATTTTTGTCACCAATGTTTTTGTAACCTATCCAAGAGCAACATTGCTTGATAAAAAGTTTTGCAGTGCTTGATCAATTACAGAGGACTAACAAACAGTGTGAAAATCACAGTGATGAATTTTATTTTTAATATTTTTACAATTGGAATAATCAGACTTGCTCTGATCTGGTGATTTGTAAGCTAGCTGACAGGTGAGAGCTTATGACCCTCACTCTGAGGCCATGAAGTGCTTTCTGCCAAAACTATCAGCCTTTCATGTATTTTTTTAAATTGTCCTCTAGGCTTTTCCTTTTGGGCTTGTTAGCAGTCAATGCCTACCTAGCCTAGGTGTGTTTCAAAAGGAAAAACACAATGTGGAATAATTTGTGGAAGAATATGAATTTAAATGTAATTTATCTTGGATGTCAAGCAAAAAAATAATTTTGAGGGAGGCTTTGCCATCTCAGCAGTTGAATGTTCAAATGTAACCACTGGCCAAGAATTCAATCACCAAGGTGTCTTCCTTTTGAGCTTACCTTTAGAGGCCAGATATGCAGACACTTTTCCCTTGACAATTCTCCCTCAGTCACTCTGAAAATCTTCAATAAAGCTTGTGATTTCAGCATCATTTTAATGGTGTTTCTCTTGGAGGCCAGTCAGCGAGAAGAAAAAGGAAAACAAAAGGTGTGAGAAAGCAGTTTTTTGATTGTTAAATAATAATTGGCTGCTGAATTTTGCAGAACATTTGGAGATATGGAAAATGTATGTCCAAAATTATCACAAGCACAAACAAAAAGCAACAACACATGGGCATAAATTATTATAGTATTTGGTTCTAGATGTGCTAGCCATGACACAACACTCATTTAAAAAAAAAAAAAAAAAAGGCTTACTCTGCACTGTGATACTTGTTTCTTCTCTGGTGCCCAGGAAAAGCAGCTTTCTAAGTTGAAAATTCTGGTCTGTGGCTCAGTGGTCAGCCCAGACTGGTGTTCAAGGTACATGACTTTCCTTCAAAGGTCACTTCACGGCTTTTGGTAGAACCAAACAGCTACATGGTACACAAAACCAGACAATCTAGGGACTGTAACTCCAGATGTTGTGCAGCATTTGGAGACAGACAGTCACCCTGAATTTACTGCCACCTACAAAGAGCAGAACTGATGGGGATGAGCTATTTCACCTTTTCCCCCAAGTTCAGAGCACAATCTGTTCTGTTGCCAGGTCCATTTGGGTTACACAGATAAAGATTGTGTAAAACATCCTTGACCTTGCCAGTGTTTTCAAAATGTTCATTGAATTTCAGTGGAAAGAGATACATTCTGTAGGGAAATAACCAGGAGTATAACATTACTCTACTGCTAGCAGTGGTTAAAATGCCAAGGCATATTAAAAAAATCCAAATTAAATTTGAGTTTTAGAGCACCACAGGAATTGATTAAACCTTCTTTTGTATGCCTTCTTTTGACAGAGCACTCTGCTCTGTCTGCTGTCGAGGGAGATAATGGGAACTGGACTTTAGCTGGCTGCTGTGCAGTGGATGGTGCTGCTTCCACAGCCAGGACTTCCTTGGGTTCCATCAGACTGTGGCATGGCCTCTTATTATCAGTGTTTTCACGGGGAAAGACTGCTCCAAATCTCAGGCAGAGGCTGTGTGAGCAAAAACCTTTCCTCTTTTCTCTGAAGAGGGAAATCCTGCACAGTGCCCATGCAGAAGCGGTAGCATCTGTGATCCCTCCCCCCCTCTTGCCACATCTCGTCTGTGGACAAGGGGACAACCCAGTCTCTCAGCCCATCCATTTGGTTTTTCGGCAGCTCAGCTGAATGCCAAGCGCCCTGTGGCAACTCTCGAGTTTCAGCCTTGAAGCAAGCCCTGCTGAAATCCCAGGGAGACCTGCTGTTATCCCGTGGCTCCATCATGAAACAGCCCCATTTCCTAAAAATACACTCCCTCCTAGCCTGAGAATAGCCTGTTTGAGGGTTGCTTTTTTCTGATCTCATTTATTTCCCATCACCGTGCCTGCGATTACTCTCCCTCAAGCCCTCTCTCTCCCTCCTACCAGCATGCCTTGCCTAATTCCTCCCGCGACATTATCAGCCGGGATGAAGAGCAGCTGAGCTCGGTATTAGCGCTGACGCAGGCGGGCTGACAAATGAAAGGGCGAGCGTGAGCGCCGCCGGGTGCGCTTTCCCGGGAAGCGGGAGCTGGAAGCTGGCAAGGAGCGAGAGCTGGCGGCTCCCGAGCTCCTTCCCTCGGCGGCTCCGGGCGCGGAGCGGCACAGGGCAAAGACCCTCACGCTTCGCTGCCTTCAGCTTGCCAAGAGCCCGACTACCTGGCTGCTCCGGGCCGTGCCCAGCGCCGTGTCAGTGTCACACAGCGTCATGCAGCCAGCTGGCAGCTTTGCCAAGGGATCCAGTGCTTTTTATTAGGCTTTTTGTCGGCTGGTTGTTTTATTCCTGTCTATTCACCCTTAGGATCACAGAATCTGCCTGCCGTGACTGCCCAAGGCCTACTCTAGAAGCACCATTTGAAAAACAAGGCATGTCCTTAGTTACTCTCCCTAGAAGAGGGACTAGATCCTCAGATTTTCACTGCCCACTGCTCCAAGGCTGGCTATCTACACATTCTCCACCCTCCAGCCCCTACTCAACTGGGAAGCACTCGGGATTTTTCTTAAGTCTCAGTCCTTGGCATCAGCTGTAAATATGGTGAGTTCCCATTTGTTCTGAGAAAAGGTGTTTGCTGTTCTGCACTTGAAAATGTGTACTGAGCAATGACTGGCAGTAATTTTACACGACAAGTTCTAGTTGAGTAAATTCCAATTCTGTTCTTCCTCAGAAGACCTGCACAACACCTTGAGCTGGGTTTGTTCCATTACAGTTACTGTGATGAAATTATCCATAACCAGCCAGTATTTCTCCACTCCACTTTGTTACCAGCTCAGCCACCTGTCCCTGCATGTTCCTCTGCTAGTGATGCTTCTGGTGAGGATGCTTCGCCTCTCTTATTTGATCAACTACAAGAGAATTACTAAGTCTATGCTCTGCTTTGCTGATAAATCTGGATTTATGTGTGAAAGAAGGCAAAGGAGTTTGGGAAAAAATTTACTCTGAAACTCAAATTTCCAATGGATGCATCACACAATAAAAATAAATAGAGCTTTAAACAGTCCTTAGTCCTGTAAAATTCTCACTTAATTTCTAGGGAGCTGGTAGTCACTGTTCCCAAGGAGACAGGCCCTTGCTGTATCCCATCACAGAAGCAGAAGAACCTCATCTGGTGAGCCATTAGTGTCTGCTGCCTGGTTAGCTATGGGCTCATATCATTTTCCATTAGCCCGCATAAAAGAAATCCCACAAGGATGAAAGCTAAAAGAAGCATTGCTCCATACATTCTGCATTAGGCTGTTACAGTGTGGCAGAAACAAAATGTGTCACCCAGTGCTCTGTATGGAAAGCAGTGGCCAGGTGGTGGCCTTTGGGGTGTGATCCAGTGGGTTTGTTTCGCCACTAGATGACACTCGTGTCTCTTGAAAGGGCTCCTTGCCACCCCCACTGTGGCAGCAGGTCACGGAAATTACGAAAGCAAATTAACCTGGCTCCAGGTGGGAGCTCCCTGAGCCCCTCTCAGACAGTCACTGCCTGATCAATTGCAAGTGGTTGCACATTAGGAAGCCTCACCTTATTATTTTGCAAAAGTAAGGTAAGAGAAAAAATGATGACTCAAATTTTGAAACTTTGGTTTCCCTCCTGACCAAAGCAAGCTAACAAGTGCTCACCTCAGTGAGAGGGCTTCTCCTACTGACTTGGAGAGCGCAGCTGTGGATTAGCAAGAGAAAGCATTGAGCTGCTTGCAGAATTATGGTGGGCCCGAGGCCCAGGTACTGCAAGACCCCAAACTTGCTAAGAAACCATGGCCAGGCTGTGCCTCACTCCTTCCACCACTTAAAAAAAAGCCACAGGGCTTATGTGGTATTATGGCCAATACCCAAATTATACTCTCTGCAAAACCAGGAGAGCTCCTTGTGGCCCAGCCCTCTCAGGAGACAGAAACCATTCCTGCATACAAGTGCTCTAATACCACGGAGTAACACGCTGTAGCTACCACAGCAACAGAGAACTTTCGGAGTGATACTCTTCATCCTGCTTCAGCAATTGATTAAAAGTGTTTGAGAATGCAAATTTTGTAAAGGTAAGACAGTAAAAAAACCAAAAAACAACAAAAAAGGCTGAGATTAAAAGAGCCAGTAATAAAAAATCCAAGATTAAAATGCTAGTATGGTTTTGGGTTACATAGCCATCAGGTAGCGGAGCACTATACAGGACATGGGGAAGGGTAGAACATGGTGTTTAAGGGCAGCTGTAATCATAGTTCTGAAAACTCTCCATGAAGAAATGCCCACATACTTCTGATCCACGCTCTTTGATTCCCAGACAAATACCAAAGGGGTGAAGCTTCTATTCCTCCTGGAAATGAGAACAGAAGAACATTCAAACACAGCCTGAGATGGCAGCCCTACACCACCCTCTGATCAACTTTTAAGAGGCTGGTAGTGCCATGCAGAATCTCACATGATTGCACTTCCACAGATCTGCTTGCAAGAAGGGAGATTTATGTTTTTTATGGCTTAGAAAGTGATTATCAAGATAATGGGGGCAATTTGTCTGCAAGCTGGCCTTTACAGACACTTCCTAATATGAAGATCTTCTTACATTGTGCATCTTAACATGAACAATTACAGTCTTATGGATTTTGCTGTTTCATGTTTCCCCCTGTTTATGGTCTTCGTTTCCTCCTTTTCTACAAAAATGGAAATCTGCTTCCCAAGTACCTTTCCTCACTTGTAGTGCTGGCCAGGGAATTAACAACATCACCCACAATCAATATGTAGAGTTTTCCTCCGTGTGTAATACGGTAGGAGATGAAGATGGATTTTTCCTGCATAAGCTTTCCACAGTAAACCTGAGTATATACTCCTTTTGCATAAATCTACTTACCTCCTTTTAATCATGATGATAAAATCAATTAAATACATTTTACTTGTCTGCACAAAAACTAATGAGAATAAGATTTACAGGCAAACAAGGTATTCTTGATACTGAATTATTGGATGGGGACTCGAGCTAACCTCTAAGTTAAGACTTGTAAAAGTTAAGACTTACAGAGCTGGACAAGTCTGAATACACACCAGTGCCTTAAACCTGACTTTTCTCTTGTGTCAGAAGAAAGCAAAAGCTGTGTGCCTGATTAGAGCTATGTCCATACATTGGAGAAAACAGTCCATTTTGGGGAAGCAATTTACAGGAACAGCTTGCTTACTTCTGGACAAACAGTGCTGCCTGTGCAAGCCCCACCTCAAGCACAGCTCCTGCTGACTTCAGTGGGAATCTGGTATGAGTCAAAAGTGGAGGCTCAGTAGTGCTCTATGGAGAAGTATAATCATAATTATAGCGCGTTTTATAATTGGAGACTTGCAAAGTCAATCAGCCTGCTTCTGGTAATATCAAGAGCTGTCTGGTGGCTAAATTGCCTAGACTAATTCTTTTTTAACACCTCAGCCATAAGACTCATCATTAGACAAATGCCATATCCTAATATATACTGCAGCTTAAACACAATGAGAGCTTCAATCTGTTTCTTAATTTCTGTGATATTCTGTCTTTTTGCCCACATACAGGGAAAAAAAGTTTATTGTAGGCAGTAGACTGCACGGACTGTTCCCCATCAGAAGGCTCTTGCAGTCTTCTTGTCCCTGGGAAGTGATGAGCTCCCGCAGAACTCTGGCGTATGATGGCATTTGAAAAATAAACAATAAACAAAACAAATGTTTGCTGCAGCTCTCAATGCTGCAGCTCAAAAATCTGCTGAAAGAAATTATCAAACCAATATGTATCAGATTCATAAATGGGAGAAAGAAGCCAATCAGCTGTTCAAAAATCTAAGCAGCCCCCATTATGATCCAGCTAACTTGTGCAGTTACCTACTCAGTCCATGCAAGAATACTTGAAGGGGAAAAAAAACAACCTTTGCTTATCCCAATCCCCTGTTTTCCTCTTGTACAACACATAGAGTGTGGATTTGGTTCCAGCTGAAGAACCTGTCCAGAGTCAAGCAGATGCCTATCCAGTGGTGATGGCATTTGTGCTGTGTTAGACCCCTTAGTGGAGCTGGTAGGGTGAGTACCACTGAACAGCACCTTGAAGTTGTCTGGAATATTTTTATGCTTGTTAATTCCCTGGATCTGTTTCAAAAGGCAAGCGTTGTACTTGCTGACAGCAGCCCGTGTTTTCAGAGCTAGGTTCCACCAGCAGTTAATTCAAACTGGCCTGATTTTCAGTGCTCCAGTTTGAAGCAAGTTCCTCAGCTCCTCACTCAAGTAATTTTTAGTTGGAGACCTACCTTTTGGGATTGGGAACATTACGACCTGCCTTTAAATGTAATGTGCTACAAAATTAGAGGGGCAATTTATGGGACAGCATATACTTCCCTTTGCAAGTTTCTAACTTCCTAATGCATTATATCCTTATAATGAGTCAATAAAACAAGTCATAGCTGCAGCACAGTGAATGTCAAGAGGCACAACGGACAGCGGGTATTTTTGATGATTTACTCTATCAGCCTCCTGAACAAGCACTTTTACTTTCTGAAAGTTCACTATGCTACACTGTACGAGGTGAGTGCCTCTCGGCGCTTTGGCTGCACCTCCCGTTCCGCAGTGAGATCGATACCCTGCACCGGTGTCAGCCTCGCTGCTGCGGGAGGAAGGTCAGCTGAGTTAAGCCGTCAGCTGGCCCGAAGACAAACCCTGAAAACAAAAAGCGGAAAAGCCTTCAGGGGCTCTAAGGCTTAAGGCAACTCAGGCTGGACACAGGCAGCGCCTGCATTCCCGGGGGCGGGCAGGGTTCAGCCGCGGGTCAGCGGAGCTGGGCTCAGGTTTGCCGTGGAGTGCTCACACCCTCGGGGCTGAAACTGGGAGAGGGGCTGGAAGACGCACAAAATCCTTCCAGTTCATACAGATTCCTTCTCTTTCAAGTGGAACAGGAGCAGACGGGGCACAGCTCTGAAGGACCCAGATGAAAGCACGAGGCTTTGTTATTCTGCACACCCAGTGCCTCCCAGTTATTATTTTACTTTATTTATAGCGCTACTCAAAGCTGAGTACACATTTTGCTGTGGGGCAAAACGACTAAAAAAAACCAGCTATCCTTGCCTTCAGCCTCTCGGAAATCAGCCCGGGTCAGCGAGAACTCAGACTTCTCTCCTGTAGCCGCGAATTGCTGAGGAGCCATGTCTGTGCTCAGCGCACAGCCCGGAGCAGCAGCTCCCCGCGGGCTGCCCGGGCCGTGTGCCCTCCCCGGCGGCGGCGGGGCGAGCGGGCAGCGCTGGGGCGGCCCTGAGGGCAGGAGCGGCCCAGGAGTGCCGCTATCCCGGCGGGGTGTAGGGACAGGGCTGGAACAGGTCCATGAGAGCAGGAGCGGCCCGTGAGGGCAGGAGCGGCCCAGGAGTGCCGCTATCCCGGCGGGGTGTAGGGACAGGGCTGGAACAGGTCCATGAGAGCAGGAGCGGCCCGTGAGGGCAGGAGCGGCCCAGGAGTGCCGCTATCCCGGCGGGGTGTAGGGACAGGGCTGGAACAGGTCCATGAGGGCAGGAGCGGCCCTGCAGCGCCGCCATCCCGGCGGGAGCAGGCACGGGCGCAGCGCCCCCTGGCGGGCCCGGCGCCGGGACATCGCACGGAAAATCGCCGGTCCTTTCGTGAGACGCTGGCGCTGTGTATTACTGTTTGCACTGACACATCGCGTTTTAAAAATTCCTCCAGGCAACAATCATAATTATGAATTTTTAAAAGTAATTGAATGACTCAGTCTACAGATTTAGATGTCCAGATTTAGGCATCTCCTCTATACTATCTGCACTATTTTTGTGTAACGAAAAAAATCAAAAAAAGAAAGAAAAAGGGCAGTGACACAACATTTCCGTAGGTTTCTATTTAAATTAATTTCCATATTATTCCACGTACAGCCACACAGCTGCCAGGGTGACAGTATGAACGCCGCAATGGATACAGTGGAACCTGTTACAGAGGATGGAACGAGGAGACTGCATCGTGTTGAGTTGGAAAGCAAAGCACTGAGCTGGATTGCCAAGAGTGCTGTCTCACAATGCTCTGCCCTGGGCATCCCGCTGCTGAACCGCTGGCCTCTTGCAAAACTCCAGCTGCATGTCACTGAGCAGGGACTTTGTCTGATAAAATGCAATTTTGCAATTGTTCTGCACTGCACACCAGCTCTGTTGTACCAGGGCTGGCTGTGTGTTGAATTATAGCAATGATATACACATGTGCTGGTATATGGATGGAGGACAATAACAGACCTCCAGCTCATGCTAAGTTTAGTGAGAAGACTGAACAGAAGATGATACTTCACCTGGACTTGTTTGTCTCTGCATCCAATTTGTAAATGATACCACAAGAAGATACATTCTTCTCACCTTAGGCATGTTTCCAGATTTTTTTGTTGTTGTTTTGTGATAAACAAATCGGAGTCTTTAGGAGAAAGCCGATATGGACATAGACAGACAAACACATTAACAAAACTTAAATATCTCAGCCTATGCATATGGTATTTCAGAGCATCAATTATCAAAACAGTTTCCATCTGCTACATCACAGCTGTAATGTGCTAAGCCAGTAATATACATGGGAGAAAAAAAGTAGCCACTTAAAAAACCTAAGTTACCAAAGAAGTAATTTAAAATCATAACACAGAATAGTTCAAGTGAAAGCCATTTAAGAGAAATGTGCTTTTAGGAAACTCACCTCTTGCACTGAAACAATAGAAAAGCATTCCCTTGCTTTTCCTAGTGCTTTTGGTGAAATGCTGTAAAAGTCATTCTGCCAAGAGTAAGGACTAAGTAAGAGGAAATTTCTCATCCCTGCATTAGCTGAAACTCATATTCTCTTATGCCACATTTTTGTGGTATAACAGAGAAGAGTACAAACATAGCTTTAGGTACTTGTGGCTAATTTTTAGTTACTTATCTTTCTCCAAGAGTAAAATTTTTATGGAGTATGTAAAGTCTTGTGATATAAAGGCTTTCATTCCTTTGTCTACTCTGGTGGACTAGGGGTGGAGTAGTTTTAGTCCTTCTTGGATTTCTGGATTTTTGGATCTGTGATTCTAACCTCTGCCAACAATAGTCTCCAGAGCCAAGTCAAAGTTTCTCTGTAGTGAAAAAAAATAAATAATAAAACTCCATAATAATTGTGGCCTTAAAGATGAAGGAATATAGAAGAGGAAGGACAGATTTTTTTTCACTGCTTGTTTGTGCCCCTTTAGGCACTTTCTGTATGTCTGATGTAGTTCTGGTTGCTCCTAGCTGTGCCACTGCTGAGTGCTTGGACTACCTCTCTACCTGTCTGTAGCTGACATCTACTGTTTTTTGCCAAGAGTAGTATGTCCAGACATTGGATGGAAAACCAATCTGACCCACTACAGGCTGCAAAATAGTAATCTCCTTTCAACAAGACACTTCACTTCTATGACTTATTAGCAAGTCAAACCTTGCAGGAGTCCATGAACACACAGCTGCTGTATCCCTCCTCGTATGTTCCAGCGTTACAGTGAGCAGGCTTCTACACCGAGCCAGGATCTCTCTTGGTTTTGTGAGCATGAGTCTGGTGACAATGGTTTGCCCATGCTGACTGGAAAGGTAGCTGGGATGTCCTGTCTGTGGGCCCACACCCCTGGAATCCTGTTTTCTCAGGCTGAGAGTAGACAAGCCTGGGTGTTATTTTCCATGGGCTGTGCTGTGCCCACAGGGCTGCCATGTGCAAGGAAAACACCTCGCATGTACCCGTGGAAGAGTGAGCATTTTGGTGTTTGCTCTTTGGTGGAGAGCCATGTGTTGGGCAGGGAAAGTTTCAGAGAGGAGTGTGCACCCAGATCTGACCCAAAGTGATGTGTCCTGGTTACGCTTGGGCCTGTGCATTATCTCATTCTCAGAATAGTCTGCCAGTCCCTGAACCACTGACCCTAATCACATTCTTGATGCCACAGAGATCAAAGTTCCTGAGTCTTATCTAAAAATGTCCCAGTTCCCCCCACCAAATATTTTTTCTTATTGTGGCTAGTGACATCTTCACTGCACTTTCCTTTTGTGCAAATTGTTTCCTCTCTTTTCCTGGCTTTCTTCTGCTCTACTGCCTTTGTCCTCTTTTGAGATGGAGGACAGCAGCATCTTGTTTTTCTGCAAACAAGAATATTTAAATTATTTAAATATGATCTGGACTCTGAATCTATTAGGACTGATTCAAGAAATGAATGAGAGGAAAAAAGGGGTCTGAGAATGAGATTTCTTAATCCTGCAAACTGCCATGTGATTATGCAAAGCTGATCTCTTATGTTTTCTGCCAGACAAAATATGTAGAAATTTTTCTTGCCTTTTGGAGGAGAAGTGCTGTGCATGTGCATAAATTCTGTCTTCTTTGAATCGAAATGAGACCTTACAGAGCAGGTAAACTGCACCTTGCAGGGGTGAGCAGACTGGCAGCTCAGAACCGAGCCAGGTTTCACAGCACATTGCTTGTCTCAGTAGCGAGGCAGCGTGGAACAGGCTTGGTCTGCTTTTCGGTCTGTAACTCACTGTGTAAATGCCAGCCAAATTAAAGCAAAGCAGATGGGACAAGTAATATGAAGATTAATGAAGCTACTTGCATTAAAAAGTAACTCTAGATACATATTTTAATGGAAAAGATCCTTTCTAATTCAGAATAGCTGGTCAAAAGAAAAGGATCAAGCAGCGAAAACTGCTAAAGCTTAGCAGAACACACCTACAAAGAATTATTACAAGTGAATAAGCCTTTATGGACTTAATCCCCATTAAATGGAATTATCAGGTCAAAAAACTTATTTTCTTTCTCGGCTACCTGCACCACACTGTGAATCTACCATTTTTCCTAAAATATAGAAGTAAAGAAATCAAACTCTTATAAATAAAGGGATTATTCACAATGCAATCTGACATGTTTTCATTCTCCTGTGACTTTTGTAGTTTCCATCTAAACTTTTACAAATTTCTACTGAATAGTGGGATTTTTCCTTTGTATAACTGGCTAGCTACACTTCAATTGAAAGAGAAATGAGTGTCAGGAAAGAGTACAGTAAACAACTTCTTTTAGTTTTACCACACAAAAAATGCAGCCAACCTTAATGATATGCTGAAAGATGCCTTCTGCTCTAATAAAATTCTAAATCAATATTCAAAATTCCAGCCAATCACCAAGTATAGTTGTATAACTTTTAGACCAGTATTGGTCTAAACTTTGAGCTCACTAGGTGTTTCCAACTGCATAGCTGGTTCACAGAAGGAAAACCAGGCTTGTCTCTCACATTCCACATTTAGATACCAACAGACTCTTCAACATTGTTTTAAGTGCAGATACAAATCATCTTTGTATTTTATTCCTGAGTTGGAGGCACTTAAAGATGTGGGGGAATCACAAAAAAGTGAAAAGAAAATCTTACCATTATATTGGAGACTGTCTCTAAGAAGCACACAATCTTCTGTCAGACACAGATCAGGATTTTTGAACTGCTCAGTAACAAATTCTCTTTATCTATGTAAAGAAATGGCTGCCAGATTCTTCTTCAGGAATCAGACTTGAAATTTTTTAGGGGAGAAGTATGACAGTTAAACTGTAACTTTTTGAGATCAACATAGATATATGTGCTGTTTTTCATACACAGAGTCCTTCCATGAACATGATTTGTGTAAGTGACAAATTGTGCCAACATTTGCAGAGATGACTTTTGTAAGAAATGTTCGAAGGTCCCTACTCCCACTCCCTCAAACCTCTTCTGTGGTGTGATGCCTCCAGGTGCCTGGTATAGATAGTATGCTTTGATGCAGCCATTTTGCTCTTACACCTCCAAAATGAATGTCATGAAAGATCAGGCAATCATGTCTTGATCCAGAAAAGCTTGCCCTATCTGTTCTGTTCTGTCAAGGGCTTGACTCCATGTATGAGTCTTTTGCTGAAATTCTTCACTGAGTAAGAATGTACATTATTTCAAGCTTGCCCTTATGCCCCTACTGAATCTGGCCCTGTATGACTGAGCTAAGTAAAGCAGGACTCATGACTATCCAAATTCCAGTGCTTTTATTACAATAAATGTTATAAAGTTATGGTGCTTAAAAGTTGTGTTACTCCTACAGGACAAAAGAATAAACATGTTTTACCCATGTGAATATATGGGTACCCTGGTCTACAAACTGGAGGCAAAACCCCTATCAATTAAAGCACAACATACCCTTCTTGTTTTCCTTATAATAAAGTGCTAAACACAATGGCTCTTTAACTTACTGCAAATGGCTGTTTTGAAATAGTTTTGTTTTAGTTTTTGTACATCTCTCCCCACTAACTTAGCCTGTAGTGCACCATGTAAAAAGCTGTTTTGTTGGTGTAAAACTGATGCATATGAATGTCATCAGTCATCTGTTTCTGGTCCAATGTATGTAAATTCTTTGACACGATCCAAACAAGGCATTTTCTCTTCCAGGATCCATTGAGGTAAGTGAGATTTTGTTCTTCTGGAATATGCACAGGGATTTAGTAAAACTGTTACTGTGCTTCTCTTAAAACATTACACACTCCAAAGTACATGCAATTAAACTGTGACAGTAATTCACACCTTCATCATATCTGCGTTGTTGAAGTGATAAAAGAGCCAATAGAGACATTCACAAACTACACAGCAGATTTTGATGATTCTACATTACCCTTCAAAATGAGAAAATTATGAAACTTAGAATTATGTTTAAACATCAGAGCAAGATTTGATAATGTAGATCTGAGTACACTGTGCCTGAGTTTAAGTCAGTTGACAGCTGATTACACATGGGGATGGGTTGTGATCATGAAGGTTATTAGCTGAATTTCTGACATTTAGATGTTGATAATGCTGGCTTTTGGAGCTGGATTGATTTTTACAACAGAATGTCATTATAGTGCTTGCAGTGACATGAAGAACAGAACTTCAACTTGATCTTCCTCTACAGAAGCTCATTAGAGATTCACATAAGAAGACAACCAACACGTGCTATTGCCATGGAAACAAGATGGAATATTATGAAGCAGTATATCCCATATTCCAAAATAGAGATGACAAAGACCAATTATAGCAAAAAACTGACAGGCTTTTTATTTGCAGCCTGTATGGGTCAAAGGAAAACTTAGCTCCTGCTCTTTGAAATAAAAATCACCAGTGCAGTTTTAGGCCTCTGGTTTCAATTCTTCCTTTTCAAAGACAAAAACTCAAGCTAGTTAGTTTAGTTTATGATGTATGAGAGGAAGGAGGCCGAATGGAGGCATTGGCATCACAGCAGGTGTGTAGGTGTGATGAGGTACAAAGCACACTCATCATGGAACTGACAGAAGAGTGCGTCAACTTCAAGCTAAATAGTGAGGTAGGGATAAAGCAGAGGTGAGCAAAACCAGCAGAGGCTGAACACCTGGTCATTAAGATGCAGAGGAAGGCTAGTTTCAAAGACAATGGCTAGTCAGTACCAGTGGCCAGAAAGGCCAAAGGATAAAATTTCTTGTGACTCACGTGAAAGGGGTGAGTCTCATGGTTTCTTACCTTGCCTAGGTAATGAAATGCTTTTGCACATCCTGAACATATTGCAGGTGTCTAATTTCCTGAGCTTCTGCTTGTGACATACATGGAAAATGCTTAAGGCCATTTAAACCACCTTTGTCTGTTCTAAAGAGTTTTCACAATTGTAAGAGATCATTGTGTCTGAGTGCAGAGTGATAAACTTGTGAGTGGGTTTTTGGGAAAGAAAGGTGGATAGGGCAGCAGCATGTGATGTTAGTTTTTTTGTGTTTGATAACATAACCACAAATACAGGAATTCTGTGGCAATGGAAACAAAAGCTTAGAGGAAATATTTCACCCTTTGAATAAAAAGCCTGTGATTTCCCCTTCATTCACACACTGGTTTACTTTTAAGAAATATTTTTAAATTCCAGCCGAGAGTCTATTATAATTAGTCACTTTGAACAAAACCAACATGGGCAAAATACATCTCAGAAAAGATAAACAAAGAGAATAATAGGATCTTAAGGAGTGTTAAACAAGCCTTGGAAGGTTGTGTTATGAGTTTGTCTCTACAGAGAGTTACTGTGAGATTCTGAAACACTTTAAGACAATGATGAAAGGGAAAAATATTACAGTACACAGAAAGCTTGTGAACCTACTCAATTAGGCTTTGATAAGCCTCCCAATGAAAACATATGACAAGTGTAGTTTGCCATTATTTCATTATGATAAACTCCACAGTGTCATCCACTTAAGGAGCCAGGTCAAATGACTTTCAAAACTGACAGGCTACAGTCACTGTTTCAATTCCGATTCATTCTTGACTGGTTCTGCTTTGATTGAAAAAAGGCAAAAGACACTGTGATTTTGGGAGAAGAGTTTGAATAGAATATGAATTTTATTGCAAAGATTATTCCAGTGAAACCTAAAATCTTTAATAGTAGGAAGTAGCTTTGTGAGAAGCAAAATACCAAACATTTTGCAATAAAGAATACTAGATCAATTTTTTCTCTAGCAACAGGCAAAGAGAGAAAATGCGATATAGTTGCCAAAAATATTTGACAATAAGAAGCATTTTTTATCATCTTTTCATATGAACTTTCTTTCCCAAAGGGTTAAATACAATTCACGAACGATAGCAACTACACTTTTTTTGCTAAACCTTCACTGTTTTTTATTTTTGTCTGCATTTTTCTTCTTTCGGCCTGCTTGCAGGGCTGCTTCCTGAGCTGCCAGTTCTTCTTCTTTCCTGCGCTCAGCCTCCAGCAGCTCATTTCTGTATGCTTCCCGAATGCTGTAAACTCTGCCTCTTGCTTCATCTAAGGATGCCTAGCCAAAAACAAACAGCAGTACTGCCCTGCGCAACACATCAGTCTTGATTTCACCACAAGCAACTGCATTCTTCCTGTTCTGTTTCACCTCGTGATTGTCGCAAAGGAGACCATCTCTCCTTTTCTATTTACATGGATGTTTATTGATTTCTTAAAGAAACAGCTGTATGTCAATCTTTTCACCATGAAGAAGAGAAAGTTCAGGAAAATCCTTTTTAAACTGCTGGCATAATGAGCTAATTGTGTGAAAGAAGAAGAAGGCAGCAGAGTAGTTACCTATCTGGATCTAGTCTCTTTTCAGTTACTGGTTTGCTTTTCAGTCTTAAGCAAGTCTATTAAAAACTAGGTGTCAGAAATGCTGGAATGGCTTAGGAGTTGCAGCCTTTTAAGAGGCTAGAGGAGCCTAAATCAAAATGACCTTCAATGAGACTTGGGGCAAGTGGGACTTTGACACCTCTGAATACTTTGCCCTTTCCATTTCCATCCTGGAAAATGGGGATACCTAGTAATCTTTATATATATATATATGTATAACTGGCAGTCTTACTAGGGTCAGCCACTGTCGGAGAACTGCAGCTCCTTGCTGACCTGTAGTTGAGGAATATAAATCAGGCTGTCTGGGAACTAAGTTAAGGAGATGTTTTCAAGTAAGCTTTCTATAAAGAAGTTGATTTGATGTAAAATTATTTTTACTGTCTCTTATCCATTTTTAAGAGCTCTGAATAGTCACCAGATGAGTGATAGTTGTTATTGTATCACCACTGTAACAAATAATTTTGCTCCTGTTAATGCTCAACAGGTAAGCTAATTTGGTAGGATATTTGTACCAATTTCATGTGCAGTGCATTGGCTGAGTTAATCCTCACAATAGATCCTACCCTAATTCTACCACATTTATTATTTATAGACATATTTTTTTGAGATTTAATGATCTAAATCCTTCTTTTGCTGGCATCATGAATATTCCAAGAAAACTGGGTTCTCTAACTTTTTTCTGAGACACATTAAGAGCAACTTATCCCCCTGTATAATTTTTCTTTATTACTTTTCAGAAAGCTATATAAAATTCAATAACCAAAAAAACAGTCAGACTGGAGATGCTTTACCTAATAGGCATCTGGTCATGTATGTCAAATGGTCAGGTTTTTCTGACTTATGACCATTCTTTTATGGTGATACAATAGTGTTTTTGCATAGAATGTATCAAAAAAGCACTAAGAATATTATATTAACCATGTCATACCTTACTGTTTTTTACTTTATAACTTTTAGTTTTAACCTCTGCTCAAGCTTGTTCATGGTTTCTAATCACTAGTACTGGATACAAAAGTTCTGACAATAGTTGATCAGGAATTCAGACTAGTGGCAGACATTACAGCAGTAGTTAACTGGAAAGTAATCTTGAAAACATACCTGCAGGTTCTCATACATTTCAAGTATATTTTGCTTCAATAAAGTTCTGTCACTTTCTTCTTTTTGTCTTTCTTCCAAAGCCAGAGCACGAAGTTGCCTAAAGTGGTTGAGTTCTTCTTCTTTCCGTATCTGCTGCTGCTGAATGATAGACTCATTTCTCAGCACGGGCTCAGACACTGTTTTCCTGAAAGAAATACAAAACATATATTTGTCTCCTACCAAATGCAGTTTTGGTTGTTGTCTATTTTGCTTACCATTTATATGCAGGTATTTGGCTTTTATTTGGCAACATCACCATCATATGGTTAGATATGGTTAAGGAGTCATTTTTCCTCTGCTTCTATGTAACACCAATAAGAAAACACATTCCTGAGGCCAGGTCTTCTTTTACTTGAGTGTCTATTTTAAATCTGTTTATAGAATCATCTCATCTTAAAGCATATGAAAAAACCCGACATGTGACTTTTAAGTTGCAAGAAATATATTTTCAAAAGTTTTGGATTTTTAAATTTTTTTATTTTTTTGCTTTTGGCATAATGGCAGGTAAGTGGATAATATGCTTTTTTATTTTGTCCTAAATGATTAGTGTAAAATTAAGAGTTGAACACAAATGAAATGCTTTCAAGATTCAAGCGTGTGGAAGGTATTTTGCCATATTTTCTATTCTTTTAATGCTATTCACTTCAATACATGAACAATTTCTCTCTCAATTTAAAATTAAATTTGAGCAGTTTTTTCAGCATATTTTAAAATCTTGTGAAGATCAATGGGATGTAAAAATGCCACATTGAATACAAATGGACCTAAGCATGAAGGGGATTCTAGCTGCAGCACAGCAAATAAAGAGGTGCATGTAAATTAGCTCAATAAGTTCATGTCAACACTTGTAATACAGAACATAGTTCTGTTGAATAATAAATATAATTAATACAACTATTTCAGCTGTTAACTATTATTAACTGAACTGCATTTGTTAAATATGTCTCTCTAAACTCGCTTAACATCCTGACAAATTTCTTATGACTCTGGGATTGGCTCAGTTGGTTGGAGTGTGGTGCTGATAACACCAAGCTTGTGGGATCGTCCCTGTATGGGCCGTTCACTTGAGAGCAGGACTTGATAATCCTCAGAATATCCTGTGATCTGGAAATACATGCTCCTTTCAAGAACACTGAAATAAGCATATTTGTCTGAACACTCATTTTCTTCAAATGTTTGTGTCAGGTACTCATTACATGCAGTGCAGTGATTCAATGCCTTTGACATTTATTATGTTAGGGCAATTTACCTCGTGTAAGGACTAAGGTCTATAAGCTCCCATCTTTTTTGCTGTGTTTTTAATCTTGAGTCAATAGCTGTTGGTGGTGCTTGCTTTCCTATGGTAGAGAAAATAGAAATCAAAACAGATTAAACTGGTTAGTTAGCTAGGGAGCTCCACCTAAATTCTTATATAAGTTTTTCTTCCTTTGGCTCAGCAAAATACATTATTAAATGAGAATATGGGCTGAAAAAGATATAATATTTTTGCCCTTTTATTTCCAACACTTAGGATAGAATCAAAGATGCTATAAAAAACCCCACATATACTAGAATGAAACTAATATGTGTATTTTAGCTAAATCCCCTCTACTGAAGAAAGTTAGTAAATCTAAGCAAGAACATTGAATTTTCAGTGCCTAAAGAATATAAAAACAACTTCTGGGTATCATATTCTTTTGTTTAAAATAATCAATAAAAATCTGATTCTCCAGTCCTGGTTGTAGCTAAAAAAATATTTTACTCCCTTTCAGGGAGAAGATTTAATTCAAGAAATACCAGTTTAGAGAAAAACTGTGACATAGTAAAACTGGTATTCTGAAATCTTAGACTTTTTTTTTAAGCACATGGATAATAATTACTCTATGTTTTATTGTAGCATTCTTGCAATACAATGACACACCTGATATTAAGTATGGAACTGGGCTGAGCTCTTCTGTCATTATTTCAATGCTTCCTTCTTTCAATTTGTCTTGATATGGTGAGAAAACTTGTGAAATTTTATGAGATTTAATGATGACTGCTCTATTTTTCTTTTATAAAAACTCTTTTATTGCTTTACTTATAGCAGTAACCAATTGAAATATGTTATAAGTGTTACTGGACTTTACTCATGAGAAATAGGAAGAGGTTTCCGAGCATTAAAATAATTACTGTTTATATATTTATTGTCATACATAGACAAATATACCAGCCTTTTCTGCTGGTCTCAAAGGGTGACTTGGATCTTTGGGAGTTTCTTAGACACTGCCCAATAGAACTGTATTCTCCAGAATATAAAAATCCTCATTAAGATACTGCATATTACAGAAATTTTCAATCCCATCATTGCCAAATGCTGCACTCTGTGGAATAGAACCACAACAACTTGAAATCATTGGGGCATCACTCTTTACTTCCTAAGACCTTATATTAGACTCTAAATGCTTAGTTTAGAACAAAGCTCTTGATGGACAACCATTAATTTTGAAGTCCTTTAGCCAGTAACTTAGAGGAAACAATATTGTTTCAAATGACCAATACTGTGTTAAAGGCATTAGGTGAGGATTAATTCTATTTGAAGTTCTGAATGTTTCCTGTGAAGATTATTTACTGTGATGGAATAATACTAGTCTATACTTAGGTACTGGTCACAGGTTCTCATTCCATACACGTGAATCATGACCAGATATTGTCACAATCAAACTGGGAAATATTCTTTTCTTTTTGTGATGGCTTGATCTCAGTATATTCACAGAAGACAAAGAAAACAACAAACAACTTGAAGTCTTGTTTCCCAGTTCAACTTTTCATCAGAGTACAGAAATTGGCTGGGAATACATATGAAGAATCCATATAAGTTGTAATCATTAAATAAAATAGACAGCACTTATGGAAGCTTCCAGCAAACTGATGCTTCTCAGTATGCACTTTTTGACACTTCACTTCCAGACTGCTTTCCATGAACAGTTTCCATGAACATGAAGGGAATGCACTTCAGGTGTATTAGTCTCTTACTGACATGTTATTTTAGCTGCTAAACATTTTTTTAGTATTTCTGCACTAATGAACTCTGGTACTTGGAATTGAGGGAGAAAGTATTTTTCACTGAACTTCCAAAAATTTCAGATTAATTTAGGGTTAGAATTTTACTACAAGAGTACTACATGAAGTTTGCTTAAGGGTAACTTGGCAGCCTCCAAGAGCTGTGAGGCTGGGTCTGTGTCTAGAAACAGAACAATGAAACAAAATAAAGAGGGGATAGAGAGCAAGCCTGCCATTACACATTTGGACACCTTTATTGGGGCTGATCTATCCATCTGCTACCAGTATTTAATGCAGAAGTCTTTCCTAAGGAGTGGAACATGCTGAACAGAAGACACAGACACTTAAACCCTTACCTGTTTCTCCTGACCTAGGTGTTACGTCAGCAGTCTCAGGCTCAGCTATGGGTTCCTCTGAATCTCTCACAGCATACTTATTAATAAAACGCACACGTTCCTGAAAAGCCTACAGATCACAGTTTTATAATCCAGATAACAAAACTTTTACTGTATATTTTAAATCTCAAAGAATTTTCAAAAGTAGCATTCTATAAGTCTTCAATAAGATCTAACATCAGGGTGCACTGTGCAAGTCTGCCTGGTGCTGGAATCAGAGAAGATGCCAGGATCCCACTGAATCAGTCCTGAGACATTGCACACTTACACTAAAGATTACTGTCCAATTAAATACTGGGAAATCACTGATCCCTGGGCACTTTAAAATAGTATTGGGATTAAAAATAAAATTAAAGCTGTACAGCTGAAAGTATGGCTAATGCACCTCCTTAGGGAACTACCACTTCGTCCTAGGAGTTCCTACAGCCTGGTGATTTAGACTTCCTCTTGAAAAATGAGACCTTTGGGTGCAAACCCTTTCAGACTCAATTACCTTTGATGCCTAAACCAGACATCAGCACTTCTGTCTTTCCAGAAGGCGACTTTGAGTCACTTGACATTCTCTTAAGGGCTGTCATTGCAAGAATGGACAGAGAAGCCCTTTGGCTTTTGGTCAGTGTGGAGTCAGGCACACAATTTCCAAATTAGAAGGTCTGTGACCCCTGGAATAGGCAGGCATTGGGCCAGGGTTGTCAAGAAGAAAAGAGAGGAGAAGCTACTTAATCTGGATAGCATACCCCAAATTTAGACCTTGTTTTACCATATTCTGGTGTGACTGCAATTTTCTTAACAACAGCTGTTTAAAAAAAAGTCACAAACCTAAGTGGTTTCAAAAATGGAACCCTGTAGTTGCAATCCTGTTGATTTTCTGATTAAAAAAGGTAACAGTGACAGAACCAGATTCTGAAGAATCTTTACACATCAAAGGGGGTTCATTTCCATCTAATCTTTAGGAGGCTGTACTTGCATTTTCAGTCTCAGCACAATCAATCAAAGCTGCAGAGCAGTATTTCGCCTTAGTTCAGAATTTAATAGAGTAGTGTCAGGAAAAGTTCTGAGCTTTGATCACACCGGAAAGAACTGAAAAAATCTGAGAGTATAATTGGGAAGACTCATGTCTGGGGTTCATTTCTGAAAGGAAATATAAAAATACTAAATTTCTAAGCTGGGAATTGGCTGGGAATTCTGGCTGAATATCCCTTAGTGGGCAATGATATTGGTGGTGATGACTGTCAGGTGAGTTTGAGGACTGCAGGTTGTTCTTTTATTTTATTTTGGTAACGATGCTTCCAATTCTGAATCAGCACTGCACTTTTTGCTTTGCTAGAAAGAACACGAATTATTTTTCCATCTCAAGCATATGTCACGTCAAAAGTATCCAGATGCACCTGGCAACTAGATCAGTACTGCTTCTCCAAAACAGTGAATTCATATTGAGTGTGTTACAGGCTCATGGGTAACCTGCAATGCAGACTGAATTTGGAATCCTGGCTGCAAGGGAAAATTTGAGTACTGGTATGACCAGGTGGCAGTTCTTCAGGAGAAATAATTTTTGGCATGTTTATAGCAGCGTATTTCTCGATAGAATCTGTTCATGCTAAACATTAAACTTGTTACAAGTAGCAGCTTTGCAAATGTGTAGAGGTAGTGGGATTTCTAAGGAGAAACTTTTCTATGTTTTGTAAAGTAGAGTCTAAAATTCAGTGATCTACAGAAGCCTGAAGTAGATGATTGGATTCCTACCCAGAATTCAGGCAAAAAATCACTTTTAATTCTTTAAAGTGTAAAATTTCCTGTCTTACAGAAGGGTGAAGAGGACAGCGCTATGAAGGCAAGTTTCTGTTGTGGTGACTTCTCTGCTGTTACAACAACTCCTGGAACTTGTGAAGAAACATCATGGCAGTGACAGCACTCTGATATTACCTTGACAGCTCTCCCTGGCTCTGCAGACTCCCATGCTTCTTTCATGGCTCTGACCTCATCTACTCGCTGGGTGTCTTTCTTCACCTCCAGAAAGTCTGCCTCTTTCTGCTCACTGACTATGCGTAAAATCCAGTAGGGTGTGTTTGAATCTCCTGGCTGAAAGTATCATAAACATCATGTAGTCACTGGTATACATTTACTACCACACTTTAGGATGAAGTTATGTTCTTGTATACTCATAATTTTTTGAACTGATACACATTGTACATTGACAGACTTTGATATGCATTATAACACAAAGAGAGGCTGCCAAAGGAAAGAAAAATTACTTTTCAATGCCTGGAAGCTCTTTGAGGTATTTTGTTTACATGTTTCCCCCCACCTCCATGCAGCATGTTCCACACTCCCAGTTCTTCTGAACAGTTTGTCTGAACAAGAGTATTTTGTGTGATTTTTCATGCAATTGTTTTATCTCCCTGCCAAGTTCCTCT
>VZTB01017999.1:202618-215121 GCA_013397245.1 Thryothorus ludovicianus
AACTTGACCAGACATTTAAAAATAAATATGTAAATAGAATAAAAAGTAAGACATACCACTAGGAAATAAAAAACACCTAAATATTTTCTTTGGGTACTTACAACTGTATGTATATGAGGAAACAAATAATTTCTTCTTATCACTTCTTTTAAAAATTGAGTTATAGAACTTTAATATTAATGATACAGAAAATTTACTGAATGATGGAAAGTAATATTTTAGGTACTGCAGGGACCTAGGGTTGAGAACACAGGAGAATCAGCTGCATGTGTGCATGATGCTCTGCACCAGCAGCTGGAGTAGGGCTGCAGCCTCACAGCTTGTGGGGGATGCAGAGGCAAGCTACTGGGCACACTGGGTGTTCAAGTACAGGTGGTGGAAGGATCCACCTTTTTTAGAAATATACAATCTATCTAAGAGACTCCACTCTTTCCAGCTCAAGGGGGAAAAGCAGGAAAAAGGCAGCTGATGCTGTCTGAGTGTGTGCTCTGAGTGCCTGCCTGAGATCTGCATAGCTGGCAATGTGTGTGTGTATGTATATTTAAATACATACATATACACATCTATATACACATATATGTATATGTGTATATATATACATGTATATATATACAGGTATACATACGCATACATACACATTGTGTGTATGTGTGTCTATGTGCATGTGCTTGGTGGGATCACATCTTCAGCCTCACAAACAGTTGGACCTGGGAATGTGCAGTGGCAGCAGCCTTGCCTGTCTCAGGCTCTTGGGTCCAGAGTGATAAACTTTAACATAATTAAGATCTAAATAATTTTGTGTCAACTTTGTTGATAAAAGAGGAAGCAAATATAAGACATTTACCTAATTTATAGAATACTGACTAGGATTCTAAGATTTTAATGTATCTTGGGATTGGTTTTTACTCTTCCTTAAGAAGAAATGCTACAACAACCTGTAAAAAACCCAAAACTTTCTGTAATTTCTCTGTCCCCTTTCGTGGCTTAGACATATAGACTGTACTTGGGCACTTTTCTCATCTTTTGCTAAATTCTTCTCCTAACAGTACAGAAGCAATACATTTCCCAGACCAGGCCTTCTCCCCTGCCCCCTTGCATTTTCTTAAATTATCAGCAAGCATGTTTCTGTTTCAGATCTCTACCTAAAGCTGAGCACTAAGAAGGTGAGTGTTGCAGTGTATTTTCTTATTTCCTTATATTTTGTGAACTGAAGATGTAGATTCATGCAATCAAACTTCATTTCTAAGAACTGCAGAACAAAAAAGTTTTGTCTAGTTATTTTACTCAATAAATGTTGAAAAAAAAGTGAAAAAAAGAAGTGAAATGATGTTGCTTGGAGCAATATTTTTTTTTAAATCACTAGCATGCTACATTTGACTAAAGATGTACTTAGGTCAACCTACCTTTGATTTCATCTTTCTGCATTTCTTTCAGTTCCTGAACAAACAGAGACTCACTCTCAGTAAGTGGCCAACTATCATGCAACACCAATGCCTGTATTGAATACTGGTGAGACTGTGAAAGAAAATGCAATGTGCTGAATCCATAACAATTACAGCAAGCATACAAGCAAGCAGGTTAGTAAAGTGCCAGCTATTGAATTCAGAAAATAAAACACATAATTAATTTACAAGCTTGCACATAACTGCATTCACAAGAAGCTTAAAAAATTAATGTTAATTCCACAGATCTTATTTTAATTCCTGTGAAATTAAACAATTACTCGTGTGTTTATCAAGTAAATCTAAACTGTGCTACACAATAGGGAGCTATATTCCTGTAAGATTTCCATGTCACTTCCCTATGTATGCCATTTACTAAAACAAAGACTTTTGTCTGATTTTAAGACTTACTACAGGGCTTTGAGTCCTTGCACTAGCACTCAATGCCTTAATTTGAGGTAGAGCTGACAAGGTCCATTGGCTGTTTTAAACATTGTCTAAACTCAACTGGAAATCATTACATTCAGAAATTGTTTTCCAAAATTCTAATGCCAGTTCTGAGTCAAAGGAACAACTCTGGAGTTTATTTCTCAATAATGTTTTTTTTTCTTAGGTTATTTTGTTGCAATTGAACTCAACTATCAAGAAAAAATCATAGAAGAAAAACATCTGGAGATGTAAAACACAAACTGTTTTAAAAAGTATACTTAATTTCTCTAAAATAGACAAACAATACTAAATGACATAAAGAAAAACCCATGGTTTGACATGGTTTGCCTCTGACACATTTGGCTCAAGTAGCAGATACTATATATCTGTAACTAAAGCTTGCAGCTGACTGGAAATAGGTGTTTCTCTATGCAAACTATTGCAGAAGACCTTCTGTAATATACTTCAAAGAAAGCTCATATTGAAGCATCAAAACATTAATTTAATTTCTGGCAATTTTTGATCTTTATGTGAAAGTTATGCTATACTTGTATTGGATTTGCCAAATGAAGAACACTTAGAGCAAATCACCTTGAGATGAAACCCCTACTTGTTTAATCATTCATACATAAACATTATCCTTTTTTCATCACCTCATTCAAAAGCTACCAACAATCTTAGTTTTGGATTCCTTGTTCATATCCTGTGCCCCAGGATAGAAGATCTCCACATGCACCAAAAGAATTAGCAATAATCCTTCAATGTTTGTTTGCTTTTTTTTCCCTTCCCAAATCCCAGTGATTAACAAACTCTTACTTGTTGTGGACTTCCAACATTATTTTCAAAATTTTCTGAGAAGGAAAATTCATCTCTTAATGTCACTGGGTGTTCCTGTACAAGGTCTGTCTTGGAAGAAGTTTTGCTGTCCTTTGATGAATTACTACTTCCTTTTTTTAATTGTCCAGTTTCCAATCCCTTCTTTTGTCTTCTTTGAATAATCTGTAGTTTTTTTACTGCAAGATGACAAAAAAAGGTCCAGAAATTCTATGAATTACTGGTATGAGGTAAACAGATTTCCCAAGAAAGTATCAGAAAAATTAACACAGTCCGTTTCCTCATACTGGATTATACTCACAAGCTTCCAATTAAAATTATGCTTATTCCAAATACTACCTTGATTTCATTTTGTACGCGAATCACAAATCTATTTAAAGTAAATAATGAGAAATTTGAGGCTGTGTATATATGGCTGTTGTTACTGTTTGTAAAGCATATAGTTTTTCTCCTTAAGGCCCATGCTTCTTTCCTGCACTAAGCACCACAGCACCATGCTATACATTACAAAATATAGATAATCTTGTGCTCCCTGTGATGGGATCCCTTTGTGACTAACCTAGTTTAATAAATTGTGTAAAACTGGATGAAGGGGAGAGGTGCTTTGGTCACAGTTCTGGCAATGCATACCCTTACAGAAGTCCCTTATCTAATCTCTTTGTGTCAACCTGAAACAAAGATCATAGCTAACTTGAGAAAAAAAAAAAGCCAGTCTTGAAAGGAGATATAAAACTATTTGTGATCTATCCTTTATCAATGTATATAATTGTCACCTAAGGAAGATGTTAATGTGAAAAAACTGTGAAAACTGGAATGTACTAAAGAAGGGCTGGCACAGAAATATTAAACCAGAAAAAATAAATTTGTTTTCATTTCTAATGTCATTGAAATGTGTGACATCATTTTGCTTGGGTGTCCACAGAGAAAGTAAAGAGAATTCTAAAAGTGAACATCTCATAGAAAATTGAATAGGGACAAAGAATTACACCTCTGGGGAAGCAGCTTCATCTGTGTTACACTAACAATAGTTGGACAATCAGCTGGGAAAGAGATATTTTGACTTCACTGAGGACAAGAAGCTTTACTCCTCCCAGGGTTTATTGTATAAACAAGGGATGATACTGCATCATTGCAGCACTGCAAAAGAAAAAATGCACATTTTTATTCAAATTGATGAAACATCCAGGGAAAGTCACAGGAGGTGGCAGGACTAGTAGACCAGATTCAACAAAATTTACTGGTGGTGTGTCAAAGTATAAATGCCCAATCAGAAGCTAAGTGGGCCCCTAGAAACTCAAATGGAGCCAGGAAATATTGTTTCTTATGAAAGCCAAATGTCATGCATATTACATCTTTCCTCTGCATAAGCCAGTGCTTCCTTGCTTCTAAGAAAAGCAGCTGAAGTCAGGAAATCAAACAAGATCTTGCAGAGATGGTCTCTTAAAGAGGTCTCAAACTTCTAATCACAAGTTCTGAGCTGCTCATCTGCATTGCATTCAGAATCTTTAGCACCAGGGCAATCCCTCTTGATGTCCCTGTTGCAAGGAGGCCTGTGAGAGAAATGTGAAGGAAGACTTCTAAACCATTCTTCTAGGGTGCTGCAACTCCATGGCTGCTATTTTGTAAAAGGTATGCCTAAGCAAGCCTGTAACTGTAGCATAATTTCTCACTCAGTTGCTGCTGAGCTTTCTAAGTATCAGTTAACTTCCCACGCTGTGAAGGTGAGAGTAGATGTAATTCACAGTGGATAGATTATTAGGTCTTTCACCAGAAGGAACCAAAATCGTGAGGCTTTCACTCAATAGAAGTGCATTGGATGAATAAGAAACAATATTCAAAGACCCAAATCCCGAATACTCTACAGTTGCAAGAAAACCTCCTGCAAAGAAACAATTTGTATTCCAGATGGGAGAATAACTACATAAAGACATTTTCTAATTGTGCAAATTGCCTTTAGGTTACTATTTGCAATATTTGCATGAAGGTTTCTAGTCAGGAATGATCTCCAGTGCCTGTCTGAACACTGTTAGCAAGGGCCACTGGATGTACTCCCTTGGAGCCAACAGAGAGGTAAGCTCCTCTGCAGGAAGTGTTGTGTCAGGGTTTTAGGCGATGTGCACTGCCCTCTGCAGGAGCTTACCTCTACCGAGCAAGATCAGAGGTCAGGGGAGTTTGTGCTCCTTAGGCTACAACTCATTTTCATGACTGCCTCACTGTTCTCCTCGTCTCTCACTCCTAAACCTGAAGAGCTTGAGTATTGAACAATTCTATAAAGATTTTCCCAGAGGAAGATCCTGCCATGAAGATAATTCATCCCAGAAAGGTTGAATCCTCCATAAGACTCAATCTGTTCCTTTGCAGGAAAGATCACTCGGAACAGCTCCCCAAAATACATTCACAGCAAATAATTCTCGCAATGGTCACCAGGTGGTACTGTAACACCAAATTGTTTTCCCTACATCCCAAAATACGTGTATGTCACTTGGTTTACCAAAGTTCTGGCTGGAAGGAACTCCTACCTACCTCACTTGTATTTTTAACAGGATTGTATCAGACTGTTACTGTGGAAAAGAAAAGAATTGTGAGCATTCACTTGCCCGTCTATGCTTGCACAACTGCTGTGCTTGTATCAACAAAACAAATTGTGGTTGCAATGTGTGTGTCAATATGGTAGTCCTTTACTGTCAAGCAAATGTTCAAAGTCCAAGTCATCTGCTACATCTCAAAAGAGGAAAATATATTCAAAATCAGTTGGTTTAATGTAGTTTTTGAGCTCTAAAAGACGTTAATAGGACAGCTGTGACTATTATGATCAATTAACAAGCTGTGGGTGGGCAAGGGAGAGATAATGTTTTATTGAGGATGCTTGTGCAATAATGAGAACTTAAGAGAACTTAAGAGAACTTCTGGCAGCACAGTGATCAATTCTATGGGAGGCAGAATATGTGTGCTGGTGAATAAGTCTCAAATTTAGGGATTGTATGTGGCTTAGCTAACAAGATTGGTGCCAATGGTTTAGCAGTTTTTTCTGATTATTCTTATCCTGAGGAAACACTGATTTAGAGAACAAAGAAATACTGACAGAAGGAATCCTGTTGTATTGAGTGTCAGTTGTACAAATCTGCACCCAAACTTACCACCAGTATTTCTGAGTGTTTCTCTGTTGTTATTGTACAGGTCATAAAAACACTTCTGACAATAGCAAAGTAACATGCTTTTACAATGCCATAAATTGAACCACTACTGAACCTAGAGATACTCAGTAGATTGGGTAATACATACATGTCATACTGGTTATACTGAGCACATTTCATGGCCATTTCATTTAATTTGGATGCTATGAAAGATTCTACACAAAGCATCTTCTTTGTTGATATACAGGATGTATATTAATTGAAAAAGAACTTCAGTGTTAAGGCTAATTAGTCAAGTATTGTAAAAATATAAGTATTGTAAAAAATACAAGTAATAGTAGAAAAAACAACAGTGACAGCTTCATCCCAAATGGCAACTCTCTATATACTCACATGCACCTAAAGAGCATCAGAATATTCATTTCAACTTCAAATATAGCCTAAAATCATGCTACCATTTCATGGCCACCACTGCTAAATAGGCCCTGATACAAAAATCTTCCTATTTTCAATCAGATTAATGTAATAGATATTTCATTTAATAATTCACAGTGGATTCAAATAATTTTAAATTAAAAGAAATTGTTTGTATCATAGCACATTAGAGCTAGAATGTTTGTGTCTGATTTCCGAGGATATTTTGCAAAGTTCTCATATATGTGTCCTTGTAGATAGGCAAGACATCACTTCTAGTTATTTTGCTCCATTGTCTCCCTTTCAGCATCTGGTGGAACCCATTTCTCTTCTCCGTCATTTGATTGCGCTTTTTAACTGATTTCAGTCTTCAGACTATCACCTTTGCAAGGAGACAGTCTCCTGAAACAAAGTTTCTCCTTCACTTTGCTGAGGGTAACTCGGCAACTTATTGCCGCTATTGTGATGCTGATCCTAAACTGAGCCATTTTATACTTTCCTGTTTCTATTCCCACCAGTCTACTATTGAGTTTACCAGTCCACTTCTACATTCCAAAAACAGTATCCAAAAATAGCTACTGATTATCTTGGTAACTCAGAGAGAATAATGACAGCTTCTCTATGACTTCCTTTAAAACCCTAATGTTTTCATCTGATGAATTACTTTTTAAGAACATGGTCTCCATAGGATTGAATTTTACATTTCTGGTAATAACAAGGTGCAATTGAGACAGAAATCAAGATGTTTCATATATATGATTATGTATTTTTCCCATAAAGCATTGGAATTTCATATTACACATTATGCTAAAGAATCATGTTTGAAAACTCCACAGTTCAAAAGAGTGGAGGTGAGCAGATGAAATATAATGCTATTTTGGGCTTTAGCAAAGCAATAATCCAGTATTTGAACAATTTGTCCTTGCCTCGGGTTCTCAATATGCTCAAATAGGAAAACTCAGATTTACAGAAGATTTATTGTTTAGAAGTCTTCATAGAAGGACTGAAGACTTTCAAACCTTACATATCTTATGTATAGTAGTGTCCATGAAGAGTACAGTAGCAGGCTTGTTGGTTTATGAACATCTATTTTATTTAAGCAAACTTGTAATTCTCATGAAGAATTAATTTTAAAATTGAAACATATAACATATAATGAATAATTCAAAATAGTACACAAATAAAATGGAAATAATTTGGTTTAGAAATGAGGTGTTTAGAAAACAGGGAAAAAATGTAGATTATTAAAGAAGATGGCAAGGCAGTAGACTCTCAAATTTATTACGTATAAGAAGAATAATGGAGGCAGGCAGATTGTACTTAATTTTTGTTTAAAATTGCCTAAGCACTACAGGGTCCATTGTTGAAAATATATCTAAGAATTATGTACCTCATTCAATTGTACTTATTGGTTTTGAACAGTAAAATTAAGCATTAATGAAAAGAGCAGGGAAAATAGCATTTTCTGTGATTATCTACAGTTACTCCAAGAATGTAAATCCTGCAGTGAATAAAATTATCAAATATGGCATAAAATACTTACACTGGGAGCTCAGAAGTGATTGATTACTCCAGAAATTAAAAACTGGGATGACTGCATTGCCCTTTCCAATGACACTCATAATTTCCTTCTCATTATCTAGGACTTGTAGTTTAATGAACACATCTGAATTAGAGGTTTGTACCTGCAATGTAGCAGTATGTGGTGCTGTGGCTTCTACAAAATACCTAAAGAGGAAGAAAAAATTATAGCAATATAACCAACTGTAGCTGATCATTCTTTTTTAGGAAAGTACCTAAATGTTGTGCTGAACTGGAAGCAAACACTTAAAATTGAGTTACAAATCAACTGTTTTCATGGAATCTGATGGGCTAAGCTTCCTGCAGTGAAGTTTAGTGCTGTGAATCAACAAACAAATCAAGTTGTGCTGCTGAAAAATGGGGTGGTCTAGCTATTTTTTTTCCCATTGTCTTATCAAATGTCCAAATAGACATTTGACTGCCTACTTACTTTAATTTGTTAACTATCATTAGCCCTATCAGGGAACTATATCATTACAAAAGTACCTGAGGAAAAAAAAATATTTGCTTTCAAAAGGGTAGGGATATCTCCTTTGACAGCAGTAGTTACTTTAGTCAGCTTAAAAGACTGTGGCATTAAAAACCTGTTGAATCAGAGTCTGAAGACAAAATTCAAATAATTGTTATGTTGTTCAAATAGTTGTTGTATTGTAACTCATTGCTTTATGTATTATATGTTTTTTGTCCATAAATTCAAATCGTTGTGCTAATCTCACCAAACAAGCAAAGAAACAACACACGAAAAATTCATCACTCTGACTTCAGCACATTAAGAGCTAAAAAGATATATATTTTTTTAAGTTTGGTAACATCAGAAGGGGGAAAAGAATGAAAATTATCAAGAAGGAGAGTGCTTACAAAATTTTAGTGCCTCTGTTTTGTTTCCATTACACACTTTCTTCATTTATATTGCAAATGATTCCTTCTCTTAAAGAGACCTCTATCCCAAGAATAATCCATTGGTTTGAAATACTGAAAAAGCTTTCAGGAATTAGGATGAAATGTTTTAGAATTACCTTCAAAATATACATATTTAATCTGCTCTAAACACAGGGCCTGTTGTAGTGCAATGTGTAATTCTTCGTGTAAAAACTTCAGTATATCAATTTAATAATCATCAGTTCTGAACTCAGAGGGGATTTTAATGAACTTTAATCTATTAAAAAAGGATTATTAAAAACTAAATCATGTTTGTTAAATATATTGTCCTAAAACAATGAGCATGCTAAAAGAAAACATATACAAATGTTTCTGTCAATACTGGAACGTGGAAATTGGTCTGATATATTGGGAAAAAAAGGGGTTTATTCCCGTATTAATTAAAGCTTTATTCCAATAGCTGGACAAAAAAAATCTAACTTTATATCTCCTCCCTACCTGCAAAATCTTGATTTTAATACATGCTTATTCTCCAAAAGTACTATAGAAATTCATTAATTGGCATATGGATAAGACTGAGCTTACAGAAATGCAAAATACTGAATTTTGCTTTTAAATCACACCTGTTATTCATTAAGTAGAGGCAATATTTCACAAATAACATTTTCACTAATCAAATGTTAATTTGATAGCCCATAAAATTCAGATATTGCATCAATAGTCTCCTCTTCAAAGAAAGAAGAAAGAACACACTTTTCTGGTAGGGATGACCGATATAAAAACCAGAATTTATTCATTCTTCTCTCAATATTTACCTAAATAGTAGGAACTCCTTGTTGGGTATGTAATACTCCATAAATTGTTGAGTAGAATAGATATTATTCACAGCCTCACGAGAGAGAAATGGAAGGGCATTTTGGGAGCTGATGAAGCGGAGCTTCCATTTTCCACCTTCCACAGGTTGGTCACCCGTGTACGCTTCAGCCACAAAAGTGTATCCTTTCTGAAAGGGGAAAACAAGACATTTGCATGTGGCAACAGCACTCTGTCACTACAGGCAACACACATTTTGTCCATTACACTTCATCAGCAAGAATCTTATAACTCCAGTCAATTCTAACTTATGGAGAATCTCTTATTTTCAGAAATTTATATTTGACAAAAAGTTACATAGCAAGTTAAATCCAATTTCATCTAACTGGAAAGCTGGCAGGTGTTTTTAAGGGCAGATACAACTAAAGTCCTGAAGTCACTTTCTAACCAAATTATTTGATGATTTAAAATGCTCCTTTCATGCTTAGGCAGTGTGAAAGCAGAGGTGGATGAGTTTGCTGCATGGAAATTTAGAGATGTGATTACTTCGGTCTTCAAATCTGAGGTTAAATTAACATTTACTCTAATCTAATAATGCCACTGCAGATACAGCGAGAAATTACAATATATTAATCTTATTTTTATTAAGATATTAATTAAAGAAGACATATTTCTAGTATTAAAAAAATATGTAAAAATAATAAAAAATGCAAAATGCAAATAATAAGGCTGATGCAGATTTAGGTGCTCTTTATGAATCCTAAGAATAGGAATATGAGGAGCCAGGATATAACAGAAGAAGTCTCAAACTTTGATTAATTTGTATTTGTGAAAATGAAGATGGTTGCTTGAAAGACGAGGGCAGGAAAAAAGGATATATAGAGTGAAATGGCCACTTGTAATGTTGCAAGGGAATTCAGAATTAAGTCCCTTCTTCATACAGTCTAACTAGCCCTACCATCTCCCTATTTCAAATATTAAAATTTCATGTTCCATCCAAGAAATAATCCAAATGAAAATTCTTTTAAAGACTTTATTTCTTTCAGTCCTGTTCTAAATTCTGTTTCAAGAAATCAGTATTTACCATCAAAAACAGCTTTGTTGAAAAATCCTTATAATAAATAGGGTTGTGACTTCAGGTCTATCCAATAATTCAGGGCTGTGGCTCCAGGAATACTGAACATTTACAATGAAATTAAAATAAATTATTCATGATTCCAATTTGTGCAGTTGTAGCAGTAAGGCACTTTACAACCTTTAATCACCACAAGGTAATAGCAATCAGTCAGAGTAACCATTCAGGAGAACTCACTTATTTAATCATCTGTTTAAGCACAGAGTCACAGGCCCCTCTGTCCTTATCAAGTACATCTGGAAATGGAGAAGGATTTAACCAGATATTCAACTGCTTTCTGACAGTATGGGATGCAAGAGAAGAACAATTTCTCCTGTATACCTATCTATAAAGAGAATGTTATACAATCTCAATGTTCACTAAAAATATTCAGAAAATTTAGACTTAGAACCAAAAGTTTGTTTGAGTGAGCACTTTCTGAATACTATGAGTAATTAGAAAACACAACAACTGAATTTTGTGTCTGGTAGGAAGATCAAGTCACTACTAAGAAAAAAAAAATAGATTTTAACAACCCCATTAAATTTATAAAATTAAAAAACCTTTGAGAGGTTTCACTGCTTACTTAGATATCTTGTAACAATTCACTGTCTCTAGAATCAGACAGGATTGTTTTCTAATACAATACCCAAATTAACTTTATAGTAAAGATGAATCCCTTATGTCCTATGAGTAGTCAAGAGAAATAAATGAGCATTCTCCTTGCTCAGATAGACTTCTATTGTCTAGACTAAATATGGTGGCAGTGATGATTTCTTAAACTCTTATCTATGTAGGTCAGTTGAAGCTTGAGTGCTTATCTCTATCCTTTCCTACAATCTGTTCAAAAGACTTGTGAATAATAGAGAGAATAGAATTTAAAAACCACCAAGAACTAAACCAGATTCAACTGTATTCAGCAGGAAAAAAAAAAAACCATCAAAAAATAAGAAAATTTAATGCAACCAAAAAAAAATTCAAATAATGCTAAGCAAGTAGCTAGTTTCCATCTAGGCTGTAATATCTGCAAAGAGAAGACAGACTTTATTGCTAGTGTGCAGATTTTATCTTCACTGTCAATCATTCTGTAATGAACTTTAATGTGTTCCAGGAGTGTCTCTGCAGGCTAACAGTATCTGTTGACAGAATTCCTTTTTATCTTTATTGTAAATTGCTGAGTCATACTTTGGAAGCAGAACTCATAGATTTATTTTTTTTTTAATACTTTTTATGTAATAATATTGACATTTAAGAATCCAATGCATAATTTCTTGCTTGATGTACTACATTGTTGACTATTTTTTACAAAATACTGTTACAAAAAATGTAACATATTAAAATAACACCATTGTATTCTGTGTTTACTAATTGCAAAATGTCTTGTGAAAATATCAATAGAGCTTTCAAAAGCTTGTGCAGATCCACTGAAACAACCATCAGCTACTTTGAAATAGGAAGAAATAAGCTAAATTGTAGAGTATAAGGTTATATTCTTGCTGAGGAACTCAGGAGTTCAGTGTTTGAGAAATGTAGTAAGAACAAGTAGAAAAATACAGCACAATCCTTTTTTAATTCTCTAAAACTCACTCTTTACTGCTATTAACTGTTGGAATCCAAAATGCAGAGAATATTTCTCTGCATGTTTGAAAGGATCCCAACCCTCTGCAAATACTGCTTTTAACCTTTGTCCATGGAAAGGACTTCTTAGGCTTTGGGATGAGACAGAATTTTCCAGAATGTAAATTAGATAGTAGCATAATATGTAATTTATCACAGGGTGAGAAATGTAGATTTTTGGGAAATTAGAATGGTAAGTAGATGGAGACAAGATGGAGGATCCTTGTCATTTTTAGGCTTCTTTCT
>VZTB01017999.1:215259-265110 GCA_013397245.1 Thryothorus ludovicianus
CCTTCCCTATCAGGGAAGAGTCATGTGGGAGTAATAGAACTCCTACAATTAACCACATTTAATATTACAAAATATAGACCATTAGTTTAGCAAACAATAACAAAAATGTGGCTTTTAGAGAGGACTTCTTCAATAGGGAAGAGCAGGAATCCAATGAAAAGGGCCATTTTCATTAGTAGTTGATAGGATCACTGAGGCTTCAATGTTGTACCCATGGGAAGAAAAGATATAGCCTTATCATTCCTTACTCAAAGTTTTTATGGCCAGAAGTTAAACATTGATACAAAGTTTACTGTGCTCAGTGTTTTGCATGATAAACAGGAAAAAGACCCAAAACGACAGCAGCTGGAAAGAGTACAGAGAATAATGAAAGGTTCACTAATAAATGTTCAGCACAGAGGCAGATCAATGATGGTCTCTGTTCAAACTTGCTAATAAATAAAGGTGTGCTTTTAAGTAGAACACTGTGACATAGCTAAAAATCTCCACAGAATTTGGGCATTATTTTAAAATTATACTTTTCACAACAACTTCTTACATTTACCTTATTTTTGGGATAAACATGAGATGCCACTTTGGAAAAGGCATCTGGTATTTCCTCCTGTGTGTCATTATCAAGAACATGAAGTCTACAGGAAGGGATAGTGGTAAACACCTTTGTCAATATAAGCATATCTTCTGGGACAATAAATATTTCTCTAAAAAAGAAAAAATTAAATTATATCAAAATTATTTTCCCAAATAAAAGGATATGTGCCACACAAAGCAAAAATTATTGCCATGGTTTAACCCCAGCCAGCAATTAAGTACAACACAGCTGTTTACTCACTCCCCACACCCAACTCACCTGAGGGAAAGAACTGAAAAAAAATATAAATCTCATGTGTTAAGAACACTTTAACAATAGAAAAAAATACACTAATAAATATTCTAATAATTCTAATATTTTTAATGATTAGGAGAGAGAAAAAGAGTAACACAACCCAAGAGAAACAAATGATGCTCAATACAATTGGTTGCCACCCACTGACCAATGCCAAGCCTGTTCCTCAGCAGTGATCAGCCTCTTCCAGATAATCCTCCCCCAATTTATATGCTGAACATGACATTCTCTGGTATGGAACATCCCTTTGACCACTTCAGAACAGCTGTCCTGGCTGTGCTGCCTCCCAGATTTTTGTGCATCTCCTCACTGACAGAGCATGAGATATGAAAAGTCCTTGGCTTGGGGTAAACACTCAACAACCAAAACATCAGAGTGTTATTAATATTATTATTATACTAAATCCAAATACACAGCACTCTACCAGCTACTAGGAAGAAAATTAAGAAAAAATTAAGAAGAAAACTAACTCTGTTCCAGCCAAATCCAGAACAACTATGTGTCAGAATTTAAGGACAGATAAGATAATTTAAGGACAGTCAGATAAGAAGTAAGTTTTTAAGCAGATTAGTGAAAAACAGTGTATCATACTATTTTCCCATAAGAGTTGTACAGGGCTCTGTGAAACCCACCTGAAAACCAGAAACCATTTATTTGGTGGTTGATCAGCATATGTTACTGCATAGTCAGTGAAATACATCTTACACCATTCATCTTTGTAACAAGGAAACTTTTCAGCTGAATGACAGTTTCTTTTAAACATTTCTCTGGAAAGCAGAAACAAGATAAAGACTTCAATCTAATCAAGATGGCATATATATATAATGACTTTTACTTATGCTGATCATGAAGAACACTTTGTGCATGAATGTAAAACATAAAATGCGTTACTAATGTTTCTCTAGTAGTTATTCGCTCCTAATTAAAAAAAAATTCATGGAAGGATCAGTTCTTTCAGACCTCATGGCAAATATATACACATATTTCTATCCGTCAGTCTGTCTGTGACTACACTGCTTCCAATATCCCAAGATGTTATGGCTTCTACAAAACTTTACCTCTTCCTTTTTCTTTTCTTTTTTCTATAATAAGCATCAGCATAACTTTACTTTTTTTATATTAAGTTGTCATCTTAAAGCTGTGGAATCATTAGGAGTTTAAAACCCCTTCATTAAGTTTTAAAACTTTTGGGAACAACAAATGAATAAAAGCAAAACTTATTGTCCAAGGTGCTAGATTTTTATGTTAAATAGAAATCTGTCAGCTGTTAAAAAAAAAAAAATTAAGCACAAACACATTAGCATGATTTTAACACTCAAACATATCCCTTAGGACAATGCCTATGAACCCCATAAGTTTTGTAAGTCTGAAGGCAGACTGGAAACTGCATCTCATCTTTGCTGAAGTAGAAATGCTGCAAATCTAAAACGAGTGGCTAATATTTGGAACAAGGCTGTGGCTGCAAAGTCCTGATCCCATCAATGTACCCAGGTTTTACAAGATTAGAAACACTGAAAGGTGAAATAAAATTATATCTGGTGTGAGTGTTGCTCAAATTGCTGGTTATAAGGAGTGAGGATTTATGTTCACAGGCAGTAATTATTGCATTTTCACTCCTCACCCCTGGAAGAACTGATTTACTGCTAGGTCAGTTGTGGGAACACTTTCAAAGAGATTTTTGAAGTACTTAATGGAAATATGTGATCCCCAAAGAGTGTCAGGATTGCAAATTACTCAATGAACACTGTTGAAATTAGAATAGCTATCTTTCGAAAAGCTGTAATAAATTATCAGGAAGAGCATAGAAATACACCTACTACATTTCTACTAGCTAGAAATAAATTTATTTTCCTTCAAGCAAGTGGAACAAAAATGTCCCCTGTTGAGATAATAAACTGGGTACCATTAAATAGTAAAGCTATCTCCTTTCTACTGTCAACCATGATTGCTTAACAGATAGAACAAATCAAAAAGTTTATTAAACCAACTGGTTAACTGCTTAATTAAGGAATCAGTGTCAGAGCTATATTTATGGAGCAGCCTACCAAATACTATAAAATTAAATACATGCAAAAGGTAATAGTTTAGCTCAAGCTGTAGGAAAAGATCTGTGACATATCTAAAAATTAGATTTTACTCACAGAATAGGGTAGACAGAATAAAGCATGGCATTTATTTAGTAAAAAAATTTCATCCCTTCCATCAGGGTTTTGTAATTGTGACATTACTAATGCTCTTACTGTGTTTATTTTGTGAAAAAACAGTTTATGACAATTGTCTGCAATAAAATAATTTGATTTATTGCATGATTACCTTAACAACGTTACAGCACACTGTTCAAAATTTAACTCAATCATAGTCCACAGCTTTTTCAAAGTCTCTTCAACATCAGTGTTTTCTTTAGTACCTAGAGATAATAAAATAAGTAAGAAAATATAATATCCAATTTTGCTATTGTTCTAAATTTACACCTGCCAAATACTTTTGAAAAATGCCACTTGCACAAGTAATTGCCTTATTTATTTGGAGTTTCACAGAAGCCTCACTGAGTTGAAAACTGTTTTTTTCCTTTGACAGAGTATATTCCATTCATCATCATCTTTGTACTTTTCAGCACTCCTATGATTGCAAAAATGATGTGATCAATATTTACTCCAAATTACATTTTTTTCACTGTAACATGTTGCAGTGATGTGTGGCAATCTCTGTCCTCAGAGAACAGGCTATTTATCTCCCAGCAGCTTTTCATCTGCAGATGCCAGCAAGGGGTAGGGATGTACCTAAACTATCTGTGTAGCTAACAGGAAAAGAATTGGGCAGCTCCAATGGGTAATTCATCCCACCCATGTTGGATAATGCACAAAACAGGATGTGTTGTCATCTCAAGGTGTCTGCTTCTCTACATGGAATACAGATGATGGCTAGACTGTATTTAAAGTTTTCAGTAGTACAATACAAATCTTGGTTCATTCCAATAAATACCTTATCCTTTTAAAAGTAAATGTCACTTTTTCTAACTTGGATATGTTTGGATTCAAGCCAAAAACTTTGAATCTCAGATTAAAGATATTCTTGTTAACCCTTTGGTTATCAGCTTAAAGAGACTGTCACAAATTCCTTTCTTGTGTGGGTACTTGAAGATTATAGCAAAGTCTTTTTTTATCTGGTCTTTCTGAAATTACAAACTAACAACCTGTAAGTACAAGGCCTATATTTAACAATATTTTACAACTCTACTCAGAATTTTGCAGTTGTTGTCTTTCTTTCTTCCTGGACAGTGGACAGTGCTCTATACAGGACACAGTATTCCAGCTGAGATAATAGAGCTGCTGAATGCAATATTCCTCTAGCTATATGCACAAGAATGGAGGACAGTATCACTACAGTATATTCGGAGGATAGCAACAGATTTTGATACTGTATGTGTTCCACTGACTACTCATGATGCTTAGGTTTTTGTATGATTTCCTCAGTATTTCCAGAAAAAAACTCTGACATTTAGCCCAGCTCTGACCTAAATCTACATTAATGTAAATTCTGGTTTAGTATCTATGCAAATCTAGGGGGGCGTATCTTTCAGATACTTTTTAGTACCATATGTGCTAACTGAGTGGCTAGGTGTATTTAACAGAACTACAAGTCCTAGTTATTAGTTTCAGTTAATTTTACCTCAATATTAATTAGTAAAAAACCTCTTTACAGGGAAGATTTTATTAAGATGAAGTATGAGACGTTTTTGAAAGGCATTTTTAAATGACACACCTGGTTCTCTGCTCTTCAGTATTTTCCTAATATAGGTCCCTCTCCAGATGGCTTGAATTTTGAGAGCTGCTGCTTCTTCTTCAGATGTGGGAGTTTGATCCTCCCAACTACTAAGGGATTTCTCCTCACTGCTCTCTGAAGGAATAGAATGATGAGTAACATCAACAAAGCTGGAAGTCCTGTAGCCGCCTGTAATGAATTTTAAAAGAAAAAAAACCTAAACAAATAAATATAAAACAGCAAGAGTGATTTCAAGGATAAAACTTATATGATAGAGTGAAATACCACTCATGAAATTTTGTTTTTATCATAATTTGGAGAAAATATACTGTATATAATGACACAAAGTCAAAATTTCAGCTACTTTGCTAATTACAAATATCAAATAATTTAATTTTTCTCTTCATGGACAGCTATTGCATGACATTTTTAAAAATCATATCTCCTACCATAATTCCAAAATTTTCTTCCCAAACATGAACCAAGAGGATTTGATACACTAAAGCCTGAATGTACACACCTTAAAAGAGCTTCACATGATTTTAAGTACTTCTGTAACTCACTCTGATAATTTTATTGAGTAATAATTTTAACACCAGTGGTGTTCAAAACATTTTGTTTAACCTTCACAAAGGAGCCACAGAGTAAGGATCTATGATAAAGGGAGAGTTCATTTATCTGACTGACTTCATGTTACCAAGGAGTTTCGAAGTGGAACAGAAATTAGTGGGTTCTGACAGGTTAGCAGTGAGCTCTTTGAAGGCATTCTTGCCTGGAAATCAGCATCCTGGGAGCCATCAGCACCAGGGCTTAGGGAAGGGAGCGGGGATCAACACTCCAAGGGAGCAGGGCCAGGGGTGTAGTCTGGAACTGCACATGTGTGGAACAAAGGGAGCAAGACAGCGTGATAGGAAGGAAACAGTGCTGCAAAAGGAAGTATCAACAAACCAAAAAGAGAAGAGGAATCTGCTTGAAAAATGTAGACAACATTGCAGGCAAACAAACTATCTTATCTGGCTGTGTTCTCAAACCATAATTACTCATCAGTATTGAATTTCCAAACACTAGAAAGTTTTAATACTTGAGGACTGAAAGATTACACGAGCCCATTTCAATAGAAACCAGATTAGAACTCAATAATATGAATGGCACAACCACTTTTATAAAACAGAAGCATATAATCAATCACAGAATAATACAGACTCGAGTGGATCACTGGAGGTCATCTGATCCAATTCCACATCCAAAGCTGGAAGAATTTAGAGCAGGTTGCTCCTGTTCTTGAACAAATGTCCAGCCCATTTTTTAATACCTCCATAACCATGGAGACTCCACAATTTAAGTGGGCATTCTTTTCCAATTTTTGGCTAGCTTCATGGTGAAAAATGTTTTCCTTAATATCCAGCTGGAATTTAACATGTTCTAAGATGTGTCCTGTCTGTGCACCTCTGGAAAGGTTTTGGCTCTCCCATCCATTGTAACACATTTCAAAATGAATTTGTTCAATCTACAAACTTGTCTATTTTACAATTAAATAACCCAGGGGCAAGATTTCTTCTGACCCCACTAATCATTGTCTTCATGGAAGGGAAGGAGACTTCAATTTTCAGCTCGTGCTTTGGCTCAGAAGAATGAGTTCTGCTGCAAAGCCTACATTCCTCATATAAAGCAAAATAATGCCTTATAAAGTAACAATTGTGTATACATGAACACACATACGTAAAGATTGACCTAATAGATAAGAATATCCTAACGTGGAGCAGGAATCAATAAAATAGAAAAGTAAATACAAACAGTATTGGTGTGGTGTTGTCCTGTGAACCAGCTGAAAATTTCATCCACTGAGGATATCAAGTGGACTCCATAACTAGAAATAAATACCTATACCTCTAGAAATAAAACATCTCTTTTGTGAGGATAAAGAATATATGGATATACAGTAAGTTAAATGTTAAAACTGTTTCTGAAAACAAAAATATAAAAAAATTCTATGGACTGTCACAGAGAAATCAATTCTATTTATAGAAACTGTCAAAAGTTACCACAGATCAGGCCAAACCCAAAAATTATGAGTGTATATTCCTAAATTATATATATTCCTAAGCAGATTATTTTTGTTCTAATTTTTTATACAGTGTCATAAGAATAAAGATATTTTCCTTTGCAACATTTAAGGCAAAATATTGAGGTCAGAATTAAATATTCTGATATTTCAAGGCTTTTTTTAGTTTAACATTTATTGATATTTTTTCTTATAAGCAGAGAAATGTATGCTCTGAAATGCTCTGAATCAATCTTGAACAAGTGAATGCTTTAAATCCATCAATATTGAACTAATGGATGTTTCAAATTTGACATTATGATTGAAAACAGATTTGTCAAAAATCTCTGACATGTCTTAGCTGTTAATCAGAAGACACCATGCTCATAATAAAACTGAAGCTTTCAAAGCAGCGTAGCAAGACACTGTTCACCATGAAATCACTGCAGTTATCCTGGAGGCGATGTACAAATATTTTTTTGAAAGAGGACTGTTTTGCATGTACTCAAGAGGCACTTTACATATTCAACCAAATACTGTCAAACTTTCCCTCACCCTTACTGGAACTCAAGTTCAAATCCAAACTGCAAGAAGAAACAAATGTTCAGAATTCTCTTTTAAATCACACAACACAACTGTATAATCAATCATTTTAACCTATGTTTCTGGAGGAGAGAGAAGCTTGTTCTGAAAAAGAACTGAGCAGGACTTCCCAAATACAGTTTCACAGTTAAGATAATCTTATAGAGAACAGCTTGACTTCTAGATAAAATTTCAGACCAGAAGGTTTTGAGAGAACTGTACATATAGGGAACTCCACTTCCAACTTCACAGTTGGAACTTTTCCATGAGAAAGAAATGTAGCCCTTGAGATGAGCTGAAATGACTGTCAAGTGTTTGAGAATCTTGAAAATCAGTGCCACAGACCTCCACTGGCTCATATTTGGCCCAATGAAACAAGGACAAGGTAAACAAAGAACATATGCAACAAAGAGCAGGCAGGCATCCTGATATGCTTCCTTCCCCAGGAAGCAGCAGATACCTCTGCAAATTCAGTACCTCATGCCTGCCTGAAGTTCTGCAGGGCCCCTTTATTCACTCCTTCCAGAATACAACAGAAGAGCCATGCCATAGTGAAGCACTCCGCTTCTGATACTTCCATGTTTTTTTCATGTGTTCACTTGGCATGGTCTACCACTTGTTTCTTGTGGCTCTTCTGCTAATTGCTCCATGGGGATGGAGGGTACTTGGCAGTAAAAGAAATATGACTAGATCATTTTCAGGATGGCTCCTGAGAAACCTTAGCAGGCTGACTGCACTGACTGCAGTAAATCATAATATACTTGCCCTTGGTTAATCTTGAGATTAATTCATACCACAATGGAAAATGAATATGGTAATATAAAATGGAGATGTTTCAATGTTTCAAAAAAAAATCAGATTAGACCTGAAATACTTGCAAACACAGATGACAAAAATATTTTATTCATATCTTATGGTGGTTTACACTGATGTCTGTTAGGTTCCAAAGTGTTACAACCTCAGGTCTTGACAAGATTTGAGGAACTAACCTGACAATGCAGCAGTGCTAAAGCTGGGGGCAGGACATTCATCTGATGCCAATCCTTCTACAATGAAGTTTTCAACGGGTGTTTCCTGTTATCTACTGCTTTTCTCCCTGATAGTTCACTTGGTTAATGCATTATTTCTTTAGGGTTCCTAAAGGATGGAACCTGGACAAAAGCATGCCTTTACACCAAAGCAATATTTATTAAGCAGGGAAAAATATCAGTAAAGGTCAAAAAATGTCCAGTATCAATAAAAACAAAGGCAAACAATTAGCTTTCTGGTCCAATAGAGGCCTCTTTTAATTAATTCTAGTAAAGCAAATTATTTAAAAGGATATATTGGACACTGGAGGAAACAAAGCTGAAACAGAACTTTCTTTCTCCATGTATTTATTCAACTTTTTTGATTCACTGCCCAACTCCTAAAAAATATTCTGTCACAGTGGATCTCATACTTTAGTAATTTATATGAGATATTTGCTACAACCTGTCAACTGTGCTAATTATTCAAATCTATTTAAAAAATGTCTTCTAATGCTGACAAGTGTTTAAGGTTTTTTTTTGGAATACAGAAATCAGTAGCACAATGATCTTTAAAAAATGTGACAGGTGTTGTTTACTTTAAGTGGTGTGATAAATGTCAATAAGCTGACCCTTGTAACATACTCTTGTCAGGGGATGCAAATCTCTGAAAAATACCTGATGTCTCACAGGGAGAATAACCTTCAGAAGAGGAGATTCAGAAGAAAGATCCTGGTAAAGTATACGTGCTTATAGGTGCTTTCTTAAAAGGATGAAAGGATTATGATGTTGTGTCAGTAACGATATTTGTATACATTTTAAATTATTCTTTTATATAATAAACTATACAGAATAAACTAACTAATAAATTGAGTTAGTATCATTTTGATCAAGGAGAAACACTTTATTCTGTAAGGTCACAATAGACAAAGAAAAAGCTATGACCCCATTAAAAAGCCTTCAAATGGTGATCATGTGTCTTCCCACCAATCAGATAAATTATTTTTCTATTGTGATGTGAAACCATATACATAAGGATTTCATTGGTAATTAAATGCTAACATTAATAGATTAAAAAGTTACAGAAAATAACTGAAAAATAAGTCCTAAAATGGAAAAGATCCATATATTTGGTTGCCAGGCAAACTTAATTCTATCTGCATAAAACTCCAGCCTGCATAATAAATGAAAGAAAGAAACTGTGGGGAGAGAATTATCCCTGCTTATAATAAATAAGTTGGGTCCTCTCAGGTTTCAGGCACACAGCAAACCCCGAGCACAGGCTGGAGAAGAGGCACATGGTGCCAGAGCCAGTTCCACGCTATGTGGGTATGACTAGCCAGCCAATTAGCCAGGCAACACAGTAATTTCCCAAAATAACAAGCTTAAAAAACAAGCAAGCAAGCAAGCAAGCAAGCAAGACAACAAAAATTAAAACACCCTTCCACCAAAAAAACAAAGGAAAACCTCTCAATCCATCACTAAGAAATAGCTGAAGTTTCAATGAAGGTAGTAACTTGAGTCTTCTCATTTTGTGAACAGTGTAGGCATTTAAGGTCTTTTCAGCTGATAATTCAAACAAAAGTGATGAGGTGTAGTACAACAGGTAAAAAAATGTGGATTTTTTTTAAATGTTTATCAATCAATACTGACAAATGGAACTCAAAGAAGACCAAGGGCAGTTTTATAAATTAAAAAAAAGTAAACAGATTTTCTGGAACAAAGAAGAGGATAATTTCTATTCTGAGATGAGCCTCAGATGTCCTGTCAACAGTAAAATTTTAGGCTTAAAAATTAAATGTGCCTACTTCAGCAAGAAAAAAAATGAACAGAGAAGAGTTGACTTCCCTGAAAACAAGAATAGACAGATATATTTGAAGTGATTAGCAATATCAATATATTACCTGAAGACACAGCATCATCCTCAGAAATATCAGTGTCTTTAAAATCCAAAGTAAAAGACCTGAAGGCAAATTTATATCTGTAAAGATCCTTCTTGTTTAGTACATATCCAATCAAATACCAAAATGCATTATTGAAAACCTAAAATCAGAAAGAGGAAAAGCATTAAAAGAATGATTCATTTATAAAGACTGATTTATACTGCTTCTCATTATTGTTTCAAAAACTGTTTCCTTCTTCTCTTACCATGTATAAAGTATTTAACTTTCTCTAACAAATCCTGTATCTGAAAATTAATCTCAACTGTCAGACTATAATGCTTCAAGGCAACAATAGAGAGAAAAACTGTTTCATGCCTGGCTTATAAAAATAAGAAAATAGGACTTATTCTACAGTGTGTTTATCACCCAGAAACATCCTAGTAGTTTATGTGCAGGGGGTTGTTGGCCTCATAGCAGTGGACAGAAGAACATATTATAATTGCTGTCATGACAATGGTAGTTCTAAACTTGAGGTTTCAAAACAGTCTGGTAACTGAATGGGAATGCTTTTGAGATTAGGAGGTGCCACAGCATGGAAGATTTGGCTCTATATTTATGCTTTGACATATTGATGCTCTGTAAAGAGCAGAAATCCAGTCTTTTCCTCCCCCACTCCTAGTAGATGGGAATTTTAGAGTGTGTTTTACAGAACTTGTTTCATAACCTTAGTTGAAGAACATAGTAAAAACTTACTGGAAAAGACAAGATCTTTCTCTTTCATTGCCCTTAGTATCAGATTTTTCTGCTTTCTGGAAACATTTAATGTATTTGAATACTGATAAACATGTCCTTTATTTTTAAATTTATGAAACTAAGGAAGAAAGGTTATAGTAGATTCTTTATTGTATTCAGAACAATTTTTTGTGTGTGTATTAAAGACAGATAATTTCCATATTTTTGCCCTTGAATCACTGTCAACTTAGTGCCTTTTATTTATCTAACTTCTGTCTTTTTATTCTTTTACATTTATGCATTTGTATTCTTAGAGGGGGAGAAATTAAGTATTGTGTGTGTTTATGACGACTGAATTTTTCTTAAGGTTTCTAAGTTTTGGATATATTTCACATGCACATAAGCATTTAAAATTTTTGCATTCCATTCCTGAGTTCAAACCAATTTTTTTTTCCTGGTGGACTTGGCACGTAAATTACCTCTTCCATGAGTGGTTCACCTGTAATCATTCCTCATTAATTTTGTTATTTTGCTGAATTTGAGCCTGTTTTCAAGCCCATGTATGAAAGTGCTCGCTTAGGTGTTCTAATTTTTAATATCAGTGACTATAAAAATATTAAACTCTTTCTTCTATTCAATCCTCTACACAGTCTAAACTGCAAGAGCTTTCTAGTACTTTGATAAAAATAAATGAATCTGGAATATATAAAGTACTGAATATAGAAAAATCAAGTTATAGCAATATGATCAATATTTGCATACATATAAAAATAAGTGTATCTTCTATAAAATTTTTTTGTTGCAATCTTTTTATAATATTAGAAAGCTATAACATACAGATCTACAGAAAAGTGCAACGTTTTCATCATGTATCTTTAATTTATCGTACATACAGAACAGAAAAGTTAAATAAGAATGCTGTAGTTTCAAGAAACAAAGAAAACCAACTTGAAATACTGTGAATGAAAGAACTCATTACTGCCTTCAGAAATATAAGCTGTAATGATGTTTTCCTGTTCCATCAACATTAGGCACAGAAAGCAATCATTACACTTTTCTGCATTTCAGGTAGTATCTTTCAAATTCAAAATGAAGTTGTAATATAGAAACAGCTCATGCTTTCTGCCCTGAAGTATGCTAAATTAGATTGACAAAAATAAACTCAATTTAGAATGTGCTACTCAGTGCACATTGACATTTTTCCTCCTAAAAGAAGATAATCATCATACAGTTGCAAGTTATGTCATTTGGGCTTGCATTTTATAATGAATGCCATATTGAGAACATGCAGGTGGTCCTTGTTAAGCACACAGGCATTGGTTTGAAAAGGATAATGACAATGTTAAGCAGTTATCCACTTCTGTAGCTTTTGGATAGGTGTTCATTAAAACTATTTGCTCACCCTGATGTTTTCTTCAGCTGTTGTAGCGTCATGGAGGCCAGGAGGACAATGAGCTACTTCCAATTCCTTCAAGGCTTTAGGAAGCTCGTCCTTGCTGCTGAAATTATTTATCACATTTCCAACAGCTTTCAGGATAGCTGTAGCCTGTTCTATAAATCGAGAGCTCTCCTGGGGAAAGAGAATAAACCAACCATTGTTAGAAAGATTGCTTTGAGATTTTCTTTGGTTTTCTCTCTGGGCCATGACAGAATGAATACAAGCTTATTTTCTGTGATGAAGTACAAAACTTTGGGAATTCATGCAGTTGTTCTTTAATTGCAATTGTAAACTTTAAAATCAATTATGTCTCTGATATTCAAAAGCATCTCAAATTCTCACTGATTTTAGCCAGTGAAATAAATAACAGGCACCGTAAGATATAACAGGCATCATAAGATATAATTCATGGGTTTATTTTTCCTATATCATTAACCTTAGAAAATTGAATCAAAAATAAGATCCATGTAGAGACTTTCTACTGCAATGAAAATAAGACTGTTAGCTGAAGTGCTCAGTATCTTCTTTTATGGAAGGACAAATTAGAATTAGTATCCTGCTGAAAACAATGATTGAATACATGCTGCCTAAAGCATCAATAATCTTCATCAGGATTTCTGTGCAAGAATGTGGATGCTTTCCTGCAAATGACAGCCTGCAGGAAGGCTGCTTCAAAATGAAATGCAGGGAAAACCCAAGGATAAAATTCTGGTTTATTTTCTTGATGAGAAATAGCTTTTCATCCAAAAATGGAAGGCAAGGGGATAGTACAGCTGCAAAATATTTTTAACAACCCAACTTATATTTCAAATTCTTTACCACAATAAACGTGATAAATTTGCACAAGCTGTTGAAGTGCCCGATTATTAGGACACAGAATCCACAGTGCTATGTAAATTTGCTGTTACACTCACCTCCTAAAACGTTTTTGCACAAATGTTCTCTAGAAAATATATTCCCTCCCCTCAGGGACTTCAACAAATATTTGAGCCTACTGCTTGCTATAGAAACCTTGAAAATGTGAATGACAGTGGTGTTTGTCTGGATTACAGACAATGAAGAACAAAAGCTGTAGTAATTTCTCCCCTGGGCCTCTTACCTCAGCTATGAAAAGTTGTTTGAATAAATTGTTCATTTTACACATAAAAGCTGCTCTGGGACCCGGTGAGTAACATGTGATCTCATGGGACCAAACATATTTCACTGATGTGATATTTCATTTTAATAGGCAGGTATTTTTTAATATTAATTAATAATTATACATGTATTTTATGACATACCTTAAAGAGTGAGTTATACATAATCCTGACATAGATATTTCAAGAGCATTTTTCATATTTTATGCTATACTTCTACATAAACCACAATACTACCCAATTTTCACTGACATATTTATGTAAGAAAATTTTTGCAATATGCCTCCAGTACCTGTTGTGCTGTAAAACACATATCTTTAATGCTCTTACCAATTTCATATTAAAATTAATACTATACAATTAATTAATTACTCTTAAGTGAAAATTAATAACTCTAAATGGAAATCCAGTACTGCTTCACTTGAATTAGTAGCCAGAAAAACTGTTATCACAATGTTTGATTAGTCTTTATGCACACCTTCTGAAGAGCTGGCATCACATCCTCTTCTTCTCCAAAGAGACATGGCACCATGGTACACAGATGAATGTGGTGCCCTATAGGACAAGTTACTCTGAAGAGCAGGATGTGTCGCCTACAACCAAGCAAACAAACAAACAAACAAACAAACAACTTTTTTTTAAATTGCAGCAGTTCTTAAGCTTTTCCTTTCACACATTTTGTAATATCATTGTCATATGAATTGTATTTAGGTGGAGAAGCTTAGCCAGGGCACAGCGTCAAAGTGTTAACCAGAGATCCAGCAGTGAGAGTAAGAAAGGACAGCTAATGCCCCCCAGATCCACTGGTAGCTTTTAAATACTTCTGTTGACTGAAATTTAAATGTCCCTTAGCTATTAACAGATAGTGGGAAGAGAATGCCTTCCATGCTTACCAAGTGACTTCTCTTTTGAAATTAAATGGGGAAGTGGCAAATAAGCCCATTTGTCTCCCACACCTTTTGTAAATTGAATCTGACTGAAAGCCTCCTCTCTCTGACTGGAGCAAAGAGAATCAATCAAGGGTGGGAAGCTTATAAACTTGAGCTGATGGTATCTCTGTTGGCTTCGAAATTTGCAGGTGCAAAAAGATACGTATTTTTGGCCCCTCTACAGTAAGGAGATACAATCTTTAGAAACGACACTTAGAAAATACATGTGAATGCAGAACTAGATATGAATGTAGTCTATAAATATAATAATGACTATTCCAGTTTTAGGCTGAATCAAAACAAATAAAGTGCACTATTAAAGATCTTTGATTTCATTTCAGTATGCTACCATTGTGATATTTTCTTTCTATGACTATTTATTTGACATCTTACTTAATATTTTTAAAATACATTTTGCTTCATTTCTTTGAGATTAAACTAGTGATTTTCTGTTTTTGGAAAAGTAGGCCTCTGTGAATTAGTCAGGACTATTATGCTTATGACATTTTCCTGGTTTCCTTGGAAGGGTTTTAAGAAAATAACTTATCAAGGGCTTTTACTTTTCATCTATTTCTTTTTTTAAACCATCAGCCAATGCCCCACACTAAGTATTTAGAGCTACATGCAAAGAGAAAAAAATCATGTTAAGTAGTATATGAATGGGAAGTAAGATATGCAAGACTTCATGGATAATGCTAGAATTTCTTATGTCATGTTTCATAAATCCTGTTTCAAGAAAAGCATTGAAACCCCCTATAGTATCATCATGCTTTTACAGTTCCACTAAAAATGCTAATTCTTATATTTTTCTTGCTACTCCAGGGAACATTTCAAATCATTCGAGTTAGAAACACTTTTAAGTAGGAATTTAAATCTATTTTTTAGCAATTCAGCGTGATTTTTCTTGTTAAATGCTCCTAAGTAAGAGTAAAGAACTCACAATCTTTAAAAAAGTGTTGGTAAATTCACAGTAATTTGGCAGTCTTACCAAATCCTAGCTATCAACCAATCTGATACTCCAAAAACTTATGTTTTAGGAGATAAACTCTTTCTGGGTTACTATGTAAATGATAATTTCAAGCCTTAACTAAAGAGTCAGGACAGAAATGAAGCCTCCTACATACCCAACAGGAAGATTTACCACAGTAGCTTTGGTTGCAGATGTATGCATCTTTAGCACAAGTTCTCCAGGAGTCACAGATTTCCAAGAGAAATATTCAACCTTCAGCACACCTGATGAACATTCTCGTTTAGTACCTAGGTTAAGAAAATGAAACAAAACAAAATGCAGCCCACATAATACGGGGAAGGTGAATAACAACATTCAGAAACCTATGCAGAATCTGTAGCTACTTCACAGTCCTTAAAGTTTTCATTTAGGTTTTCCTAATATAGAGAAAACACAGTCATTTAAAATGCATTGGTGGCAAAAAATATGGCTTATTTGTACTATTTGCTAGAAAATACTGGTTATAAAATGTATTACTAGGATGTATATATCAGACATCTTCCAAGTCACTTAAGGCTGCAGTAAAATCCAAACAAATCCTTTCTGTCCACATACAAAGGAAGAAAAATGCCATAAAAATTAAATTTATTTACATTTATAGCTTATAGTTCAATTAATTTAACAGAACGGTCAGTTTGGGGTTTTTTTAAGCTTTCTTTTAGTTCTCTCTACTCTAGATGCATTAAATTACATCCATGTCGAGTGTTTAAATATCTGATTAACCTAAGCCAACTACCATAAAATGCCTTAACTCTCCTGAACTCCATTCTGTTTTTCATTAAAAACAAGGGATTAATATTTAAATAATTCAACTTGTTAGGTCTTGAAAAAGCCAACTTAAACGTATTGAGAGCTTACTGTGCGCAAGTTTAAGAATCATTTCAGAAATATACTTTGGTTATATTGCTGTTTTTGCTGCAGAAAGATCAGCTAAGGCATAAAGTAGCTTGCTAGAATGGAATCTGTAGAAAAGAAACCCCAAGAAACATGAGGAAATCTACTCCAGAAATATACAGATGAAAACCTTCCAGCAAATCATAATAAACAGAAAAGGGAAAGATTCTTCCATGAAAATGTTCATCATCAATATGAAATAATGATGAAGTATTGCTTGAATATTAGTGTATTTCTTAAAAGCAATTTGATTATTTCAAACTATTGCTAAACTCTCAAACTGCACCCAAGTATACAACAGATAAACACAATGGTACAAATATATGCAGGAATGTTTACATTTTCTATGAAAAATATATTGACATGTACTTTTGTGTGTTGGTCTTACCTTCAATAACATACCAATGCACTAATGCAGAAAAACTAACCAGGATTTCAATGGGCACCAGACTGTCCACAAGTAAATAATAGAAGACTTCCTCATCAGAACCCTGTATAGAAAAATGAACATTTGTTCATTCATTTGCACTGAATGCTGTCCAACTGGCCTTATTCAAGGTAGGAGTAAGATTTTGGATATGGTGACCTTAGCTATGGTATGGAAAATAAGCAATTGTCACTACTTCCTCCAAATTTCAGACACGTCATTTAAGCCTCGAGCCTCGTGCTGCATATATAATAGCATTCAGTTAAGAGATAAAAGGAAACAGAACTTTTTTTGCATGAGAATATATCTACTTTTATACTATACTACCTAAAGGCAGTACTTTTTCTTGCCAAATAACAATAAACAGAAGACTAGAAATTTTTTTTTGTGACAACTTTCTGATTCAAATTAATTACAGAAAGCTTGAAAGAAATAAGAACTCTGAATTTGTAGATCTGAGTGATCCTCTCTTATAAAGGTGTTTTTCTCCTACAAAACTCTATGAGGGCAACGTCATTAACTCTCAACTCTAATACATTATTCTTATGCCAATATTAAAAACTATAGAATGATTTTATTGTTCCTAATCATTCTTCAAAATCTAATGGTGAATGAGCTGCTTTCTTCAGAACTGTTACAGTACATATCTTCCTGGATATTCCAGAGTTATACAAATCTATTTTTGGGGGTATTTTTATCCTCCTATCGTAATGTGATAAGGTTCTTTCATAAGCATGATACAGAATTTACCTAATGCTGTAAACATATCATCTCTTTCAAACTTAGAAATTAGAATGGTTTTACAGCAAAGGGTTAAAGGTTTTTTTGGCACATGAGCACACAGGCTTACATAGTCTTAATGCTGATTATAGCTCATGAAGTATATCGCACAGTCATTAGGAAAATTTCTTGTGATGTGATTACAGAGAGGTGGGAAATTGCAGGTGTACTTCAATTACAGAGCATAATCCATGTAGTTAACCTTCTCAGTACAGGATTTTACATGAACTTCATGCAGGGTGTTTACATTTTGGTACTCTACAATTACACTTCAGATACACTATCAAATAAGAGCTGGGACAGGATATTTGAGCATGCTGAAAATCCTTCTGATAATAGGAACTAATGGCAGGTTTAAAGAAATTCCATTATTCAAATGCAACTAAAGAGTATTTCTAAATCCCTGCAACAGGATGCTGTAAATAGCAAAAGGACAGCATTTAAAGAGAAAATGGAGTGTTATGCTAAACAGACTCACTATATGGGTTTTAGGTGACAGGGGAAGATGAAGGAGAATCGAAGAGCAGATTCTGTAGCTGAATTATCATTAAATTCAATTCAGACACCCAAATACTAAAAGGCAGTTTTAAATCAAAATAAAGAGTGGTTGGAGATCTGATTCACTATCACTTTTCTTTACATAAGCCATTTTTTTGTTATTATGCAGAAGCATTCTACAGCATTTTTCCTTTACTTAAACACATATATATATAATGCTGAATATTTGCTTGCAAACTTACATTTGTATTGACTACATTAATCTTAATGTATTATTATTTTTCAGTAATAGCAGTTCTATATGCTTTACCAATATCCTTTAGGATATATGTATTATCTAATTATATAAGACTTTGAAAAAAATAAAGCACAATACACTCATTTACCTTAAAACATGTCTTCTCATAATTATAAGCATATGTATGTGGCTTGTGGAAAACATACAGGTTCCTAAGAAGAATATAAAATTGAAATACAAGATATATATGACTGTAAGAAAATAGACAGTATAAATTACATAATGCAATTTGTAATAAGGTAATGTAATAAGGTAAATGTCTATTTCATAGCACAAGATGATAATTTCACAATCAGACTCACAGCTATTTCTCAAAAATGGTTCAACATTTTTAGATATAAAAAAGATGAATAAATTTAATCTCCGGAGAATGCAGCCAAAATTAATTCATATATTTGCTGCATTTCTGCACTTTTCCATTGGAGGTCAGGCCACTAATTAATTTTCAATCTGTAAATGGTAACATGCTAATATTACTCTAAAAATTCCATATCCACATGAAAATTACTATAAAGAAGTTTTATACAAAGTATAACTGAAAGAAGGATTGTTTTATATACTTTATAAATTATTTTTTCAGTTCTGTGCTCTTTGCAGACCTTCAGAAAGCTATATACTTCCTGGAAACAATTTTTTTTTCTGATTTTGTTTTCACCAAGGTAGACATAAATGGCTTCAGCTTTAACTGAGGATGGAATCAGATCCAAACCAATGTTGTGATTACTCAGAAACTCCACAGGGATCCTGATCTACTGCTGACATATCAATTTCTACAATTACTAAAATATTCCAAACTTTTCAAAGTTGATATGAACTATGAACATTCTTATTTTCACTGTATCTGAGAGGTAGGCATGACAGAGAAGGAAAAGCTTTCAACTGAACCAATGGGTAAAATGAAAATCTTAGATGCCTAGTTCCCTCTAAGGGATAAATTCTTCAAAGGTCATTCAAGATGCTGTCTTAACTACTTTATCAGTTGACTCTGAAAATAAACTCACCTATTCAGAGATAAGAAACTGACAAATGCTTTTTGCCTTAATTAATATTAATATTGGCTAACAAAAGGTCAACAGAACTTTAACATTTGGCTAATAAGGTAAGAGGTTCATATTTCACATTCTCTGTATGTGAGCAAGACTTTTAAAGGAAATTAAATTGCTTGTGATGCTTTTTGTTTTTCTGAATGTCCTATCTTCCTGGACCTAGGACTACCTAATAGTAGCACAGAAATTTTAACAAGGCCTAAAATGATTTATGAATTTTTATTCCTAAAGTTTTTGTACTGCTGGCTGGTATAAAAGTTATACATTCTCCTTTAGAGAGTGAGTAGAATTTAAACACTTACTTATGAAAATAGAAGCTTCACAAAGAAATCTCAGTTACACATTCAAACAAGAACTGATAAAATTCTCTGATAAAATTGCTTCTCTCAGCAATCTTTGATTCTCTAAAGGATATGTATTGTACCAGACTCCTTAAATCTGAAAGACAGAAGCTGAAGACATGATGCTGGAAGTACACTAGCTTTTTTTTATGTTTTAAGATACATAAATGCCTTGGAATTGTATTGAAAAAGGTGTGAGACAAAACATCTAGTTGATCAAGCAAAGCTTTGCTGATGGCAATAGATTTCAACAATTTAATTTTTCTTTAGGATTTTGCAGTCTTGAACAAGTATCTTGTGTCTGCCCAGTGCCTCATGGGTTGTAAAAGCACCTAATGGCCACAACACTCCATGACCTACAATGTCCCAGCCCAGCTGCAGTCTGACAGCTGCTTTGTGGAGCTGGTTGTATTCTCCACTGCATTCTGGAGGACACACCCAAGGCACAGAGCAGGGCTGCAGCTGGGACAGTACATCTGGTCTGAAGAGTAGCCTTGAAGGCACCCTGAAAGGCAGGATAGCTATACAAAGAAGATCAGTTAAGAAGATATAATTTTTATGTAGCCACGTTTTGAATTTTACCATTGTTATATGGTATATTGTATGGAATAAATCCCAAACCCTCCATTCCTTACTGGAAACAAACACAGAAGTCTTCAAAGGTAAACCAGGTTTCCCTGGAAACAGAAATATTTTCTGATGCTGTTTCATCCTTTGATTTAGTCCCTGTCTGGCTCCTCACATCAGGATCAGCTCTTTCTGACATTTGTTTTGTATCTAAACTGATACTGTTACAGCCTTCTGCAAAGATAAAAAGACACACAGAGCCAATACAGTGACAATATACAAGTTAAAGCAGTATCATTCTTAAAAATTATCCTAAAATTAGAAAGAATTTATCTATATATCAGTTATAACACGTACAGTTTAAAAGTAAAAGCTATCCCACTAACCTAAAGATCTCAAATGGTTACTGAAGCAGCTCTATATGGAAATTTTAGGGTTTGCATCTTGCTCAATAAACTACCACATATTGGACTGTACCCTAGAATCTTCAATATCAGCTCGTTAGTTACACATATGTATGACTTCTGCAAACCTAAATTCATCTATATAAAGAAAAATACATCCCCTTATCCAAAGCTCCTGCTCAGTGAAAGGCTAATGAGGCAGTATTTTACAACTCACAGAAAAACATACAGAGGAATTTGGAGGACACAAAGACCTAGCCTTGTCTCTGGTACTTAGTACCCTCTATGATGCTACTCACAAATCAGTCAAACTGCTTCTAAACAAAAACAGATTTGAACTAGATTACATGAATTTTACCATAGGAAAATCAGATTTAAAGTCAGATTCATACCAAAATATAAACACAGACATATGTAGACAGATTTTGCAATCACTCAACAACTTTTTGTGTTGTAATGTAACTTCCTCTGCATTTAATCTTTGAGATTAATATAAATAGTTACTGAAAATGTTTGACCTGGTCCAAAAAGAAGTTTTAAGAATAGTTCAACAATTGATAATTGAAGAACTGAACAGTTATTAATTCAGAAAGCTTGCTGAGGAAAAAGATGAGGTAATATTCAAACATAAAGTATAACAAATGAGAAAACTATTAGAAACATTCATAATTTATGTTAAAATGTGCCCTGTAATATTTCATTATCACCAATACACACAGAGCTAATGAGTGGCTCTAAAGTAGTTTTCAACTATTTTTCAAGAACTGAAAGAAATGCATAGTAAGGAAAGGCACTAAAGTCCTTTTTCCTTTCCTTCAATTATGGAAAAACTACCTGAAAGCTGAAAAATCTAGACTTTCTCTTCAATTTAAGTTAACATGGGTGTTAGGCTTCCAGTAAAACAACCACAATGCTCTCATTTTTTAGAGCCTCTTATTTTTCTGACCAAATTCTTCAAACAATCAAAGTAATTTAACAAATGAGACATTAATTTCAAAACCAAAATTGAATATTCTTCAGATAGTGATTCCAAAACACATTTCAAAGGAATATACATTAAAACGAAAGCTGGTTTTTGGTTTGGTTTTTTTTTGTTTGTTCTTTTACCATTCTTCATAAAAAAAAAAATCACAGTCCTTAAAAGAGTGCTCTGTGTTCAAAATCCACTGTATTTTTCTGGAGTAACTTATGAGAAGTGTTTGAATTTTTTGAACACCAAAGTGAAGATTTTCCTCTATGTAATTATACATGCTATTACTTGTTCTTTGAAATATTTTCCTGTAAAACCAACACCCATAAATAAGTAGGACTCCTGATATATGTATATGAGGATTCACATTGATGCCAAACAACATGGGAATGGCAAAACTCTGACTATAAACTTTACACACACTTACCTTTACTGAGTACCTCTGCATTTTGTTGCAACAAGGGGCTGGTCTCCTATACAGTGAAAAAATAAATCAAGAAAAAGTAGTGATGGTGATTCTAATCTTGCATTATTTTGTTAGAGAAAATACCTGATTTTGGGGTAGTCATTCCAGAGACAGGGAAACAAGCTGGTAAGTTATCATCATGGGTTTGTGCTGGGTTTTTAGATGAAAAATAAAAGTAGCAAATTTCACCATAAGACCTACAAACATATCACCAACAGAGAGATTGATGTTTTTCTAGAGAAGTACATGTCATCTCCAATGTGAGATAAAAGCTCTTTCACATATCTACTACTTCACTATTAAAACAATATTCTTTGATATTACTGGGTTTTGACAATAAAGTATGTTTTTTTCTAAGAACTAATATTCCTATTTCACAACCAATTCAATTTTTTCTATTTCCATTCTCGAAAAATATATAGAGGATTTCTTTTCCAACAAGCATTTCTTGCTGTGCAAGTGACAGTACACAACTGTCATTTGTAACAGCATCCTTGATTACAATAGCATCTTTTGTTTTCTATCACAGTATAAATAAAAAACTAGCCTTTTTTAAATGTTTTTGGCAAACAGCTTTATCCTGGTCAACCCCAGCTCCAAGCTAGAATTGCTGAACCAATATGAATGCAATATAGCTGCTTGCACTTGAAGTTCAAATGAAGTTAGCCAGCCTTTCAGAAAGTCTACTCATTAACTTAAAAGGGTCCTTGTCTTTGAGAGATTAAAATCTTTGATTTCAAAACGTGTGCCTAGTCATCCTTCCTTCTGACTGCCCTCTTGTCTGCAATATGACATACACTGAAAGAGTCACTTCAACCTCTTTCTTTTTTCTTTTTTTTTGGGCAGGAGAATGAGATTGCACAGTTTCTGGTTTACCTCCTATTTGAGTTTGGTACTACTAATGGTTTAGCCAGACTAGCTTTGCCTTTTAAAAGACAAACATTAAAACCTAAAAAAGTCATTACAAAAAAAATGTATAAGCTTTTTTTCATCCCAGGTCTCCCTTTACCTAGATTTGTCGCCCTTCTCCCCATCCAATCTCCCCATAGATACCCTCACATATCTTTATCTGTGTCAAAGGTGCTGATGCTGAAGCTGGCAGCATGACCTGGCCAGCAGTTGGACACACAGAGTGATTTTCTGTTCTGCATTTCAAAGAGGAGCTGTGAGAGCTGTGCTGACTTGGAGCTTTTATGCTTTTTCAGTACAATCAAGAAATATATTCGGAGGGGCAGACTGTCATAATTTAGACAGTCAGAGTTAGACTGGATGGCAGCTCACAACAATAGCTAAATCTTGCACAAGGTCATTGTGCTGGAAATCCAGGTCTGCCTCAACCCTCCCTACTGCAGACTACCCTGCATACACTATGTGAAGGGACCTGTGAATGCTTCCTTAGAGGAAAACTTTGTGGCTTCATACTTTAATTTCTAGCTGCAGTAAATGTCTTCCTGCAGCATTTTACAGAATCTCTATGGGCTCAGGACATGGGAACAGGTTGAGGAATCCCACCTCTAGCAAAATTTTATTTAATTCTCTGAATTAAAAAAGGAAAGAGATGAGCAAATAAACTACAGATTTGTCTCCATCCTAAAATTTGAAGGAGCAAATAATTTAATATACATAATTTAACTGTAATATTGTTTATAATGGGAATTTGAAAGTCCCATTTTTACACAGCAAAAAATCTGAAATTCTATTCCAAGTCTGTTAAGGGATGTTTTTTTTAAACATGTGAGTCAAAGCAGACTGAGACAGCTCTAACATTAAGAGCAATTAAGAGAAAAATTAAGACACTGCTGAAATTGTTAACACTTGGGTTAAGAATTTAGTAATTGAAATATATTGCATTTTACAGTTATTTTTAAGACTAATTTCTTGTTCTTTTATGAGCTAAAAAGGACACTATAGGGATCTTGCAAATATCCACATACTTCAGCTCCCGTTTTCAGAATTCCAGAATACACACAACTGTTCAGAACAAGTCAAGCTGTGATCACTTGTCATGTCACATTGAGAGTCATGTCTCAACATATTAGTCTGAAAAATCACACGGACTATCTCTTCCCTTTAAACTGTGACTTCAGAAGTACACATGCACAGAGCTGTCACATTTCTCCCTGTGAGCCTACAGCTTTTAAGATTCCAATGTTGCCAAACTTCTTGTAGGAGTCACAGGATTTACCAAACAGATAGATGTCAGCTGTACAATCTATCGAGTTTCTTCTCAGAAATCCTGGGCATGTCCAAAGTATAAAAAGTATGAGATTTACTGTGTAAGCCTTGGAGTCTGCAGCATCTGTACAAGTCTAGCACTTTCTGCCCAACATACTGCTCAGGGACAGGACACATGATCCACACTGCTAGGATGGGTATGAGCTAGCTTAAGATAGAGCTACTTTGTCAGAACTAACAGATGGCAGCAGGAAAACCTGGAGAGATACAGAAAATCCTCAAAAACTGCATCAACAGAATTTCCAGTAAAGAAGGAGAATGTCTAGGAAAATATGAATGCTTAGTAACTTCATGCAGTCTGAGCTGTGAAACCAGTCTAACCACAGCTGGGTAGAGACTCCCATAGGCTCATTTACTCGGTTTTTGGGGCACAAACAGACAGTCAAAAGCTTTCTGCTTTTTCAATGGTAGAGGATGTGTTCATCTACCAAATGTTCACTGACGTTGAGACAACTGGAGCGTCAAGAAAGTTCTCATTCTTTTATACCATCACCTCACATACCATGCCTAAGACATTGGCACAGAAATAGGGAATAAATTTTTCCTCCTTCATGAACACACATTGCCTGAAAAGCCAGCTCTACTGCAACATTATCCTATAAAGACATAAATCAGAAAAGACTTAGATCCAGCTGTGAACATGGACTGATGCACAGATTCTGGGAGAAATACTTATTGTTCTTCCTTCAATGAATGATAAATCTGAATGAAAATTCCATAGGTAACTTAAAAATCTAATTTATCATCTCTTACCTTTCATAATCATTAATGTATATTTATAAAAATAATGGTAATTCATAAATTTATAGCTATCTTGTTACATTAAGGGATTCATTCACATTTTTCAGCCTCCTAACATTAGCTATATTTTTATTTTATTCAAATCTATCAAATAATACATTTTTAAATCTATCTGATATTCTTATAAAAACAGTCGCCCTTTCTATTGTAGAAATGACGCATGGCAAAACTTAACACACCAGTTTTTCTGTGAAAAGCAGAAGTCTTCTTCAAAAAATAAGTTCTATGGATATAATTTCAGGCAAAGGAATAAAGTTACAGGTACTCTATTTTTAAAATAAAAAATCCACTTCAAATCCTTCAAAATGACAAAGATGCCCAAAATATTTCTCAAGATCTAAACCTCATTATTTTCAAGTTTTGAAGTTAACCTGAGAGTTATATCATCAAAGGGTTTTGCATCTACAGTCATTTGGACAGTCCTTTTTTTTATTCCTCAGTCACTGTGTTCACTAAATGGAATATCAGTTCTCAATTTAGCTGAGAAGTGAGAGTACGTAACAAAGATGAGTTTTGAAAAAAGACAATGTTACAAAAAAGCAAACATCTGCAAAGCTGTGCACAAACTGAGATATAGAAATAGCTTAAAAACACTGGATTACCAATTTGGCATCTCTTTTATTCAGTCCTTAATGTTGAAGTTGCCCAGTATCTCTGTGCAAGTAGATAATTGTGGGCCCATCAAAGTATCTCTGTACCACAAATGTCTAAATGCCTCAAGTTCCTCTTCTAATTCATGTGCCTTATATGTCTTGTGTAATTTTTTCCCTAAAAATAATAAGCAGGGAATTTCCATTTTATGCAGAGAGAAGTAATTTTCAAAATTATAAATTTGTAAAGAAAATAGATTTTTTTTATTTCCTACCTAGCTCTCCTGGTGACTCAATACCAATTTGCAGCATTTGTGAAATACAACACAAGAAGGATTGAAGTAAAAAGAAGAAACACAGTCAGTAATGTTTATGGGGAACATGAACAGAGCATGCAAATTAAATAAACCGGTATCAGTTGCATAGGAGAAGATAAGACTGAGCTTGAATATATAAAGGACAGACTGAAGTAAGAAACATGAAGAAAACATGAACATTAAAGAACAAGGATTTTTGTATTTATGTCACTAGGAGAGAGTGGAGACTCTAATACTTTTGCTCTAGAAATTAGCATTTGCCAGGGAGCTTGACATTGAAGTCAAAAAGAGAAATATGAGTGTACAGCTTAAATGTATGAACATAGCAATCAGGTGAGTATATTAATAAATCTAGTTGCACATACTGATGGCAAACATATTCTGATTTTCTTGCTTTGCATTTCCTCAAACAGAACACATAGAGCTTTTGGAGATAACTTCTATCAAAAAAATTCATCTCAATGAAGAATATTCAAGTAGGCTTTTGAATGGCAGATCTACAAGGAAACAGTACTCCAGGATAATCTTTTTCTCAGAAGTGTTTGACAAAATTACTGTTGCATAAATCTGCAAGACTGTTGATTTTTCCCTGGCCACAAAATACTTTCACATGTATTTCAATGTGTCCTACACTTATAAATTACTTAACTTTGTATTGAACAAGAAGGTAAGAGAGCCTCTCCATTTAAGAATTTGGCCCTATGTTAAGGAGTTTTTAAACAAAAAATTAACAAAATCTATTTTCTTAAGAATAGTGATTCAAGATCAATTTAACTACCAAAATTAGATATTTAAAAATATTTTTTCCTAATGCAAATATAAATGCTTCTGGGACGGTAAAATCACTGAACAGGAAAGTCAGAGCAAAAAAAAAAAAAAGTTTGAAAAATTCAATAATGAAGGATTTCTATTTTTTGGCATAAATACTTTGAGCACACGAGGGATAATGGTGTGTCTTTCAACTTCATATTTTTCAAAGAAGGTACATCCAGCTCCTAGAATTTTGTCTTTCATGTATCACTAGTCTCTGTTTCTGTGACAACAGACCTTAGGAACAGTGAATCAGATATTCAGTAATGTTACTTCGTGCAGTTTACATTCCAGTGAATTGAAATATGCCAATTTAAACTTGTTGAGCATCTGGCACAGCAGCGGACTGAATTTCAGTCAGCTTAAAGCATAAAACTGCTGTATTGCAAAGATTTACTAAATCTGTATCAAAGGTTTTAAAGCAGACATCTCCTGACTAGTAATCACACAGTTTAAAATGGAGACAAAGTTATTCACATTCAGTATATAGCCATACAAAATTCCAAAAATTAACAATAATATAGTGAATTTGGGATATCAAAGTTTCTCCTTCAGTGTTTGCTTTGTTAATCACTAATTGACTTGTTTTTAAAAAGTATATATTATTATGTCAAGCTTTAAAACTACACAAAACAAGCTCTTCCTTTATGAATTTGCCAGAGGTAGCCACACAAAATTTTGTTGATGAAAAGATTTAATATGTGAAAAAAAGAGGATTGTTCTCCAAGTTAAAAACCATTTTCTTTTCCAATCTGTAAAAATGAAGTCCTACTTACAATCTTTAGCTTTTAACAAGCATAGCATTTTTCAGCTGAGGTTTAAATTGTGGCAAAAGTGAAGTTCATGTACAAGTCAATTAACTGCTCATAACTTCTTACATTTCATGTCTGAATCAGCTTGCCCTCAGCCTACAACACATTCATGTCTTCTTCCAACCATTCCAGTTTTATCAGTGTCTCTCACGTATTTCCACACCTGCCCTTGTCTCTCCTTGACTGTATGTCCTACTGTGATAGATCAGCCTTCTAAATCTCTCTTGGACTAGGGGAGAAAATCTAAGGGATGTTTCACACTCCTTTGATGCTTCCAGCACATAAACTTCTATTAATTTGCAACTAGTCAAATCTGTATTTGTACACCTAGAGACTGAAGTAACGAAAACAATAATTATTATATGCTATAAGATGCAACTTTGTTTTAGGGTGATTTTATGATGCTTGTATTTCTAATCATCTGTTCTGTTTATGTTGGATATTAAGTTCTGCACTTTTAAGATTAGTTCTGAGAAAGAAGGGAAGGAGAAAAATGTGTAGTCTGCAGAAATTGCACTTGTTCTTTCACATTCTTTCTTTCAGTGTTGTTTATAGCATGCTGAGAAAGAGCTTTCTTCTGCTTTTAGTTAGTTTTTTAGCTAGTTAAATCAGAGAAGTTTTTTTGACTGTAGGTTTTGTTTTGGGGTTTATTTTGGAACTGCTTNGTTTTTCTACCTGTCTCCAAGGAAATCTTTCCAGAAACAGTGGGGAGGAGGGGCCACTTGAATTTGCTTTCTAGAACGACACCATTCAGAAATCTCCTTCCAAATTTGTCCCAAATCAAGACATACTTACAAGCCCTTTTTAGCCTGATGTTTTTTGTAATGATTTTTGTATGATGCCATTATTAAAAATACTTTTAAAAGTAAAGTACTATTGAAGTACTAATTAGGATATTGCTTATAAAATGTATGCAAAATACTGAACAGCTAAATATATCACAGAATCACAGTTCATAGATATATTCTATTGTATTCTTCTTCACTGCAGAATTGCCTTGGTTCAAAATCATTACATCTGCCAACAATATCCACACATGTACATTATCTAAACACACAATATAAATGTAGATCTGAAATATAAAAATGGTATGAATGTACTTTGCAGAGGAAATATAAAGAGCCACACCAAAAATTACATAGAAAATTACTACACATTCATTAAAAAATTTAAAGCCAAAAGAGAAATGCTATCAAATGGTCTTCTGAGTAGTGCTTGCTGCAGTAAGAATAAAACTGAAGAGATGCTGGCACTGCCACGTTGAGTTTCTTTGTAGGTGTTGAGAAAATGAAATAACTTCAGTGAACCTCTGTTTGGTTCTAAGTGTGTATTTAAGTCTTAATTTCTCTATGTAGCAAATTATTTCCTTATATTTTTTAGGAAGTGTATTATTCAGAAACTTTGAAAGTACCATTTTTCTTTCTCTGTTAAGCATGTAAGATTTAAATATTAGAAGGAGCATTTTGTTAAAGATTTATCTAAAATTAAATATTGGCAGCATATACACATTCCAATTTAAAAACAGAAACAAGGAAATATTACAAAAATCAGTAATTACAACTTTCAAAAGTCATCCCAGTAATGTTTTATTGAACTTAAGTAAGATTAATCTTCTCTATCCTGGAAAATTACAGTGAAGACTTCTACCTAGTAACTAGCTTTGATCTGAGTGGTTTGAGCCAAATTGTAGCCAGTGCTGCACCTAGTGAACCTGTTTGGAGGAATGGCATTCCCTCACAGAGTCGCACAGGAAGCCTGAGGGTCTAGAACACAGCTGAGGATTCCTTTAGAATGCAGAGCTTCTCAAATTTAAGAGCAGGCCAACTGAGCAGTGAAGCCTTACCTCTTTTTCCAGATCTAGCCTGAGGTCTTTCCATTCAGTCCTAAATAAGGGTGCCATTTTCAGGCATGTGTTAATAAAGTTTATGTTTTTCTAGTCACATGCCTAGGTACGTCTTGCACTGTAGCTGAAATAAACTAATCAAAACTTATTTAAAACACTGCAGACTATCTTCTTAAGATGCTCCCATCAAAAGGGTTTTAAAGAGCAAAACTAAGTGTTAGCAATAGAACTTTTATAATCTGAGGGAAAATCATAAAAAAGTTAAAGGAAAAGGTATTAAGAAAGATTTCCCACCTAATACACATCAATATAACTACAAAGTGGAAAGGATAGGGAAGTTACATAAATAGCAAGGGAAAAAGCTTTCTGAAATGTCTTTGAAAACACATATTTCAATATTAAATAGTTTCTATTTTGTCTTTCACAATCCTTTGCATTATAAAACTAGGTCAAGTTAAAAAAATAAAAATATTATTACCTGAGGATAATCTGCATTTGAGTGTCTCCCATTTTGATTCATATCCCCATTATCATCACTTTCATTTTCATCATTTTCAGTAACAGAAGTGAGATGAGATATAGAATGAAATCCTTTTTTGAGGGCAGTCTGTGGAAAGTGGCTAAATAATAAAAGAGAATGCAAACACTTTAATGCATACATTTTCTTTCAAATGACAGTATAACTATTCTTAACAGAATTTTGTCAAAATATTTTGTGTCTCCTTCATTTTGACAGATTCCTAGAGCAGCACAGAATCCATATCTTTGTATATTTCTTGTCATTACTGGCTTGGCGCTACACACAAACATATGATAGAAAGACCTCTTAACTAGCCCTCAAAAAAAGGCAAAACCCAAGCCAGCTGAAAACTAGATGATAATGTCAGAAGCGAATTAATTGCTATGACCCCTAGACAAGACAAAAATACTAGAATGGAGGTTAGGCAAGAAATTAAAATGTTTGGTGTTGGAATACTTTTTGTCTTTTCCCTCAAAATGGGTCTCCATAGCTACCAGACCACTAAAACACAGGATAACCAAGGAAACCTGTGCAGGCCTATTCTGGGACTAGCAAAAGAAAGCTCTGTTGATGACTTCACTGGAGGCAGGAGTTAAAATTGAAGGAAATATAAGTAACTCTTTGCTTGTTAAGTGAAGAACTAGAAAAACAAGACCAAAACAATTTTGCATACATGGTAATTAGACTTAAGTGTGTAATTGTGCTATTACAGCAATAAAGAACAAATTAAAATCTAAGCATGTGTTATCTAGCCCCTTTTTTAAGGACTGAGATAATGAAAGATCAAGAGCTTTTGCAATAACAGTCACAATTGTCTTGCCTTTTAGTGTTTCAAAATAATTTATCAGAAGAAAAGGAAGAGGTTAAAAACTTTCAGTCCCAACTGTGAATCTAAGCCCCTTATCTTATTTACATAGCTATATTACTTTAATGAAATGTTAATACCTGCTATATATTTTTGGTTTCTACCTGTTAATTAAATCACAAAGATTAAATTAGGTAATTGCCATGGAAACATAGCATGTTAAATAAACTATCCTTCCTCAAATGGGGTAAGTTGACCATGAAGCAATCTATCAAATATGAAACGACAATATAAAATTCGTTAAAATGCAAATATTTCAACATCTTCATTATCAATCTGTCATTACTTTGACAGTCTTTTAATTGCTTAGAGCATTATAATGCATTTCTACTCCTACTGTTTGAAAACAAGCAATAATTTAAGTACTTTTAAGTAACAAAACACAACTGTATCAGCAAAACAATTACATTACCACAATATTCCAAGTCACATCTTCCATGGAAAAAATGCTGCTGTTAAAAAAAAAATTAAATATCTAACTGGTTTATTATCAGTCTATCCAATTGTGATGATCAAAATGTAGAACTTGACGCAGATGTAATTTAGTCAGTTTATTTAGAGATGTACTCAACAAAAGGTGCACACACCCTAAGGAAATACACAGATCTCCAACAATTTACAACCTGTTGTTAGACTCTGTCTCAAGAAAAGAGACAGATCCTTGAAAATTACATAAACCTTTCAGTGTGCACTGAGTATAAGATACTCTCAATGCTTCATGACAGAAATTCAGTCAGAATAAAAGAGACAGGATTAATAATTCTAGAACTTGTCTGAATGTCCACATCATAAGCTGAGGCCTGACAGATGTGCATTATGCAGTGTGTCCTAGGAAAGAAAACATGGCTCTGATACATTCTGTGGCAATCTTTCTTTTCTTGTCAGGGAGCAAGTATCATACTGAGCATGGAATGTTGACTAGAAGTCATATAAACAACAATTTCAGAAACTTCTCTGAGACACCCTATGTAAAGGGTATATATAGCCACATATAAAGACCATGGTTTTCAAGGGTTTAGAGGACTTCCAAGCAGCCTTTAACAAAAGGCATTTATACAAAGCTCTGTTTTGACCATGAGCTTCTTCATCTGCACTCTCAGGCTGGTTGTAACAACTATCATGAACACAGAACATCCTCTTTTATTCAGAAACGTTATGTATTCCCTTATCAAACTTGTGATACTTATGAAAATACTGACTGGCCAATAAATTATTTCCTAATTTTGTGTTAGAATTAAAAAAGATCAGTAGTTTGAGGAAGATTTTGAAATACATCAAAGAATATTTGTGGCAGAAGTAATCTAGCAAAAATTCTACATCTTTGGGCCCACTGGGTAGAGAATACAGCAATGTGTCTTTGCCTGACAGTACTCCATGTCCTCCAACGTCAGAAGCCCTGAGAAGCGTGCATCTGCCTAGGGGACAGTCTGTATCAGGTGTGACAAGTGGCATGACAGAGTTCCACGTGTGCATGTCCACCCTTTGGGAAGTTTTCTCAGCAGTGCAGACATGAGCAGATCGTAGGGAGGAACAGCTAAGCCCAGAGACTCGCATCTCCAGCAGGAAGTGTGTGCTGCACTCCCAAACAGGAGGTGTTTGTGAGCCTCACAGACAGGAGGGTGAACATAATTGCATATGTATGCATCTGTGTGCCTGATTAGGACTTCTTGGGATTAGCTGCAGGAAGGTGTTTGGAAGCTTTTAGGTGTTTATTAACATTTTTTAAGTGTCTAGTGCACACATTTAGCTGTTGTGTTGCTGATATTGATCCTAAGTGTACAGTTCACTAATAGCTGATTAATGACCTGACACCAATGCATCAACAGAGTGCTTTGCCCTGATGTGCTTCAGACATGAGCTGAGCAGCTTTTCCCTGTGACACAAGTAAAGATAAGCCATTGCACTTTCACAGTGCACTTTCACAATGCTAATGATGAAACTACATTATATACTTACGTGTCTGTTGGTATTGTGATAATATTCAATTTGTATTTAAAAAATAAGCTAGTGATCTCAACGTGTTTTTCAGGTTTCTCTACCACAGGCTCTGGGAAAAAAGCAACTTGTTAAATATATACATTCATAAAAGTATTTAATACTATGAATGTTGAGAAATCATGTACAGTGGGGATTTGTTATCCCCTAAACTATTTTCCAAGTATCATCCCATGCACTTGAATGGAACAGAAAAAACAGGGGTGGTTCTGGGTGATATATAATGAAAAAATAAATGTTTTACACTCTGATCCTCAGCCTGCAAAATGTTAAATTGTGCCTAACTGGTATGTGAGGTTGTCCAGGGTAGTTCAAAACAACTATGGTAGCACTTTTTTGCCTTTGCCAATTTTGTCTATTTCTTATCCCAGTATATTTTGCTAGCCTGCCTGTAACATTTTCATGATCAAGCTACCTCATATCATGCATCTAGCTCCATTATGCTGTACAAACAAACCCTAGGAAAAAAATTAATCTAAAACCATGAATTGAATGCAGCAGGACTAGTCACATAATTTTAAGTTTTAAAAAGTGTTCAGAAGCTTTCATGGCTCTGCTTCAGAAAGCTTCTGTGTTATTTTGATAACCACCCCTTTTCATTTGCTCCACTAGAGTGCTTTTTCCAACATAAATTAAGACACTTCTCAAAGCATGTAGGAAATATGGCAAAGAAGAAGTAATACAAAATTTAATTCAATTGAAATTAAGCTAACAGATGATAAGTATAGTCCTGAAATAAATAAAATGTAATTACAAATTTATTTTGGAGTTTATAGTAGACAAACCTCGGGGTTCAGATGTCACAACAACTTTCTTTTTCTGACGGAAAAGCTTCCAAGAAGGAAGTGGTGGTGGTTCTGGTGGTGCTACCAGAGGACAGGACCTTGTTCTAGTGATCAGGACAGGATGGCTGTGTGTATGGGAAAGCCCATATTGCCTCATCTTCTCTGAAGAATCAGCCTATGGAACATGGAAGGATAACCTGACTGGGTCAGATCTTCTTTCTCCTTATATCTGTCTAACAAACAAGAACAGTATGCACACAGAGCAATCTAACAGCTTGTATAGCAAATGACATTAATATAGTCCACCTGACAAGAATATCCAAAAACATGCTGATTAGAATTTTATATTCAGCACAAAACGTATACTTAGAAGGGTTTACATGTATTTTGCTTTTCCTAATAGATTCATCACTTGTTTTAACTTATTATATAAGCATAACATACAAGTGAAGAGAATTAATACATAAGAAAGCAATAGGCACAACATTTTCTTTTAAACAGTCATACTTGAAAATACTTTCTAAGGGAGAAAGTCCTTACTTCATGTTGAATTTGTAAAGTGACAGAATTCTAAAATCAATTGGTCTTTTAGATAACTTGTAAAAACTCTGTAATGTATTGCTTTGAAGAAGCAATGTCATTAAAGCTAAGCTTTTTATTTGATGGCTCATTTATAAAACACATTAAAGACACTTCAGTTGACCTGTATATCAAAGCTCTTAGGAACAGACTTAAGAGCAATTTTAGATGTGGACATTGAGTGGTGCTCTTCCCACTAAAATAATAATGGCCTGGTACTTAACATCACAACTGAAAGTTCTGTTACAAGATTTGCACATCCTTTCAATTTTAAAAGCACACTTTCTTTTACATGCTAAATAAATCACCAATAACTTATTTCTTTAATATACTCATCCAGTCTCTGCTTCAACTAATTTTAAAATGTTCCTTAGGTTCTGTATTTATGAACTCTATAGAGACAAATGTTCTTGTGGTTGTCAGTTATTTGAAGAGTGGGGAACAAATTAAATTAAAAATGCCAGTTAAAACATCCAAGATTAGAAAGGATTATGAAGATAACCAGTTAGGTATCATAAAGGAGAATTTAGCTGTTGAGTACACTACACACTTTACTAAATTACTGTTTGGGGTTTTTTTCATTTTATTTGGACTAACTAAGATAAATTCAAGCCACAACAATCTAAGAAAATCCATACTAGAAAGCAAAGCTAAAAGGGATAGTGCAAAAATTTGGGAGGGAAATTCTGGTAGAACTGCGGTGAATGTCAAAATTTTCTTGAATTTTAAGGAGCAACTCTTATTCCAGTGAATCCATTTTCTAAACTTTATTTCAATCAGAGTAGTTTGTCTCAGCGCTTGAATACAGCTTGAAAATGGTGAGGGTTTTATCCCTAAGAAATCCTCTATACTTCTATATTTAACTTCTGTCAACTTCCATTTTTCTGTCAAGTCTTTACTAAAATACTAGTTTAGACATATAGATTCATCTGTCTCATCCTATTTGGTCTGCCATTCCTCTTTTTCAGTAATCTCTATATCCCAACAGACTGTAGTCAAGTTTGAGACTCAGGGCGTTAGGTGGTAGGAAAGATATAAGCCCACCTCCCCACCTCCACTTTGCCTTTTGATGACTAGCACTATTTACTATCAGCAAAGAGACAATATTGACTGAGACCTTTAATTAAAATAAATTAAAACAATATAACAGATAACAAGTTAATCTTCAAAATTGCATAAAATACACAGCAGAATTTTAAGAAAGAAAATAGTGCAAGAATTACGTGCACTAAAGTATAACACCTGCAAACCATTCCTGGAAATTTCATTACTTTATGAAGCTTACCAGTTTCCTGAAAAGGCAGCTTAAAATGCAAAGATCTAATTATGAGAGATATTATTTAAATTTACAAAAAAGGGAAACCTAATTAATAATCAACTCAAGGAAGCCTGCTCTGGTACTATAAAAAACTTTCTGAGGAGTGTGAGTGACTAAGTGGAAATTTAAGTGTTGTTTTTACCCCAGCTGCATTAAGTGCTACACTTTTTCCAGCTGCTTTCACCAGTTACAACACTAAGGATAGAAATTGATATAAACATGCCATTTCTTTCATAACAACAAGCTATATACAGGAAAATGTATATCAGGGAGTCTTAACTGTAGTCTTCAAAAAATTAAAATTCATGGTTTTCAAGTAGCCCTTAAAATAATTAGACTTTCCATTCAGAAGTATCTCATCATGATACATTTTCTAGTCCATATCTAGTCTCTCCCAGGAGACTTTAGCTTCTGGGATCCTGAGGAAAGTGGAGAAAAACTGACTAAAATCAGCAGGCTTTGGCAGGAAAATGCATGCTCAGAATACAGAAGTGCCAAAATATAAACTTAACTGATAGTCATCATCTAGTGACTGTTTCACTGTGCTAATTGCACTCTTTTTGCTACAACACTGTTGCAACAAAATGAAACACTGTGATAACAAAATAAATAATGCTTTCCTGCCCTGAGAGCACAGAATCTTACCATTTGTGTTAGTAAAAAAATATCCTCTTCAAACAAATGCAGGGGTATACAGCCAGCGCACACGACCATTTCTGGCTGGGTTGGTATGGGCGATTCTACACAGAAAACATCAAAATGCTTTAGAACAAGGTAAACAGTCAAAAAATGTAGCTGTACCTCACACTAAATTATTGTGCTTTCTCTGCCTTATTTTTATTATTATTTTATTTGTCTAACTGTTACTTTATTCAAAATAAGAGCTCATTGTAAAGTACTTCGAAAAGATGTCATGGATGGAAAAAACCCCCACATTTAAATCATAACAGCATTTGCATATTTTATTTATTTTATATAAATGAGTTACAGAAAATACAATTTAAAAATATGACAGGTTAGAGGTAGCTTTCGACATTGTTTTTTTGTTTTGCTTCAAATTTTAAAACCCGTAGATACTAGCATAAAGAAAACAATACACGTAATCTGTGCAGATGAAGTAAAAACATCCTGATTTGTTAGTACTAGTTAAATGCTTCTCACCAGTGAAGGCAAAATTTGATCTTGCCAACAAAAGGATCCAAAGCCAGAGCTCTAACCACTGCTGCCAAGGGATATGGGGATTTAGATAAGTAATTTGAGAAACATTATTCCTGTAAGCCAGGGTTACTGATCTCACTTCTGTCAAGCAGATGAAAAAATGGAGGTAATGATGGCTGCCTCAGAAAGTATGAAGCTCTTATCCCACATACCCTACAGAAGCTTGTTTGCCTGTAATTCTGCTATAGGCAAGGAATAGAAGCAGGGGCACACTCACTTTGTTAACCCCAGAAATCTGTTGTACTAGGAAACTATACAATTGTCTCCTACTCTTATCTGTGAAAGAAGCCATTGCTAATTCCTGAAAGATGAAGAGAAGCCAAGGATGTCTGACAGTCAGTTCACTCATGCTGAAGGGAAATTAAAAGTCTAAAACATAAAACTTGAAATAGATATCCCTGGTTTTACCAAAAAGACATTTCAAAAAGAAAGATATCTATTTCTCTCTACCTTTCCTTAGTTATTTCAGGAGACTTGGAGACAAGATTTCAGTACATGGGTTGTGACACCTGCTTTTCATCAGAATTTTTTTTTAGGAAAAATTTCTTCATAGAAAAAGTTGTTAACCACTGGAACAACCTACCCAAGGAAGTGGTTGAACCATCGTTCCAGAAGGTATTTAAAACATATGTACATGTGGCACTTAGGAACGTGGTTTAATGGTGGGCTTGGCAGTACAGGTTAAAAGCTGGATTCAACCAACTTAGAGGTCTTTTCAAACCTAAATGATTCTATGATTCTACCCTCATCTAACACTCTGGTAAAATTATCTGTGTCTGTCATTGTTCCTTTCAGCTTTGCCTCAAAAAGGATAATTGCTACCTATATTTAGTAAATATTCAATTGGAAGTTGCATTAAGAAGAGGTATTTTCTGTGAAATTAAATAAAACAAACCTATCTGTATATAAACAGGCAAGTATCTGGAAAATATGATGTATCAGATCTAAAATTTATTTATTTAGAATATATGCAACATTTTATTCTCAAAATACAATATCTTTGAGTCTTAACTATTCTTCCAGGAATTCAATTACTCACTTAAATACAAGCTAGAGGAAGTAAGTAATGTATTCTTAATTTTCTTCACTGCTTGCTTGTGATTCCCATGTTAATCACAGCTTTTGAGTTAGTTGTGGGTTTCAACGTATTCAAAAGCAAGGCTAAAATTTACTTTAATCTCAGTACCAACATATCTGATCTACTACAAACACAACAATATTAGCTACGATGTCCTGTACATTACAGAACAGTATGTGCCATAAGGCATACCAATCTCATTGCATGTGAGAAGTATTTCTCAAATAAAAGTATTTAATCAAATACCAGGTGGAATGTAAAGCTATCATACTCAGTCCAGATGGGCTGTGAAAAAAAATGTCTGGAGGGCAGACAATAAACTGCAATGAACAAATTATTAGAGCATGCAAATGATTAACCAGTCACATCATATCCACTTTTATAATACTATTACTATACTAGTACATTATGCCAGTAGCTTTAAAAATTACATACAATTTGATTTTTTTTCACTGTACAAAAAATAAGGATATATGCAGATTATTTGGCACCAAGTGCAATGATGATTAGTGTGGATTCAGCGTTTGGGGAAACTGGTTAAAACCGATAGCCTTGATAAAATTGCATTATTAGACAAAAAATGTTATAATAAAAAGTACAACAAAACAGATTCAGAAAAGCCTATTATTTCTATCCATCAGTGTGGATATGAGAATTCTGCAGTCCTTTGTTAAAAATTTCTGAATCCATGTAGCTACTTATGCTTCACACTAGCAGATTTGCAAATTGACTTACAGAGAATGAGTACTAAACCACCCAAACAAATGCTTGAGTCCCTTCGAGATGAGAAAGTAAGATTTGAATTGATCCATGTAAAATGCATATTCAACAACTTAAAAAGAAAGGCTAGGAATTAAAAGTGTTGGGTTTAGATCTCAACCATTTTTATTTTTTTATCACCTTTTGCATATGACTTGTAAAGAATTTTCTCACTCTTAAATGTTTCTTTTAAATATTTATCTACCGTACAAGAGCTGATGGTGTAGTTTAACTTTCCAAGGACTAATGATGTCAGATGAGGACCACAAAGGTAATCTGAGGGCTGGAGCACCTCTCTTATGAAGAAGGGCTGTTTTGTTTTGTTTGGCCTGGCTTAGAGAGGGCTCCAGGGAGATCTTAGAGTAGCTTTCCAGTATCTTAAGAGGAGCTAACAAGAAAGCTGAAGAGAGATTCTTCAGGCCATGGAGAGCTAGAACACGTGGCAATTGTTTTAGCTGACCCTCTGAAAGAGGGCTGATTTAGACGCAAAAAGATAATTTTTTACTGTGTGGATGTTCAAGCACAAGAATAGGTTGCTCAGAGAAACTGTGGATGCCCCATCCCTGGATGTATTCTAGGCCAGGCTGCAGAGGACGGCTGTGAGAAATCTGGCCTAGTGGAAGATGTCCCTGCCCATGGCAGAGGGTTGGAACTAGATGATCTTGAAGGTCTCTTCCAACCCAAACCATTCTATGAAAACACATCAGTTGGCTTTCAGTATCCTGATCATCAGGTGCACAGCTCAGATGTTAATTTCTGCTGTTGTGATAGGCATGGATTAGCTTTGCATATTGGAAGGTATTTTTTAGTTTTCAGAAAAATAATCTGTGTGCACTTGAGAATTTAAATGATAATGATATGCACTTGAAAAACCAAAACATTAGGCTTCAATCCATCTTGTAGATAAAAACTCCTGAATAGGTAAAAGAAAAATTATAAGAATGTTACAGATATGTGACGTTTATCTCATTGACTGATGATTACAGGTTACTGCTTGTTTGGTTGCAAAAACTTCTAAATATAATAATAATCTCAACACTTCTGTGACATAGAAAATATTATCTTTAATTATAGAATTTGTATCAAGGCACACTGAAATTAGTAAAATACATGGCTGATTTGTAGAACAAACTCCCAAATTTCTAGCTAGTGCCCTTTCAAATTGAATAGCATTCCCTTTCCAGCAGTTTAGAAATTATTAAGAAACTCAGTAGTTTGGAAACCTAAATAAAAGCAAAGCAGTGATTGTTTATATGAACAAGGCATGAGTACCTTGTTGCATATATGTTAAAGTTTACAAAGTGAAATCCTTTGTAAAATCATGCCTCAGGCCTGCTACTTTGGCTAAGCAGGGAAGGACTATGGGAAATTAGATAAATTAGAGGTAGAAAAACAAGTTATGCAACCATCATATGTTCACATGGTGATGTATGGGAGTTGGTTGGTTGAATGATGTTTGTTATAATTTAAAAATATGCAGCTGATAAAGGCCTGACTGCTTAAAAAGGCCTGGTTTTTACAAAAAAGCAGCTCTCCTTTGCACCTGTCTGGGGACCCTGTGTCTCTTTGACCTAAAATGGGTCAGTAGGAACATAGGAATTGTCTGCCAAAACTTCCCAAAGACTGGCTGACTGATAAGCCAAAGGACCAGAGTTGGTTGCACTCAGGAAGAGTTCAGACTGACCTTGTCAAAGGCTTGTTATTCAGCTGGATCCACACAACTGGATGAATAGAGAAACAGGTTCAGTGCTTCAATGATCCTGCTACCCATACTGCATTTGTGGGGTGCAGCAGGCATTGGTCTGACTGTGCAAGTGGTTCAGAACTGCATGTGTTTGTACTGGATCTGGCTGGGATTGAGCTTTCATCAGGGCAGCCCTTGTGGTGCTGTTTTAGATTGGTGACCAAAACACTGGGGGTAACACATCAGTACATCAGTGACTGCTGAGCCAAGCTCACACACCAAAAATCTGTTTCTCACTCCTCTACCCCTGCAAGAGCACTGGGGGTGGGCAAAGGGTTCAGTCCTCATTCTCTGCCCCATCACACTGTGGGGAGTGAGCAGGCGGATGGGGGGCAGCTCAGCTGCCAGACAGCATCAACTCACCACAACATTATAGCCCACACAAAATCAAAAGCCTGTAAAAGAAGTTTCCAAATATTTAGAAGTAACTGGTATGTCAACGTGTCATGAATAGCAAGGTCATGAGAATACAATGCATTGAATACAGACGGTTTTGTCATTTTAAAAGTCAAATATAAATAATATCTGCAGTAGTTAAATATCTCTTTAGAAATAGTCCATATTTATCACAAAGAAGAAATATTTCCTTAAAGTCAAGAGTCAACAGGTAGAGTGAAAGCTTGCAGTAGGGAAATAAGCACTTTTATCATGCTGAGGAAACACTTTTCAAATCACTTAAAATGAAAAAAAAGAGGGAAAAAAAGAGAAAGAAAAACAAACAACTGCTGTTGCATTAAGTTAAGCCATTGTTACAAAATTCCACCAGAACAATTCAGGAACTTTTTACAACTACTGCCTCTGGAGCCTGACTTTGAATCAAGACCTAGTTTCAGATGTTATTTTAGGTGCAACAGTGGTTCTACTGCCCTGGCCACTCTGCAGACCATGTGTCTCATAAAGCCTGCAAGATTTCCCTCTTTTGGATACGGTCTCACAACAAACATGCATCATAATTCAGTATTATTTCAAACTGCAATTCCTTTTTTTTCCTGTTACTATAGAGATACCTACCTCTTACTCTTCTCCAAAAGTCCTTTCTGGTACAAACTCCACATAAAAGAGTTCTCTGATCAGTGTACTTGAGCCCTGAATTAATAATCTTTCTAAAATAACCTTTTCACAGGACACTATTGTCTTTCAGAAAAAAACATGAAATGCTTTAAGCGGCAGAATAGAGATTGAAATATCATGTCATTTTTCATTTGAGAGCACAGCCTCTTTTTTTTTAATGCTCTTTCACTCATTTTGCACAATTTCTAGAATACACATCCTGGATCCCTTTTCTTGCCTTTTGTTTTCTTTTCTCCATGACGTGCTTGAGTACTAGTTAATGCCATTACTTATATTCACATGAAACACCTCGTTTCCTATTCCACACCTGCTACACTGAAGCAAACTACATTCCTGCAATATATTTTAAAATTTACTGCAGTTTGGCTCATTTAGTGGTATGTAAGGTAGAAATTCAAATAAATATATTTTCTGATGACAAACCACAGTCTTGGTTTGTTGTATTTTAAAATTGTTTAAATCATTAATTTTAATTAGGATTCAAATCAAGAAGCAGGAATGCCATTTATGTAGTAAATTTAATTTTTATTTTGCAGTTATTTCCCTTAGGAAGATGTTCTATCTGTCCTCACCAACAGATTTGCAAGTGCAAATTATTGCAGTTAATAATTGGTTTTTGCTGCTAGTCACATGAAGATGACACGTGTATCCAAATATAAGCAAAGCCAAGAGCATATGAGCTTATTGTACATTTCTGAAGATCTTCTATAGTTCATGCTAGTAAATTTGAAATACGTTAGTTAATTGTTTAGCTGTCTGATCAACATTTACTTGTGAATTGTTTAAAATGTATTTTCCTGAGATTTTTTGTTTGTTTTTTTTTTAAACATTAAATACAAATGCACAAAGCAAGAATTTACTTAATTTTTATGCTCCTATGAATATATCAATACAGGAATTAAATGAATCACTATGCATTTCCTGGACAAAGGCAAAAAAAATTAAGATTTACATAATGGAATTAATTCTAATGGATATTTCTGCCCCACCCCCCCTCTCCCCTGCCCTTCAACAAAGAAGCATTCCTGCTTTTTCCAATTGCAATTTTGTGTATAGTGGATATTGAACAAGTAAATTACGAAAAAGGAAGGATTGTTGTTTTTTAAACAGAACAACTGTAAGACAGTTTGCCACTGAAACAAAGTACTGCAATATACTATTCTTAATCTATGCTGCAGATTAGGTTAGAATTACTTCAGTGTGCTATGTGAGCTATAAATAACTACAATTCAAACAAAATAAAAAAGTAAATATGACCTCCCCCCAGTTAAGTTCAAAAACAAATTAAAGCAAAGCCTTTTGTTTTACCTATAACTCCTGTCTGTATTTTTAGCTTCAAAACAATAGGACTTACTTTCAGTTAAGTCCTGAAGGCCTTGGGCTTTTCCCAACTTTTCTGGAGACTGAAGTGCTACCTTGTTTTTTTCTTTCTCTCCTCCTTTTGTTTTCTTTCCTACTTTTTTCTGCTCTGCTTTTTCTATTAAGCAAAATAAAGGTTAAATACTTTTCTTTCTCAGATAAAAACTTTTAATCATCAAATGTTATACAGTGTAAATGCTTTAAAAAGATTTTACAGAAATTTAAAAAAAAAAAAAATCAACCACAAACTCTGAAGTCAAGAGTTAAGATACAACAAAAAACTAATGTAATTTAATTAAAAGAAATAAAAATAAAAAGTAGTCCTTAAGATGTAGATGAAGATTTACTGAAAAGGAGCCAGGAAGGCTTTGGTTCCATCTTTTAGTTACTTCACAACTTTTATGTACTTACTACAATGTTAGAAATTATTGTATTTCTGGCACCGTGCCAAATATTTTCTTCATGTCCTTGCTGTCATGCATCAGTAATTACAAAAAAAAAAAATANATTAAAAAAAAAAAATATATATATATATATAAAATGCATAGATTCCCAACGGACATGAAGTAGAAGGTCTCGCACAGTCCAAACATTCTTTGAAGCCTTAGAACTTAGACTACAGGAAAAAAACTTATTTAAATGCAAAAAAAAGAAATCATAGAATTAAGGAATGGCTTGGGTTGGAAAGGACCTTAAGGATCATCTAGTTCCAACCCCCCTGCTATGGACAGGGACACTTTCTATTAGAGCAGGTTGCTCAAAGTCCCATCCTGGCCTTGACCACTTCCTGGGATTGGGCACCCAGAACTTCTTTGGGGAACCTGTGTCAGGAGCTCACCACCCTCAGAAAGAATTTCCTTCTAGTATTCAATCTAAACCTGCCCTCTGTGAGTTTAAAGCCATTCACTCTTGTTCTATGCCCTTGTAAAAAGCCCCTCTCCAGCTCTCTGGGAGGCTCCCTTTAGGTACTGGCAGGTGCTCTAAGGTCTCTCCAAAGCCTTCTCTTCTCTAGGTTGAACCATCCCCGCTCTCTGACTGCCTTCACAGGAGAGGGTCTCCAGCTCTCTGATCATCCTAGTGGCCCTCCTCTGGACTCGTTCCAACACATCCATGTCTTTTTTGTGCTAGGATCTCAGAGCTGGATGCTGCACTCCAGGTCAGGGTCTCACAAGAGCAGAATAGAGGAAGAGACTCACCTTCCTCATCCTGCTGGCCACACTGCTTTGGATGCAGTCTAGGATACCATTACCTTTCTGGGATGTGAACTCACACTGTTGGCTCATGTACTGAGTCTCATCCACCAGATTACCCATGTCCTTCTCCACAGGGCTGCTCTCAGCTCTTCTTCCAGTCTGTATTCATGACTCAGATTGTCTCAATCCAGGGGCAGCACCTTGAACTTGGACTTTCTGAACGTCATTAGACTCTCATGGGTCCAATTCTCAATTTTGCCCAAGACCTTATGGCATTCTCTCCTTCCTTTGCATCAACTGCACAACAAGCTTCACAGAATCACTGAACGGTTCAGGTTGAAATGCACAGCAGTGGGTCATCAGATCCAACTTCCCTGCTCCACCAGGGTCATACTCAAGCATACGACACAGGATTGCATCCAGACAGTTCTGTGTATCTCCAGTTTAAAGCCATTCCCAGTGGGGGAGAATCTAAAACCTCTCCAGGCAATGTGTTCCACTGCTTGGTCACTCACACAGTAAAGAAGTCTCTCCTCATGTTCAGGTAGTGCTTTCTGTGCGCCAATTTCTGCCCATTGCTTCTTTTCCTATGTCTCAGTACCATGGAGCAGAGCCTGGTTTTATCTCCTTGATACTTACACACATTGATGAAGTCCCCTCTCAGCTGTCTCTTCGCAAAGCTGAACAGACCCAGCCTTTCCTTGTGAGAGATGCTCCAGTCTCCCAATCACCTTCATTGCCCTCTTTGCTGGACTAACTCAGGAGCTCCATGTGTGTAATGTGCTGAAGAGTCCAGGACTGGGCAGAGCCTTGCAGATGCAGACTGAGTAAAGGGGCAGAATCAGCTCCTTCGACCTGATGGCAATGCTTTTCCCAATGTATCCAAGGACATCATTGGCCTTCTTGACCCCCAGGGCACACTGCTGACTCAGGGACAGCTTGTTGTCCACCAGGACCCCAGGTCCTTATCTCTCATGGCTTTGTGCCATCCAAACATTAATCCCAAACATCAATCAAACATCAGAACAAAGCTTTTAGCTTCAAAATTGGAGATGACAGAGATGTATCATGACACAATGGCTCCCTGATTCTTAGCTATTTCAGTTACTTATAGAATTTTTAAGTCTTAGGCAGGATTAAATTTACTTAGTTTTCTGGAAAAAAAAAATTACAGCACCCTGTTGGATAAGCAACAGTGCTGTTCCCACTGACATGTCCATTCCAAACTCTGAAATATCTACCACACTGATGGCTGGGTCAAAATGATAGCAGGATTTCCTAAGAAGAGTAAATACAACCTCAGCTAGGTATCTTCTAAGACTTTCATAACACTTTTGACATTGGGACATAGTATTTGGGATTCAAAGCAAGGAAGTCAGAGATTTTTCTGGAAATCTAAGAAGAAATAGACATTTTAGCATATGATTTGTACTCTCCAAAGGCAAAAGAAGTGTTGTGAAGTTACACCCATGCCTTCAAGTTAAAAACAGCAACTAAGAAAACAGTCGCAAATAAAAACAATGAAGAATAATATACTGGAACAAATAAGTTTCTATATCTAAGTCTCTTCATTTAAGTGTAAACAGGATTAGCAGCTCTTGAAGAAAATTATTGACTATACCTAGTAGCCTAAAAAGAAAAGTTGCAATAAATAAAAACGCAGGTAGATGATAGAATGTGTTTGTCATAACTCTGTAGATAATCACATTTTACAACACCCATTATGAAATGTATAATTAATTGATGGTCAGTGTTGCCTTTGGAGAAACTGTAACCTCTCTGATTGGTATCTCTCTGCAAGGACCCAGATGTTAGAGAAACGGCTGTGACATGGGGCTGAAAAAATCTCTGCCCAAAAGTGAAGCTATTATTATAAAATAACAGACTAGTACTGTTTCTAATGAGATCTATAGCTAAAACAAAAGTATTTTGAATTCACATCATTGCAACATGTTCAGTAAAACAACAAACCCGCAGAGTTGTATGTGGCAATAAATGCAAAGTATACTTCTTTGAAACAGAGATGATGTTAACCTTATTTATGCCTGGCCTACAAAGATTAGACTTTGTAAAATTACAGACCTTTGCCAGAGTTATTTGCTGTCTCTGCTTTCTCAATTGTATCTGGCATCTTATTCATTGATGAAACTTCATTTTTTAACTCTGAGTCCTTGGTCTCTTCAGGGTTTTTGTCATCCTGAGCAATTTCGAGTTCTGGAGCCTTCTTCTCTGGCAACTTGAATTCTGGCACAATCTCTTTCAAAAAGCCCCAGACTTTGTCCAAGTGTTCAGGCCTTTAAAAGAAAACACAAATGTATATGTCAACAGTAGAGATATTTCCAATAAGAAAAGAAAGTGTGATTTTCATTTAGACAGCACTATATCATAACTGACAGTTCAACTCCAAAAACTGCTACTGGGTTATTTTAGTAGATAGACCACATTCTGTATCAGAAATATTTGTTGAGACAGCCTATGGAAAGACTCATAAAAGAAAAGAGATGGTGGTTAGAGATGCATGCAAATAAAGCATTCCTTGTCAAGATTTTTAGCAGATACAAGTTGTGGCAGAGAAACTTGCAGACCACTTTAAAAGTACACCATATAATAATGTGATTCTAGCTCTGTTTATTAAAAAGCATCTCAAAGGTACTTCCAAACTGGAAAGTTTTTGATATGACGTAACAGTTTCAGTCATGTTAATTTTCCACAGAAATTCAGTGATTCCAGAAATAATCTCAAACAGGGTCATGAATGAGTTTCATGCAAGGCTAACTGCATTTAAATCTTTTTTGTTTTTCTTTTTAATAAAATAATTGATTGTAAAATGAGGCTAAAGTCATCTTATACTACTTTTATAAAGACTATAGTATTCACATTTTCATATTCCATGATATATTTGTAATGAGTAAATACTGGTTTTGCTGTTGAAGTTGTAAAACTAACTAGAAAAAGAAATAAACTTTAGGCTACTTAGATTTAAGTCCTTGAATGACATATGCACTACTGTAGGATACATCAAAAACCTGAATTTCAAGCCTAGCTTGAAACATAAAAATTACTGAAAAATGGAATAAAATATTCTCAGACTGAAATTATTTAATAGTGAAATATAGTTATAAATAGGAATTATATATAAGTAAATTATATATAAAACATATTTATTTGTTATCTTTATATTCATTTGAATGTACATATGGAAAGGTAAAAAGGTGTAATTCAAAAGAAAAAGTCTACATATTTTGTATCAGGACCTGAATAATTGATTTAGTATAAAGAATATCAAGCTGAATAGTCAGAATATTTTTCTTTTAAAACACAAAATTAGCATAAAACAAGCAGGAAAAAAGAAAAATGTTATTGTAGGTAGAAAGCACTATTTTTGATTGAAACTAAAAGTCTGACAACTGTTACAATTTAAAGGATGGAAACACCATAGTAGCTGACATTGATTACTTCCAAATTCATGATATATACTTTCCATGCTATATTCAGATATAAAAGTATAATTATCAGCAGACATTTTATAACTATATACTAAATGAAACATCCCTAAACTTGTTTTCATCACACTGTTTAATATTAGTTAATTTTATAAAGAATAGGCATCAGCAGGATAAATAGCTTTACAAGAAACTGTATGATTTTAAAGAAAAATACAATAAAATTGCATTTCTCAAAGGTACATTTCCCAAGTGCCTGAATTATAAACCATTCACTTTCCAAAACTGATGGTAAAGGACTTTTAGGGCTCAACTTTATTTGTCATAATGCCTTATAGAATTAAATAGTAAACAACTAACACGTAAGTTGTTTAATTGAAGAACTTACTGGAGAGGAATAACTTCTGGTATCCATCCAGTCAGTGTTTGTAGAACTGTAAATTCCTCCATCTCTCTTGTTCCATTTTCATGTATACTATAAGACAAAAGTAGACATTTTACAATTATAATGTAACCAACAACAGTAAACTCTAGTCTACATTGCTTTCCATAGGAATAACTCACACAGAATAGTTTGATGACAAACAAGTCACTACTTGAAATTTTAGGAGTTTTCCAGACCACTGCTGACTAGTCCCCTGCAAAGCCAATGCCTTTGCATCAGATCCATTATTTTAGTGTTCCCTCTGGTACAATGGCATTTTTCCCAACTCTGTTAGCGAGCATACTGTGTATACTTGCACACAATTGCAGGGTTGGAGACGTGGGTTTGAAAACCCCTGTGCCAAAACAGGGTTATGATTCTACAACTTCCATTTCGTAAGCAGCTTCTCTAACTCCCAGGTTGCTCTGAACAAGTCGGTTCTACTTCCACTCTAGCAAAATTCACTCTTTCAAACTGAACTCTGGAGAGATCTCCTGAGAGGACCAAGGTCAAAGATGCCAGCACTTGTATGGCTAACTCTTGTGCTCTGGACAAATGCAGTATTTCAATCACATTCCTGCAAACAGTTTCCTCACAGGCAGCTCTAGGCAGGCCCTTAGCCTCTGTAAACATACTTTAGATGACTCTTCCAACAAATATAATTTGATATGACAAGAACAGGGAAGCTTCCCTATCTAGATGGGTATTTTGAATTATTTTCTCAAGCTTATTCATTTAAACTCTTGGTGTTCATTGCTCACTTCATAGGAACCTGTAGCCATAATTGTCAATCACTGCATCACAGGCCACCTTCTACTTTTCCAGTCAGTTCTAGGGAAGTAGATCACTATACACAACAGCACAACTGCAGCAAAGGTATCAAAAGCAGCTCACAGAACTCTACTTTCAATATTGGTTGAGTCAATACCGGTCAAGGCTGACAATGACAATTTCATTAAGAGTTCACAAGTACTTCTGTTTGGCAGAAAGCCACACGTGAAGCTTTCAGGAATAGTGTCAAATGAAGCAAATGATAAGAGTACTCCAGTTCCTTTGTAGGTTTTCTGTGAATAAATTTACAAACACTTCAAAAAAGGAAACCCTGCACCTTCTGTGCACCTTCTATGGCTATAGAGGATTTTATTTTACTGATTTACAGTGTCAGCTTTTGGAAAAGTATAAATGCCATTACAGAAATAGCAAAATATATTTCCTATATATATTAAATCAACCTTTTGCTATTACTATGTGACTTCACAAAACAAATGAAAAGTGAGATAAAACATACCTAGTATTTGCTAACTTAATGATAGCTTTGGACAGCAACATTGGCCAGAGTTCATTCTGGCAGGTTGTAGCTGGTAATAACAAATTCTCCTCTTCATTGAAAGGCATAGTGTCATCCACAATGATCTTTCTCCAACACCCCTGTGACAAAGGGGCAGAGGAGGAAAGAAGAAAAAATAAAAATTAGTTTGTGGGCTGACAAGTGAAGAGTATGTAAGAGAACTTTTAATGCTTTCCCAAGAACCCAATTCAACTGTAATTTGATTTACATCACAGATGGCTTTAAAATAAGTTCTCACATAATATATGAGAAGCATAGAAATGGCATTCATAGCATTTTATTACTGCTCTGACTTATTTGTTTCAGAGATTAATCTAATTGCTTCTATTTCCAAATATATTTCATCTCATATGTGTAGTACATCATGTGCACACATTTATTGCTGTTTCTTCAGCTGCCATGACAGATGTCTGAGAAATAGTAATGATTAAAAAAGGCTTAAATAAGATAGCAGGTTTTTAAATGTCTCTTTAGGTCTCAGTCTGGAAAATATTTATGATACAAGCAGTCCTCCTTGCTTCTCAAAAACTACCTGGGGATATGGACTGCAGTTAGTCCCCTGTTAAGCATTACAATAGCATTTTATAAAACATAGTATATTTTTAGCATACTAAACAACACAAAATGATCAAATGTAAAAAAAAAAAAAAA
>VZTB01017999.1:265119-318080 GCA_013397245.1 Thryothorus ludovicianus
AAAAAAAAAAAAAAAAAAAAGATTCAGTATTTCCAGGATAAGAAACAAACAGGTAAGACAAAGTACTGGTATCTCAAATATCAGATACTTCATTAGTAAACTGAGCTAGTATTCCACAAAATAATCTTGTCTACCATTCTCCAAATGAAAGTCACTGTCTTAGTGATGAAGATAAAGTAGAAAACAGGTGGGCCAATAAAAAGAACTTCTGTTAATTCATCTATAAAATGATGAAGAATGAACAAATCACTAAAGTGTTCACCAGAGAGTGCAAAATTATTGTTCATATGCTTGTAACTAAACTACGGATTCAAGCTAACAGCTGATTAATGCTATGAATTTTATAGGTCTAAGGAGAAAACAAATTTAGGCCAGAGGGCAAAGATATTCAAAAAGAATAAAAGAACCTAATATTTTTAGAACCATTTTGTGACAAGCAAAACAAAATATTTATACTTCCCTAGCTTGAAAAGGACCTAGTTAGTCATATCATCACATATTCATCTCCTCTCCCAATAACTGCTGATGTTTACTAGAGAAAACAGTACAAGATGATAAGTAAAGGAAAAGAAACCAAAGAAATTAAAAAAAATAAAAATGTGAGGCAGGTATACAGATGGAAAAGTGAGAAAAAATAACTACAGAAATAAATTCAGTAAACCTCAGGAATGCAAAGTGAAAGTAGAATGTGGGGTAGAATTTATATATCATGTCAATTATATGAAAAAAAATTATTATCCACAGGTTTGATGTCATGCATAACAATGCTTTCAGGACTCAATGCAGAATATTAGTGAAATCAGTTCATTATTCTTCCACCTTTTGCCCTCTTTTTCATATAATTTTCTATTTTCTCCTATGAAATCTTTCTCCCCTATCTCTTCCCATATTTGCCTTTCCTTGTTTGTGCATTTTCTTTAGTCTTATAACATGTGACCCTCTTTTTTCCTGTTTCGTTTTTCTGTAAAATACAGCTGTACACCCAGAGGAAAAAAAGAAAAAATCAATAAACACGCAGGCCCCAAATCAAAAACCAATGACAAAGTGTGGCAAAAAGTGACAAAAGTGACAAAGAAAATGAAGCATGCTGGTAACTCTTGGATATGTTTTAAAACGTAATCTTTTACCACATGTCTACATAATGTCTGCAGCATTAAATTCACACAAAGAACAATATCCTCTGCTGAGGAACTTGAACAACACAATTTGTGCCCTCTCAAACTCATGCAACTCATTTCTATATAAACAAAAGTTATTCCACATGTGGAAGCAGTAGTAAGAGATGAGGAAAGCACAGGCATGTAAATCAGATAAGTGTTCCCTTTACAGGGAAGGTCACTTTCAAGTTTTTGTTTCCAACTGACAAAAATATTTTCAACTTTAGGCAACTGGAAGTTTAGTAGGGTTAGTTATAGGTCTTAGTATGCTGTGACATTTTCTGTTTCCAAATGACAAATGTAAATGAAATAACTCCACCAACATAGATAACTTCAAGATGTCAGTTCTTTTATATGCCATTATTTCTTCATGAAAATGAGAGTCAATGTTCAATTAAGTGCTCCCTGTTGATAGCCAAATGTGTTAAGAAGTTATTGTCTGCTCTCTTTAGAAATCCTTGGGTTTTTCAGTTTTACCAGTACATCTTCAGAAAATGATCCTCACACTGGAAGTATCAAACTGTCTTTAAACACACTTATATACAAATAGCTCTGAAAAGTCAGCCAACTGAATCATTTAAACATAAAAAAAAAAAACTTTTTAGCCTAATACACCAGAGGTGTGGACCACATCTGACTGCTAGGCCTTTTCATCAAACCTACAACAGTACAAAAATAAAATATTGCCTTTGCAAGCAATAACACTGTTATCAAGCCACAAGATGTACAAAAATCACATGAAAGAGGCATTTTAATTAACAAGCATCAACAATTTCTTAGTTTTTCTACTCCTAAAAATCTATGTATTTTCAATAATAAAATATATATCCACTAACCATCAAAATTTGCCACAATAGCTGCATCATGTTTTTATATTTTTGGAGAAAAAGACTCACCATCCAATAAAGTTTCAATACATATTTTCCAAATTTATTGTACAGGGGTATGTGTTCCTTGGTAGCTTTACATAAGGCATAAATGTGTTCCCAAGGTTTCCAAACAAGAGTGGGCATTCCACTACTTAAGGAATTTTCATTATATATCCTCCAGACAGCATAGATTTCACTTACAATCCATCTCATCAGCTAAAACAAGAAAAAAAAATAGAAAAAAATTCTTTTCAAGTAACATATTTTTGAAAATAAGGTCAAGTTATATTATCATCAAAGAATAAAACAGATCCTGTTGTAAATAAAAAAGTGACATAAAAATATAGCTATGGTTTAATGGAAAAATTATTTCACTGTTACAACTTCTCTTAAGATCATTACAACACCTATCTACAATAACAAAAGACTTCATGAAACTAAGTAAAGGAACAGTATAAATAAAGGTATCCATCATTTAACAAAGAGATGAAGAAATATGATATTAAAATAAATTTTTTTACAGGACTTGTGAGTTGTCACTTGTTTGACTGCTTATTAAAAGCCAGTTGCCAAAAATCAGTATTGCCTTCAATAGCCATTATTTTTATTCAGTAAAAGAAATTCTAAATTATTAACTTAGTAATTTTTAAGACTTAAAATAACAGCTTTAACTAATCATCCTTCGTGCAGGTGTGTTTACAATATGCAGATTTCCAATGTATGCCATAATTTCATAGGTATTACCAAACTGTTACAATAATTTATATGAACTGGGATGAAAAAAGGTTTTACTACAAGAAGCTCATCCTAAAATTAATTAGTGGTTCTAGGGATATTCCAAGAAACTTGTCCTAAAACAAATTAGTGGTTTTTCAGACTTCAAAATTTACAAGACCCATCTTCTCGTGTTTCTTCCTTTATATCTCTGGTGTTGAATTTTGAATTTGCATTGACATACTGAATGAAATAGAAATTATTAAGTAATATTGCATTCAGTAAGGCACTTGGATGCCTTGGTTCCACCTGGTTTATATTTTCCCATGACCTGCAGAAATTCACTAAACATTTATTCAATTCTGGAGACTGAAAAGACTGTTGGGTCACAAACGTTTGCACACACATGCAGGCCCAGTAGGACTTCCAGAAAGTTTCAATAAAAAATATAAATCCTTTCTAACATAGCCTTTATTTACTTTTTTCCTTAGACAATATTATCCAGTAGTAATCATCTTAGTTCATAGACTGCATATATATATTTTTTAAAAAGTTTGGAAAAACTCTTATCATCACTAATTTTTCAAATTCTAAAAAAGAAAAACACTAATTAAAGCAATCTAGATCATTTCTTACCACTTTATTCCCTTCATGCTTTTTCTACTTAAAAAATTCTCACAACTTATTTCCTCTTGGTAGGAATTTGGAGTGAAATTCAAAAAGTTAAAGAAATATAAGAAAAATGAAATAATATTTTTTAAAGGGACAATTATGTATTTCCACCTACCTCACAGGAAAATATGTGCTCATTTGCTGAAACAAGGTCAAATGAGGTTTCATTTTGGACTACTACAGGAACCTAGTAGAAAGTAAATTGGTTAGGTCCATAGCTAAATTATCTGGAAAAAATTAAATTACCTTGAGCATTTAACTGCCATGAACATGCAAATGCTGGACATCTGGCAAACATTCATTACACATTTGAAAACACAAGTGATCATCTTGTAGATGGTTTGGTATTTCTTTAATAAAACTACCTTAAAATGTAGGTTCAGAATGCTTAAAACATTATTATTAGTTTTACCAGGAGATTTAGAGTATCAAATTGAGATGCCCTCAATTTCTTAAGATATTTGCAGTTCTGTATTTAAATCATGATCAAAACACTGCCTCATACTTTGAGATTCCCTTAGCCACCCACCAGGGCTCACAGGAATTTATTTGCTCATGGTCAGTTAGACAGTGGTATTGTCTGAACAGTGACTTTATCAAACCTTTGGCTGCATTACATACTGTTCATGACTATTTCCTCCTTGTACAGCCCATTGCCTTTCTGTAAGCAGTTCAGTAAGAACAGAGTGGGATTGCAATTTATTGAACTAAATGTATCTGTGTCTCTCATCACATATTGGTCTTCATTGTTTGATTCTTTGCTTACCACAATAAATAAGCTTGTTTATCCTTTCTTTTAGAGTTAAAAATATATCAGGTAACAAATAATTCTTAATAGACTTTCATTGCTTGATATTTACATTAATTTTTGTATAAAATCTCTGGTAATTGTCGCTTGTTGATTCAAAATATATTGGACCAGAAAGCATCAAAGTTTTAATCAGATTACAAAGAAAATAAATTGTTTCTTCATAGTACTCTAAAGATAGATTTTTAAGGCTGTTTTTAGTACAGATACAGGTTTCCATGACTTTCTGGGCTGCCAGCTCTCTTGCCCTCATCTTTCAGATACCTCCACTAAATTTATGCATTTTGGCAGCATTTCCTATCTAATCTTTTGGTCTTGTCAATTACTTCTCTGACCTCCCCCTCTCCCCCCATTAAAAATTAAACTTAGATCTGTTTAGTGTCTAGTTAATAAAAAATTGAACTGACAAACTGACAAAAGGAAAACTGACAAGCCTGAAAAAGTTGGAAGGGTGGTTCAAGTGCTTTAAAACTTCAATATTTCATCTGAACTAAATCACATAAACTCTTAGATTAGTAACAGTATTGGAGAACACTGACCTTTGAAATGGGAGGCTGTTTGTTAATTGTCTCTGCAATTAATTTGAAAATTAAACTGAATAACAGCTATGCATAATTATAAAATGTTACAGTTACCTTGCAGACAAGTACTGTTAAAGACATGGACATGTACTCTGTGAAGCCCAGAAAAATAGGAGAGTTGAAGTGAAAAAAAAGCAATGTAATTCTGGTAAAGTTAGTTTATGGTTTCATGATAAATATGAATACTTCAGGCACCTGCTCAAGAGAAGCCTCAGATATAACATACAGAAATTTTTCTGCCATGACAGTAATTCTTAAATGAGAAGAGAGAAATAGAAGGCATATAAAAAAAATAGAAAAGTGTCTCTCCATCCAGTTGTCTTCCAAATGAACATGGGAGTCAAAAAGTGAAGAAGATGTGGGAGCATACACTACTACCACGATGTTTTGCACCAGGGAGTGCTGGTCCATGGTGGTCTTACCTCCTTAATAAATTTAATTAATAATTAAATCTCAGATTCTGTATTATTGAGAATGCTATTATTACAGCTAACTTTAAAGAATGAGGTTAGCATAGATAATCTTATTTCCTTTCACACACTGAAAAGCCCGTGTTGTGTTGCATCAAGCATGCCTCTGATTCATCTATGCAGCATTCTGTGCAGATCCCATCCATTTTGGCTTTACTGACCTATGTACAACTTGAACTATAAAAGGGTATTCTTACAAGAAAACAACTCTGCTCACAATTTCTGCTGTAAAATGAAAGGATGTTGAAGAACTCGCTGCTGTGGTTACATAAAGTCAAGGAGATGATGCAGGTGATGTAATTGCCAGTAAGGGGCAGGAGCTGCCTGCAGGCTCCTCCATCACCATCAGCAGTGTGAGCCCACCCTGTGCCCAGGGTTTCCAGCCCCAGGCCCCAGCCGTGTGTGCAGCACAGCTGAGCTGTCACACGGGTCACTGACCCCTCGTGTGCACCAGTCTCCAGGACTGACTTGTATTCAAGCGGCTTTTATCTGTCGAACTAACTTCCTCTGCTAATTTCACTCTACTTTTCACAAGTTAAGCAATTAGCGTTTTTTCATCATGACCTTGCTTGTTTCTTACCTCTTTTGTTAAAAACTCTTGTGGACGTTTCCATGAATGCACTTTCAAGCATGCTGGCAACCTTACTTTCCCTTCAGGATCATCAAATCCAGGCTACGTAAAATATGCATGAATAAAAATGGACCACTTTTAATAATTACAGTATTGTATCTTCCATGAGATTTAAAACAATATATTGTTCACAGGATAAATCACTTAAGGAGTAAAATAGCATAAAAAAGAACTAATAACATTTACAACTGATCAAAAAGAGCTCAAAGCCCAAGACAAAGATGAAGCACAAAAGCCACCTGCAGTGTCCAGAGAAGTTTCCGGGAAGTTCCCTTTTTGTAGAAAGGTCTGCATTTTCTAAGAGGTCTATATAGAATTATTCTTTTTCTTTTCCCCTTTCAGAAAGGTCTCCAAAGAAAGCTTAAATTTTTAAGTTAGTTACTCTTCTACTAAGTTATTCCTATATACTTTTTCTAAGTCACTTATTTCTATAGCTTTTTAAGTTGAAAACTGAAAGTAAATCTCTTAAGTGATTATTAAGACACAAAAAAAGCATGTTCCATGCATTTAGCACTGCTATAGAAACCAAAGAGAACTATAATTATACAGCATGAGTTAGCCCATTAAATAGAGAGGCTCATACAGTTTTCAAACTTGCATTTTTAAGTGATGCTTATCCTCCATGTGCACAGAAGGCATCACGATACATGATATTTGTTTACTTACTGTAAAAAAGTGTAGGATGAGGATCCTTACAATGTAGGATGAGGACATGCCTCTGACACAGGTTGTGCTGACTGAGAAGCTAATCAGTTACATGATTAATGCCTTTTTTTTTTGCCTAGATTTTAAACAGCTTTTAGGCATATTTTACATTCATGTGTATTTCACGGTCTGTGATCACTCTGTCTTCTACAGACCAGAGAAAGAGCTGCCAGGAACAAAAGTCTATGATACTTTGAGTCCTTAATAATTAAAGGAAGGCAAAAAGTCCATCAAAAAAACATTAAAAAAAATATAAACCAATGACTCCCAAGTAATCTTTTCCCCACATTTTTTATTTGTTTGTTTCATTGTGTAAGTTCCTTCAACATAACAATCTGCAACAAGCTATTTCAGCACTTGAAGGAAAAAATCTGGGGGGGAGGGAAGGGATCTTTTAAGAATACTTTTTTTTTTTAATCTGAAAGCTTAAAGAATGCCTCGGAGCCTGGACCATACAAAAAAATATTAACAGAGTGTATATATTGCTTTCAGAGACATCCAACTCTGACTTCATTGCATAACAGGAAAGTTTAGCTCTCAAACACTAGATAAACCAGAGAAAGGAAGGCAGATGGGAATGACAGCACTGTGCAAAGAAAACCAACACACCTGGAAAGATACAACCTTTCTTTAGCTTACTAGTACAAAAAATGCTTTGAAGAAGAATCTTGTAGGTTTAGCTAAACTTGGCTGAAAAAAATCAAGTTTTAACTTATCTTTTATTTAAGGTGGCTATGAGAGACAAGTGCCAAGTCTCAGGAGCTCATGCTCTGAGGACAGGAGTCTCAACCACAAGTTCTACAGGAAGGACATGGAGGAAATGAGCACACAGACAAAGACAAGGTCAAATGCACAATCTCAGCAACACATTGCACTGCTCTAAGAGAGGGCATTGTGTACGGGTGCTTGGTAAAAGACCTTCAGCGTTACAAGGGAAGAGATCACTTCAGATTGATTTCTTTACCCACACAAGAAAAATAGGACTGTTTATATTCGTGTTCCAAGTATACCCAAAGGTCCTGGATGACATTACTAATTTTGTTTCCAACTGAAAAAATCTATAAGATGTTGAATTCTGACCACCTGCTTGGATCAAAAGAGGTCACAATACAATATAGACCTGCAAATTCGTCTGCTGTGACTGACATATAATTCCTCTAAACGTGTAAAAGGAGCAATATTTCATACAGCTTGTAGCTGAAGAACTGAAGAGTCCAGTAAACAACTCAGAACACCTCTTGAGCTAAAATAGAAGAAAGGTTTTCAGATACAGTTATTTTGAAGCTTATGTATGATAATAATGTCTGGTAGAACAAACAAATTAGTTCTAGATAAATGTTGACTACAGCCCAAAGACACCAAATGTGGTAATGAAACAGGAGGACACAATGGAAAATTATTTACTTGACAAGTTAATGGCAGTGTTCAGTACAGAATGTATACCTTCTCTCAAAAAAATACTTTGGCCCCATAGGAGTATAATATAGTCAACCATGGGATAAGAAAAAAAATAATCTAAAATATATATGGAAACATAAATATAGTACATAAAGACACGTTAAGAAGAAATATATGAACAATGCAGAATTTCCATATAAAATAGTTTACAAAGCATGATATTTAATGCATTCTAAATTTCAATTTAAAATGCTGAATTTAAGAAATTCTTTAAGAAATAAGTTTATTATTCCTCTGTATAAAAGACCCATACATTCTTCAATGGTAACTGGTTTGAAGGAGTAAAAATCCATGAGACTTTTAATTCATTCCCAAGTTGGAAAATGGGAATTTTTCTGCATCTGGCAGGTGACTACTTTCTACAAAATGACAATATTTGCTCAAACCATTCTCTCCATACTAAGACTGCAAACAGTGTTCCACATGTTCAGAAACTGCCATGTACAGAAGAAAGTACTTCAATATCTGTTTTTGCCATATTAAAGACAGAAGCATCAAACCTTTTGCGCCCACAGAAACTGCAGTACCCTGAGGAGTATGTCAGTGCCCTGACATGCTGCAGCAGTTCAGCTGTGCCCACGTACCCAGTTTTAGTTATACTATGAAATCGATTTGGGGGTTGTATTTTTTTTAAACCACTAAGGTACATACAATAATGCACACAGATATGTTAACAGTTCACTTTTAAAGCAGCAAATAATGAATGCACAATATTTCTGTAGTGTAGTAGGGAACTACTTAAAATATTGAAAATATATGATTGAAAACTATTGTATTTATCAAAAACACATTATTGTGAAGTTGTGACAAATACTCTATTAAATACAAGTACAAAAAATGAAGTGGAAACAACATGTGTCACACAACTTACAGAAATTTGACCTTTTCCAGGTTTTTCTTTTCCAGATTTTCCAGCATCCCATTTTTCTGCATTGATATCTGCATCATTCCATTCTGGCCAAATAGGAAATCTCCACTTCTCGTTGAAAGCAGCTACCTTGGAAGGCAGAGACGGCCTAGGAAACACACAGCAGCATAAATAAAAATGAACAGCATTGTTAGACAAGGGTAGTAGGAAGACTTTTATCTTATAAAATACTCTGGTTTTAACGTAATGTATGTAATAGAAATGTTAGTGTTTTAACTACGTTAACTTTTTTGTCACTAAGATAAGCAAATCTATAGAAGTGCTTGATATTGTTATTTGGTATAAACCAACAAAATATTTAAATGCATTTATACAAGGAATTCTGCTGAAGTAAATTGGGTAGCTGAAGCACAAAAGAGAATTTGAGGATGGTTTCTTTCTGTCTTCTTTTCCCCCTGCTCCAAGCCACATGGTTCCCCTTTCTGTCCTGTGCCTGTCCTAGCACTCATCACTCAGTACAACTCACTCCCCCACCTGAAGGCTTTCTTTCCCTTTTTTCTGACTTATGTTCATTAGATAACCAGAAGGATCTTGCCATGGATAAAAGATGTCCTGGGGAAAAGGACTCCCACTTCTAGGCATCTGTGAGCTGCTAGACCAGCCAGTGCTGTCTCCAGGTAATTTCTCCAACACTCTCACTACCTTCCTCTTGGGTCTCACAATCCTGGCAATAATCTTGCTGAGACTGAAAGGATTCTCACAAGACTAATACACAATATGTTCATAGACACAAAGTAGCACTAGTGCATCTTCACCTTTCCAGTGCATAGCAAGGGCTGAAGAACAGAATTAGCTACAATATTCCTTCACTGTTCCTATATAAGTGCAACAAAATTTACAGCTATGATCTAAAGTCAAACATAGACTACTTTAATGAGTAGGTAGTCTAAGGAAAATGTTGTGTAGCAAATGATACCTGATAATGCTATTAAGCCACATCACCCAGAAGGTGGAAGCAGGGACAAGTTACTCGGGGCATTGCTCAAGTGCAGAGCAGTGAAACTACAAAAGCAAAAGCTCAGCTGGAGAAGAAATAATCAAAGGACGTTAAGGACAAGGGAAAAAGCTCCCATGAGTACATTGGCAGCAAAGGACAAAAGCGGAAGTGCATGTCTGCTGCTCAGCGGGATGGGGAACAGATTACTGTGGAAGAACATGGGAAAGGCCACATAATGTCTTTTTGTGTCTTGGGTTTTGTTGGCAAATTTGCATCTCCCCAGTCCAAGAGTCTATTTACAGGGTCTGTGGGAGTGAAGCATTACCCACGGAAGAGGAAGGAGCTGGGCTGCACTTGAGCCAGCTGGAGACACACAGCTCCATGGGACTAGCTGCAATGTGAGCAAAGGTACTGAGGGAGCTGACTGGAATCTGATTTGGATCTTAGTAACTACAGTGCTAGGAGACAATTTAAACTCAAATAGACACGGATCTAAGCAACTTGATGCAAACTGGTTACGCTCGAGTAGGAGTTTGACTAAATGGCTCCCAGAGGCACAATTCAATCAATGTTTCTCTATAATACCATAATACTTTAGTTGTCAGCAATAGTAAGGACAAAGACATGGGTAAAAATAAAAATTTCTCACTGTCTAGACATTAACTACATTCATTCACACTACCAGTAACTCTTAATGGAAGATAGCTGTTAAAATTCAATACCATCTGTGCCTTCTGCTATGCAAAATCCACCCAAACATAACTTCTACTTCTCTAACTGGAAGGAATATGTATTCTGTAGAGTGACACTCAGCCTTATTTTTTTCATCTTTGTCACCTCATTCATTTGTAAATTGATTCTATTATGTTTGATCTTACATTAATGGTATATTTTGTCCAGGATTTTCTTGAAGACTCAAATGATTCTTCATTCTGTATTCAATAATATTTAACTAGCAATTGAAAAACCCTGAGGTGTTTATCAATTTCTCTGTATCATTTCCAATTGTTTCAAAGAATCTGTTGCATCTGTGCTAACCGCATGCATGAAGAAAAAGGAAAAACTAAGTGCTGGCTGTATCAACAGATTCAATATTTGTGATGGTTTGAAACCTGAACACTTCTAACACTGATATAAATATGTCTCCTGGCATAGTAAAAAAAATTATAAGTTAAAATTCTCATTTTTTGTATATTTTTCTTACTTCAGATAAAATATGAATGGCATACATAGCAATTTTAAATATTTAAGGACTACTCATATATTTTTTGTATCTTTTTTCTACTTCTAAATCTGCTTTTGCTCTTTTACATATTTATAGAGAAGCCTGCAAATTTCTCATACTGATAACAATAATAAAGATATTCTGACACCATTCATAAAAAAAATCAATGATAATTGAATGGCTTGGGTTGGAAGGGACCTCAGAGATCATCTAGTTCCACCCTGCCTGCCACGAGTAGGAACACCTTCCACTAGACCACGTTACTCAGAGCCTTTCCTCATTTCTTGCTAAAAGATTTCTGAGTGCTTTGGGACAATAATGGAATAATTAAAAAAAAGCATAATTTTAAAATGCAACCATGAGATAAGGAAGACTTACTTAGCAGTAAGACATGAAATTACCTTCCACCACACTTTGACATAACAGAATACCCTCAGCATTAACAATGTGAAAAACATGGAAACAATGCTACCTATGATTGAGATGCCTAAAGTAAGTTGTGGAAGTCTAATACTACTGCATAATTCAATATGACCCAGAAAATTCACAAATAACTGCAATTTAATTGGTCTCCAAATATAAGTAATAAATAGTAATAAATGAAAAAAGACATCTGGATTTATTAAAATACTGCATTTTAGCAATGCAATTAAGAAGTTCTTTTATTACAAGAATTGAAAAATATAACTGTGAGAATTCTTTGAAATTAACTGTAAGAAACAAGGGCGATGCAAATTACTGGTATTTTATGCTCAGGCTGGATGGGTTCATTGTGCAGCAGTATTTTAAAAACCAACTTACTGGCCAACTTCCTTCTAATCCTGTGCTAAACCCTAAAGGAGAAAAAGAAAGAGTAAATTGCCAAATGAAATACCATGAAGTTGGCATTATTCACCTCTGACCCTTTAAGCAGCTTCTCCAAGAATACTGGTATAATTGATATAGTGCCAACAGGGGAAAGAGGGGACAGCAGGATAGACAAGCACAACAGGGAAAATGCAGACCTAACTTCTTCAGAGGCTTCAGATTTAATAGCCAGACAGGAAACAAGCCCACTGGAAATGTGCTCTCAAGTACTACAGTCATTTATTCTGTAGACATACGCACTACCACACTCTGTAAGAAAGATATTGCCAGTTTGGTTAATGGAGTCTAGAAAGCTAGGAAGCAAATATTTTCTTCCTAAAATAGATAAATCTACCTGTAAATTATCTGTGACCATTCCTTAGAAAGGGAACCCAGCAATTCTGAAGGGAGCTTTCTGAAGAATTACAGAAGTATTGGTAGATACTTTCAGAACAGCATGGCTACTCCAACATTCCTTTTCTAATGCTCATGTCATTCTGGATCATCAGACAACAATAATTTCATGACACCATGCAGTTATTTTTAGAAGTCAGGAACACATCAAGATGCAGTAAATAAAAGTGTCCCTTTCTATTGATTGTTTGAACAGTCAGAAAAAAACAACTTCTGTCTTCAGTAAAGCTTTTATATTCGGAAAGAGAGGGCAGAGAACAAACAGATGCTTCAGCTTTTTCTCCAAATCTGCCCTGCAGGGAAGCTACTTAAATTTTTCTCTAATCTGTTCCAGCCTCAAAGACAAAAGGTTTCTTTAAAGACCTTACTTGTAGCAGAAAGTTCTTTCAAACTACAGTCACTGAAATGATTTATAAAAAGTAGCATCGGAATATCTTAGAAACCCAGAGCAGAAACCATGGTAACACTCAAGTTCATAAGAATCTCTAAAGGATACAAGCAAGTTTGGCCAAGTATCAGTTACTCTGTGGCAAAATTATTTGCTCTTTTTCCTCATACCTAGTGCCATTCTTCAGAAGAGGAACAAACGAGTCACAATCAGATGACTTAATAAGCAGCAAATAAGGCAATACAGTTTTCTCTTTGTTATTATAATAGTCAGCAGCAATTACAAAATAAAACCAAAATATGAAAGTCTTGTTCACAATTAATCTTGGATACTGGAGCCAAAACTCATAGGATTCCCTGCAGAAGCAAAATACTCTAGTCTACGTGCTCAGAGCTCTCATGTTTGGGAGACTCAAGCCGTGGATACAGTTCAGGTATGACGAGCACAACAAATAATTGCAAACTATCAGTTGCTTGCAAAGGCCTATGATAATAGATTTTATTGCCATTTCACTTTTGTCTACTGGGGTAGGATCTTTTTCCTCAAAAAGTACAGGGTGCTTTCTGCGTGAAACAAGTTCAAACTGGAAAATTAAAGTGATGATAGGAAGAAAAGATGCTCACCAACTGATTATTCTTTGTAGACTTATAATTTTTAAAGGGGTCTGTAATTTAGATCACTTCTTCCAAGTGTGATGTTCTCATTTCTAAACATAGCTGATGTCCTTGTAGGTGTCAGACAAACTACTAATAGACCTCAGTAACTCGTGAGCCTCTTTTGAAGGCACACACACACATTTGCTACGAGAGATGGCTACCTAGCCTGACGTTTAGCTTTGCCAGCTAGAAGACGACGTTTTCATATTTTTATTTGCCTTCATATTATTGGAAACTGAGTTATTCCTTCCTGGTTAGCTTTCCATGTTCTAGAAGGGGGAGAAAAACCCTGTACGCCAAATCCCTTGTGAAAACTTTACAAAGTAGCATCCCTTGGACATTACTTGAAAGAAAAATTAATAGAAAATAGTGGTTTAGAAGCATTGTAGGTTTTACAAATTTTTGTTTGTTTGTTTTCCTTGTTTTCAGCTTGATTCCATTTGTTACCCTATAAATATTTTCTGGATTTTTATCCTTGTAATCTTAGAATTCCAGCTAAAATTGAGTATTTTTTGCTGTTTTGATCCATTTATCCCAATTAAACTTTTTTCCTACACAAAAACTTGAAGTCAGAAATTGAATATAAAACATAGAATCGAGTAATAGACTTTTGCCAAGTGTTAGGGGAAAAAAATGAAGATGTATTCAAAAAATTGGTGACAAATAGACTGATAAGCAACTGAATACTTAATATAGATCACAATGAATTTGTTTTATCTTATGTCACAAAATCCATATAAAGCAAAAAAAAAAAATTCTTTGGAGGAATTCCTGTAAAATTCAACCTTCATGTTCATAGCAAGTTCATGTACAACATTAGAATTTTGGACCCTGATCCTTCAATTTTTGCATTCCAGAAAGAATAGTTTCTATTGCACAAACTGTCATTTGTGAACTGCTCAAAGACAGAAGTAAAATCAGGTGATATTTTATAATTGAGAAACATTATCATATATGTGCTGCTTTCAAAATGCAGCCCAAGAACCCTGCAGCTTGTGAGAGCAATGCCAGAAAACTCAGCTTACCATTTTCTGTGCTGAGAGACAGCTGCAGTGAAAATTCTCTGCTCTTGATTCTATGGATCCAAAGATCTGCCATAAAAAAGCTTTGAATACAGAATGGAAAAAAAAATACCTTTTACTTATTTGAAGAATATTTTTCAAAATGGAAGGTATTCGATTGCCTGGAAGTCATTCATTTGACAGCCTTTCATGCTCTACCACACTGGATGTCACTTAAACCTTTAATAGATATCCTTCAAATTAATTTTTCAAAAATTACAGTCCCAAGAGTGGAACACTGAAAATTCATTCCAAGAGATGCCTGTCAAGGCAAAAACACTATATTATCTAGCTCTTCAATGAGCACTTGTAACATACAGAAACAAAAACAGTCTACAGAGGTGGGCTTTCTATCCAATTTTACAGGTGGAAATTTGATATACCAACACCTAGACAATGTCATAGCAAGAGCCTGGAAAGAGGAATGTCTTTTCTCGTCATTTTCAGGTACTAATCTCAGCCAAAAGAAGTAATCTCTGACTGATTCTTCCAAGATGGCTATGGCTGACTCTGAGCTGTGCTCCAGTGGGATTGTGAGCTGGTCCAAATCCTTTGAGGTGAACTGATTTCAAAAGGTGGCGGTGACACGCCAAGTGAACAGACTGCCACAGACAACAAGGGGTTCAAGCTGCATCTTGCAGTTTTCTAGCAAGTCACAGATTTGAAAGCAAGTAACATCTACATCCAATTTCTGTCTGATCAATGTGCTCTTCTTCCAACTAGCAGCAAATTAATAGCTGTTATAAGGTTAGAAGTATCAAGTAGGAGTAGATGAACTGCATGGCATTGTTTCTTTGTTGGCTTCTGTAAAAACCCCTTGTGCCTTCTGTATGGCACCTGAACAATTAACCAAGAGCTAAAAGTCTCTGCATGGCAGACCATGACAGCACTTCTGTGGATTTAGGCCAACTCATTTAAAAAGCACTTTGCATGCATTGTGAAGAAAATCGGGAAATCCCATTTCTTCCATGGTGGTTATAGGGAGAAGATAAAGACCATTCTGCTTCAGGAGATGAATAATCCCTGGCAAACAGAGTCTCTAACATGATACTTTAAGAATGCTTTCTAGTTTCAAAGCACAATTATTAGTATTTTTACTTGACAGCAGATTTTTTGCTATGCAGAAAATTTTATTTCATTTTATTTATTTCAGTTCTGCTGAAAGCTGCTTTTCTCCATCACACTGTTCATCATAATAGAAGTCAAAGCACCTCTTGCACAGCCTGATTGTAAAATCCCCAGCCAAGGGCTCACAGAGTGTTTGCCTCTAAGATTCTCTGACAGTGCTTTGAGTTTCATGGAAAGAAAAACCCAAAACTAAGATCAGTAGGGAGTACAGTATTTAGTATGATATTGCCACTAGTAAATTACTTAATATTTTCATGCCCATGAGTCCATGGGGTTTGAAATCTACAGATCAAATAAGCTAGGCTCTCAGGAGTTCCTTGTTTTAATTAGAATTAGCTAGGAAAATTAATTTGAATACGTAATTTTCTAATTAACATGTAATCTAGTTAATAAAAAAATAAAACTTTGTGGTCATTTTATGTGCTATTTTATATGCTTATCATATTTACCTGGGGGAAAGAAAGCAGTATCTCACCACAAAGCATGTAAGTAAAAAGAAAGTTAAAAGTAGAAGGGGAAAAAAAGTACCAACAAATTGACTATGTAAAGTTGTACTGCATTTACACCCTGAAAAATTTCAATTGATGAAGCACAGGTGCTGAAAGCAAGAGCTTTATTTCTCTGGTCAGAAATTCTATGTCTAATTTAATTTTTTTTTTTATACTAACAAAATCATTGCTCTCAGAAATATGAATTACTTACAAAACAAATAAACAATAAAAAACAATAAATGAAAAGTGGTCCTTTGATGCTTGAGAAAGACAATGCAAACTCTCCAGGAACATCTCTAGCTTTAGTCAGGTTAGAATTTAGGTATTAATACAATAATATAGTAGTAGAGGTTGCAGATGGTCAATGATGCAGTAAATAACTTCCAAAGAACAATCATGAACCTAAGATCACAACATATTTATTCACTAACACTGCTATGTCTGGGGAAAGTAGCAGGATGCTACTACTTGCTCAGTGTTTCAGATGGTTAAATTTTAAGGTACATAGAAAATTTTCCCTTAAGTTATGCAATTGAATGTCCTGGAATTCTGGGCCATTACAGGTTTATGTTGTGCCTAAATTATTTGAGAGACCAGGAAAGGCCTTCCAAAAGGCTGCAGATAGGCATTCAAACCTCAATTCAAGTCTCATGAAACCTAACCTGGCTTTGGTTAGAAAGGATCTGAACTGAGCTGTTTGAGACAGAAGAGCCACCTTAGTTACCAAAAATCACCTTTGTAGTAAGAGTATAAAATCTTGTTATATGTTACCAGTTACAATTGTAAAGCAGTGAATGCTGTGAAAGTTTAAAATTTTTCATATAAATCTTTTCCTTGTGAAGTCCAGTGAGTAGCTGTTTTTGCTGGGTTTGCCTAGGATTGAAGTAAATTCCTTCAGAGCAGCTTGTGGGGGAGATATGTTTTAGTTTTGTGATGGAAACATTATTGATAACACAGTGATATTTTGGTTATTGCTGAGCAGTGACTACACAGAGTCAGGGCCTTGTCTGCTTCTCACACGGCTCTGCCAGCACGTAGGCTGGGGGGCACAAGAAGGGACCAGAGGGGACTCAGGCCATGCACCTGACCCCAACTGACCAGAGGGACTTTCCTTACCATGTGTTGTCATGCTGAGCAATACAAGGTGGGGGAAGAGGGAAGTGGAAGGCCTTTGGAGTGATGATGTTTGTCTTCCCAAGTCACCAGTACATGTGATGGAGCCCAGCTTTCATGGGGATGGCTGCACACTTTCCTGCCCATGGGAAGCAGTGAATGAATTCCTTTTCGTGCTCTGCTGTTTCCCTATTAAGCTGTCTTTATCTCAACCGACACGTTTTTGCATTTTTACCCAGATTCCTGCCCTCTTCCTCCTAGAGGGGAGCTAGCAAGCTGTGTGGGTCAGAGCTGCTAGATGGGGTTAAACTGTGACACTTGAAACTAATTATACTTTTAAAGACAATCCTGTTTCAAATACATTGGGCAGAATTAACCATGAAATGGGTACACTGAGTCAAAAAAATGTAAAATCAAGGCTAGTATCCTCAATGTCTTTCATCCAAAATGTTCACTCTGTTTCAAGTCTCTAGCAGAAGTTTATTATAACTTCCAAGCCACATTCAACTCTGACTGTAGCTCATGTGCAGTCAAAAACAAGCATAAGAACCTACACAGGAATGTAACCAGCTTTTATGGTAATACAGCAGCCTCTTCTCTCAAATAAAACCTGCTGGAACACATGTTGCAAGTCAAAGATGTACCACTGGGCTACCCCTTCTGACTACAAACAGGAGAAGAATGGGTGAGAGGATGGGTAAACTGTAGCCCAGCACCTTGTCTCAAACAATACTGCAATTGAAAACCGGCAAAGAGCATGAAACTAAAAAGAAAGTTAAAAGTAGAATTGGAAAAAAAAGTACCAACGAATTGACTGTGTAAATTTGTACTGCATTTACACACTGAAAAATTCTAATATCTAATATATTTGTCAAACACTTTGACAGTCTCTGAGTATCTTTAAGAATAGGGCTCAAGCACTTCCCAAGCTTAATATAGTTGCTATGTATTTATATAATCTTCAATGGGTTTCTTTTCTGCAGGTTTGTTCACTAATTCCATGTATATTTTTAGTGCCCATTAAAACTTACATTACATGACAGGCCCAGCACAACACTAAAAGCTTCAAGTTCAATCACCGTGCTCTTATCCACACAAGTCATTAGTTCTTACCATTTTCAACCTTCAGCCTATCTAATAAACCCAAAACATCAAAAAGTTAATCTGGTCAGTCTATATTCTCTAGACTACCAGACCTAAAGAACACATGCTGGCAGTGGATAAAACCCTCATCAAAAATCACGACTAAATCTTTACCCTAAGCATATGGGAATTGAAGAATGAACTAGCAATGCCACAATTTTTTCCTGCTCTTATTGTCCTGTTCTTTAATCTTAATAAAAAACATCAGGTAATCCTAGGCATTGGTGCAATGCTACTCACTGCAATGAGGCAGACACACAGATAAAAACTAATTTCTCCCAGCCAGTGCAGGCGTCAGCCTTTCTCTGCTGGTCCTTAAGGATACGTCAGCAGTAAATATTAGTGACTGAACTCTTTAAAAAGAACTCCAGCACTGCTCTGACCTTCCCCTAAGTACATTGGTGACCTCTGTCTGTGCCACAATCACTTGCCTCTCTTGGCAGCAACCATTAACTCCTCACTTTTGTCCCTAATAGCCCAAACCCTAATTGAGATAGATGCTGATGGCTTAAGTTTAATTTGGAAGATTGCGCTTGATGGGATAGAGCTTCATCAAATTAATTTAAAAGCATTTTAATTCATTATCCATTCTTACTAGCCAGAATCTCTTTCAGTTCCACCAAAGACATCAATTCCTGTTCACCATAGCAGTGGAAACCTGGGAAAGATCAGATTCTCAGCAGCCTCTAATGGTGCAATTAAGAAAAGCTGTAAGGGCAGCAGTTCTTTTGAGCTCTTCAGCCCATCATCTCCAGCAGCTGCCTAGCTCCTGAGGGAATTGCTATCTAATTAGAAAGCAATAATGAAGAGAGACCCAATGGAGTATCCTGCAGAGACCCAAGGGAAGTCTGGCTTGCAAGTCCAGAGGAATTTTCCTACCTTCTCCATATGTCTCTGAGGTCCCACTCCAACAATGCAATATATACACCTATAATCCTGATTGATTTTCCATAGTTCACATGTACTGTCCTGACTCTTCTAAACACTTGTGGGTGAAAAAAAAAAAAAAGCCTGATCTCACTAGAAGTTAAGAAAAGTGATTTTAAAGTGATCAAAATATATTGTCCAGATGTTTGTACACATTACTCCCCAAGGATTTCTGCATACAAATTGTCCACAACAGATGAAATTATAATACTAATTCTTTTTGGTAAGCACTGACAGCTTTCAAGATTTTTTTTTACAAATTGTTTAAAGAAAAATTAGTCATTTTCTTTTTTTATATAACTTATATTTCTATTTAGTATTTTCATCATTAAAGGCATTAAAAAACAAGTCACGTTTACTATCAGAAAGACAGTATTAGTCAAAAGACAAAGTATCTTCACCATTTTTGTCCTTGCAACTGCTAGCTTTGTTCTAAAATAAAACAGAAAATCTATCTTGCAATTACAACAGAATACTAAACTTATAAGGCAACATTATCTCAGGCAGCCTGCAAATATACATTTCTCTTTCAAATATAAGAAATAAGGTTTTCACAGATTTACACAAAATTTTTACAGTAGTTGTCTCTGTCTCATAAACATCCTGAACAAGCTGGGTAACAGAATGAACACAGATAACAAAGAGAATCAGAATATTCTGAGTTGGATTCCATTTGGCTCATCCAAGTCCAACTCCTGATCCTGCCCCAGCCCAAGAGCCACTCCATGTGCCCAAGAATGGTGTCCAAATGCTTCTTGAACTCTCTCAGGCTGGTGCTGGGACCACTTCCCTGGGGAGCCTGTCCCAGTGCCCATCAACCAGATGAAGAACATTTTCTTGATATCCAGTGTAAACCTCCCCTGACACAACTCCAGGCCATTCCCTCAGGTCCTGTCACAGGTCACCAGACAGGAGATCAGTGCCTGCCCCTCATGAGGAAGCTGTAACTGTAATGAGGTCTCCCCTCAGTCTCCTCCACACTGAACAGACCAAGTGACCTCAGCTGCTCCTCATACAGCTTCTCCTCACAGCTGGCCCTCCCCAGTGTTGTGTTCAAATTTAACTTACCACAGACCAGGACCCCTAGGTCCCTTTCTGAGGTGCTGCTCTCCAGCATCTCATTTTCCAGTCTTTTCATATATTCAGGGTCACCCCATCCCAGGTGTAGAATCTGGCCTGGGTCTTTGCTAAACTTCACGTGGTTGGTGATTGCCCATCTCTGTAATTTGCTGAGGTCTCTGTCTTTGAGGGAGTCAACAGATTCTCCCAATTTTACATCATCTGTGAACTTGCTTAGTGTCCCTTTCAGTCCTGAGCCCAAGTCATTTATGAAGACGATGAAGAGCACAGGGCCAATGACGGAGCCCTGTGGAACCCCACTGGTGACAGGTGGGGTTCAGGTGGGCCAGTCCAATGTCCCCCCATTCACTATCACCCTACATGCCCGACCCATGAGCCAGTTGCTTGCCCATCATGATGTGTTTATCCAGCTCTGTGTGGGACATTTTGTCCAGAAGGATACTGTGAGAGAGAGTATCAAAAGCTTTACTGAAATCCAAATAGCTAAGAAGTAATTATTATATCTCCAATGAACACAGCTGCAACCTTACAGTGCGTGTATAAGATTTAGTTCTAATTTCCACAACCCATTAAAAAAAGACTTGGTAAATTACCTTTGACAAAACATTTATAATCATTACCAACATTTGTATAGTATTAAGAAAAAATCATTACCTGAGGAAACATAGATCACCCTGTTCAAGAGAGGATTTACCAAACAAAATGAGGAATGAACCATAGGTTTAGACAGTACAGTTGTTTTATCACCATGTTCAGCAGTTTTTCTCAACAATTATAAAGGGCATCAGTACTATCCATTTTACCCCAGAGTAGACTCCTGCAGAACCAGCTCAGTACTCTTTTGATCTTAACAATGACACAGATTGAGCCTTTTATCAGAAAAGTCAATGTTCTCTGCATTTGGGTCCAAAACTGTACTTTCTAGTAAATGAATGGTGTTTGTATCTTGTTCTTGTAGACCAAGATTACATCTGCATTACATCTTTACCGTAATATAGATATTCCCCATTATACAGCATTTTTCCATTTCCAAATAACGAAATAACATACCCATCTGTCTGCTGTCAATTGCATTCCAACCATTCTGACATCAAAAATCCTATGACAAAGAGGAAAGCAGTCTAGGAACACTGTGGAAAATTGAAAAATTATATATACCCTCCATTTTGCATAAATCACCACAGCCTCTGGTTCTAACTTTTGACCAACAAGCCTAATCCATCCAAAGAAAAAGCTCTCTAGAAATGTTACCAACTGTAGATCTTGAACTGCCTAGTTGCTTGTTCACTCCCACACACAGAAATTCTGTAGTTTACAGCAGCAGTCTGCAAAGCAGGCTGTGCACACAAGCAAAAAAAAATTTAAAAAAATAGAGCTTGAGTAATGCATGTATAAAGTCATAAAGGAATAAATACACATCTATAGGAAGCGTGCGCTCAAAATCTTTCCACTAACTGGGCTCTGCAATAAAAAAGGTTTGGAGACCATTGGCATACAGCATGACTAAAGAAAAGAAGAATCTGTTATAATGCTTCAATCCTTTCAGAGGGACTAAGAATGCTAAAATATCTTTCAGGTACTGAGTTTGCCATATAAATTCCAATCCATCTGGGAAAAAAGGGCAAGAGAGAAGAAAAGCTATTCAATATGTTAAAAATGTTTCCAAGGGGAAACTTTTAGTCCCACTATGCTCAGTTCCCAACTACCAACAACTTCCACTGAGTTTTACACCACCAGCTTTTCATATAGATCTTTGATGAGAGCATACTAAGATGCATGTGGGTTTTTATCAGGATGAAGATCTTTCTGAGACTAAATACTGTAGTAGAATAGATTTGATCAACTTAATTAAAACTGACAGAGCAAAATCATGACTGCAAGCATGGCAAGTGCTGAGATCAATTTTTTCAGCTATTTGATAGCACTATTCTCTACAGCTTCCTGTGAAAATGGGCCTACTTTTTCAGCAAAATTTTTGCTTCATGACAAAAAATTATGTACACAAAAATGTATTAAACTGTCAATAGCCTTCCTTGATTTAAATTAATTTCTACAGCTCAACAGATGCCAGAGGAAAGTCTTTCCTGACAATTTAGTCAAGGCTTACCAGATCATTTGCTGAACTTGGAAAGACATGCATTGATGTAAACCAACATTTTTTTCACCTATCCATTCATCCAAAAGGCTTTAGTAACATTTCAGAATGACAAAAAAATGTTTAAAACAGGGGCACTCTGCATCACAATGGTGCATCACAAGATAAACCCAAAAGATATGCTATAGTTAAAACAGAAGTTGTAGGCTTAACGAAAAAAAACAACACAAACTATTTATTCTGTGTTATCTTGGCTCTGCATTGCAATCAGGTTATTGTAACATGTTACTAGACTACAGAAGAAACAAAATCACTAAAACACCACTAGGACATCTTCCAGCTACTCCACCTTATGTAAAATAACTTTGCTTTATTTTCTCCAACAGCTAAAAACCAAACATGTCCCTGATAGCTTAAATATATTCAAAAAAAAATGTGATAAACTGTTTGAAGCAATAAATACAAAAGACAGCATAGCTTGTGGCCAAAAGAACTACAGAGTTACTAAGTAAAGGGTGCAGCAAGGAGAAGGAACTAGACACTGGCAGCCTACAACAGAAAAGTTAGCAAAATGGGAATCAAGGTGTGAAATATAAAAGAGAAACATGAAAATATGAAATAAGAAACTACTGTGTAGTAAAGGCTGTATAACTAGATATGAAATAAGCACAAAGGGGCATTTGAGATTGATTTCAGGAGAGAAATAAGTGATACGTCTGAAATCTTCATTTATGGCAGAAAAAAAAAAGAAGCACAGGCCATAAGCACACACATGAGATACCTTTTTCATTTGAATCCTGACAGCGCCATGCATTCAGGCTTACATTAGGATGAGAAAGCTGCGAACACCATAGAAACAGAACTCACAAGTCAAAACAGTGACAGTGAATGTCAATGTTCTCTATCTGTCTTTTGAGGAAGAAACAGACATTTACGCAGAAATACACTAATTCACACTAAACACCCAGCAAATAGCAAATCATCTAAACATAACTCAAGAGATGCTACTTACACCGAAATATTTAAGAAATTAATAGGAAGAATTTATCTTTTTTTCATCATACTCGCTTTCCTCAGCTTCTTTATAACATAAAGCAAACCTTCCAGACACTGGGAATTGTCGTTCCCTTCTGTAAGTGAAACCGATGTGCTATAACAGTTATTAATCATTTCACCCACAAAACTGCAGCTACTTTGGTTCCTCTACCTGATGAAAGGAGAGCGCCCCCATTCCCAAAATTACTGCCTCGGTTCACAGTCTCGAGGCTGTTTTAAACCCAAAATCATCTGAGCTCTTCCGACAGGTGCGGAGCATCAGCGGGGGCTGAGCTCGGTGCCCGACCAGGGCTGCTCCAAGCCCCAGGGACCGCTTCCACACCAGCTGAACAAACAAACAGAACCCCCAGCACAACCAAACCACACCTCGGCTTTAGAAACCACTTTTAACGAAGCGCCCGCACGAGCAAGTGAACTTTCTCGGCACAAGCTGTTTGCCCGCACAGCGCTCACGGGCACGCACCCGTGACAGGGCCGCCCCGCACAGGTGCCCGCCGGGGCCGAGGCCGGGAAGCCTCGGGGGGAGTTCCCGGGCGGCCGCGGCAGCCCAGGCCGGGCACGGTGGTGTCTCCGTGTCGGGCCGGCCGGCGGGGGCTGCCATCCTCCCGCGCCCACCCTCCCCGTCTGCCGGGGCTCTCACGTTTTGGAGTTGGCGCTGGTGCGGCTGGAGACCTCCTTCTTCTTGCCCGCCTTGGAGGCCATGGCCGCGGGCCGGTGCTGCCGCGTTGCCGGGCGACCCCGCGGCCCCGCCCGCTCCGTGCCCGAGGGGCCAAGGGAACGGCGTGAAATGCCTGGGCGGCCAAAGGCTTGGCTCCGACGGTAACACTCTGCTTCTGCGGCAGCTTCGGGAACCTGCCCGAAGAACGTCGTGCGTCTGCTTGCCGGCTCAATCAGCTGTGAGAAGCTGTCGAGTCCGTCGAAGACAGAGACCCGGCCGAGTGAGGGGACTGGGCAATCACCACCTGTAAGGAGATTCAGCAGTGAAGAGTCCAGCACTGCCCAACACCGGTGCTGGATTCTGCCCCCGGGACTGATCAGCCCGGGATATTCGGACAGACTGGGGAACAGAGGCTGGACAGCAGCCCTGCGGGAAGGGACCTGGGGCCTTGCTGGATGGCAACTTGGATATGAGTCAGCTCTGCCCCGGCAGCGAAGAGAAATTTTAGAGCTAGGCCATGCAGATCTTTATTTTGTTTCTAATTTCAGATTGAGGCAATTAATTAATTCCTGCTAGGAATCCCATGATTACCAAAGTGAATGCCGTTCCACCAAGGTCAGATGAAATTAGCACCAATCTGCTAGTTTTGAATTCAGCAGATAGTTGACTTTGACTTAGTTTATAAGCAGACTTTTCCAGATACATTCCAGACTGCATTATTGCTAACAGTTCCTATTCCTAACACCGTATTTTCTGTTTCTAGTCTGTAGTGAATGATGAAAAATCCTTGATAAAACAGAATATACTTCTGTTTATTTTTATTCAAGCTAAGTCTTTTTCAAATATAAAAAGCAATGAAAACATATTTGTCAAATTGCATGAGTAGATGAAAAACAGGAGGAAAAATAAGCAGATGTTGATACATCTAGAGGCTTATTTTAGACAAATGTCCGATCTTGGTTCATATCAAAATGACAGGTGGCCAGATATATACTCATAAATTTCAAAGTGCAGAATTCTTCCACATCTTGGCGTTTCCTTCAGCGTTATGTCCAACAGCATCCATTTCAAATAAGGTACTTTGGGACACTTCTCACTTGAGAGCCAAGTAAACATTTCAATTTCAGTTATTTCTTTTCAAACTGAACAGCTGGTCTTCTCTTCATACAATTATGGTATCAAATATTGATTAGGGCAAACTGATAAAAAATAGCAGAGACAGAGGTGAGTTCAAACATCTGGCTACACCTCTTCAGTGCCAGCACAGGGCTGTTCACCTCCACACCTTGCTGGATGCTGATGCAAACTTGTAGATGAGGGATAGGATTCAGTTTGTGACCCAGGATGCAGATAAAAACACCATGGAAATTACAGACTTTCTGTTCCTCTGAATCCCTTTTCTATACTTGCTGGAGAGAGAAAACACTATGGAAAAGAATCTATGAAACATACATATAAATGTAAGAGGCACTTAGGAAAGTTTTCACAGTAGGAAAACTTCCTTCTTGATCCCAGTGCAGATGACCAATGAGGTTTGCAGCACCCCAACAAATAAAGCTTTCATAATATGCTTATGTGAAAGACAACATAAAAGTAACTGAAATTTGAGTGCTTGGGTCTGGAAAGATTTTTGGGTGGTAGAGGAGGAAGTACAGAAATCAGAAAAGCATATTCAAGTACAGAGCCTTTAATTCTGACCTTTTACCATAAAATCCTACAACTAGTGTGTTTGCAAAGAGTGATGGCATTAAAAGCATGTATCTAGGTGCTTCGTGAAGGAAAAAATGATCTCAAGTTTAACAACCATCAAGTAGTAACTTTTTATTTATGCAAGAAGTTCATTTAGAATTCCATAACCTAACAGCAGTGACAAGGACAGCTTGTTTGGAAAGAGAAATTAATCTGAATTTCAAACAAGCTAGTTTTCTAACTGGCAAAGAATCTGTAAGGTCACATCAGCTGTTTCATTGCCCTAACGTCTCAAGCCATGAAGTATATCTGACAGACACTCCCTGAAGGAAAGAAATTGTTAGGGTAGAGGCAGCCTGACAGAAAATGTGGAATAAATGCACAAGACAACAAAACAAGTGTTAGGAACCCATTGAGATGTCACTAAACAAATACTAAGGTAGCACCAACTGATTAGCAATGGATGGATGACCTCGTGGTCATCATTTTTCTAAGATATCATTCAAAACACCAGCTTGTTTTTCCCAGAACGCATCACATCAACAGCTACAGCACATGCAAGTCACTTGCAGGAAAGCAGCCTTTTAATTTTAAATATTTTACACTTCTTTATGGCAACATTGAGTAGTTGAAGAGAGTAGAAAAATAGTAACTATGAACAGCAACACTACCAAAACCCCTCAGGGGTCTTGGAGCTCAGACTTAAGTCTCTGATTTTACAGAGGGCACAAGGACTCCAGAGCAAGACATTAAATTTTTTTGCCATAAGAGAAGACCTGGGAGTGTGGTAGGGGGCAAAGCAGAATGTCTAGAAATAGCTGATGAGTAGGCTAAGGACACTTATTCTTCTCAGAGATGCCAAGTGACAGAATTAGAATCAATGTAAAAATTTAAATATGAGAAATTCCTCTTTAAAACCAAATTTAATTTTATTTTTAATTACAGTGAAGCTGCTCAAACACAGGAATAAGTTTTCCAACAAGACTGTGGGGTTTTTATCAAATTGGGCATGACCATGAGCAACCTGCTCAAGATCTGAGCAGAGGTGTAGGACTACACAATCTTTCAAGGCCATTTCCATCCTTACCCATTCTGTGGCTCTGGGCAGTTTTCAATGAAAAGGTTTAAGGTCAAAATCATCTAGAGGCTTCTATTAGAAGAGATGCTAAAGTTTCAAGCACAAGGCCGTAACAGTCATGAGATGAAAGGGAAATAAATGGATTTTGCTGTTGTATTTTTGAGACTTTCCCATGTCTTTTTATGAAATGACAGGAAAACCTCGGTTTTGAAATTAATGCTTTTAAGAAAAAAAAAAAACAACAACCAAAAAACCCATTGCCTTTAACTTCCAATACTCTCTTTTATCTGTTTGCTAAGTGAAAGAGTAGGTGGAAGGGATGTAAGGAAAGTACAGGTCAGTGGGAAATTGTGAACAGAGGAAGACAGCATTGCACTGGCATTTCATTAAGAGCAGGCAGTGAAGGATCAGGAAAAGAGTGAAGGGTGATCAAAAAAAGAGCAATTGGCAATGCCTGAGAAAATGAAAACACTGCAGTATGAGATAAAGCCTAGGAGGAGCAGACTGTGCACTGAGTCAAGTACAGTCGGTCACTGAGGTGACACAGGCCAGGGAACTGAATTTGAGCAAAACCAGCCTCAAACACATGGACTGGAACTATGCACAGCCAGCTCTATTCTGTTTACTCCCTGGCCTCACATTAAGAGTTAAGTGGATTATGAGAGTTTTCCTGGGTAAACTGATGGAATAAGACAAGGCAAGGAGAAAAAATCACCACCAGTTGCATAATAGAAAATAATCTTTGCCTAAGCACAGGACTTCACTGCCATTTCAAAAATTTCTTATGGTACCATGTCTCATCTGATTTTGTCAGGGAGATGATTTTTCCAACATTCCAGCCTCTCTTGAATTAACACGGTGCCAGGAAGGTGGGGTTCATCAGAGTCCTATGTTACCATTTCCACTTACCTTTTTTATTTTCAAGTTCTTTATTTGCTAGAGGACCGTTTTATCACATTCTCATGCTATAATCTCATTTTGGAGAAACATAGACCCAAAATATTCTGTTAAATACCAAGTGGCTGTTCAAGTCAAATTTAAATACAGCAAAACCATCAAGTCCCATGGGACTGCTCAGGACACTTATTTAGGTAAAATTGTGAGCTGGGGACCACCACAACTTTGATCATCTCTCCACTCAAACACAGGCATAGAACAGTGTGTGCCCCATGAGCAGGCAGCAGAAGAAAATCAAAGTGGCTCAGAGAACCATGCAGAGTCATTGCCTTTCTTTTGTAGATTTACATTTTATGATACAGAAATATCTTTCTATATCAAAGGGAAAGGCTTTCTGTGTTTAATATAGTGTGAAAACCCTTTCTGAAACCTGGAGATAAATAAGACAACTGTGATTCTCTAATGAGTGGAACTGTTACAAAATTGGGATATGGACAGAGGAAATAGTATTACCTCTTAAAAAAATTCTAGATATTTGGCTAAAAGATACAATGAAATTGTGACAGTAGCCTGAGGAACAGAAGGGTATTTGTTTTTAAATTGAGAATACACAATATTAATGTAGTGTAAACTGCAGAACTATTAAATGTCTTAGTACACTGTTTTACTTTAGTATTTTGGTTTTTACAATTTTTTTTTTTCAATTAAGAATGGTACCTTTTTGCAGGAGATGTAAAAAGTTAATTCTTCTTGTTCAAAATAAAGGCATACTGCAGATCATAGCAAATCCTTTTAAACAGTGATTAACTGTAGTGTGTTTCAAGTGCAGCTGCAGTTGTATATGCAGAAAAATGAAAAAATTGAGATTGCTGAGTATGTTTTAATATAAATGTATTGTCTTCCCTAAATAAAAAATCTACAACAGTTTATATTCTCTAACTTCTGAAATTCATAAAAATTACATAAATTGTCACACTTATGCCCTCATCCACATGCCAAGTGCCTCCATAACCATTTGAGCTGTAAGTCATTTCATCTAATTGTGCTTAAAAGAGTAACCCAATGAAATGAAATGGCATCCTGGTGGACAATCTATGTAAAGTTCTTGCTCCTTAAACTATTAAATATGAGAAGGCAGTGATTTTGGGTATCTTGTGGCAAAGAGCCATTGAAAACAGCAATTCTTTAAGTTTCAGGCAAAGTAGTTTGCCTGTGTGGTAGGTTGACCCTGGCAGCACAGCAGGTGCCAACCAAAGCCACTGACTGTATCACTCCCCTCTCACCTCGATGGAGGAGAGAAAATACAACAGAAGGCTCAAAGAGCTCAAGTAAGAACAGGCAGCAATCACTCTCAAATTGCTCTCATGGGTAAACAGACTTGACTGAGGTAAATTAATTTAGTTTACTACCAATTGAACTGGAGGATAACAAGAAATAAAAACTAAATCTTAAAAACACCTTTTCCAATCTCTCCCTTCATCTTGAGCTTAACTTTACTCATGATTTTTTCTACCTCCTCCACTCAAGTTGTGCAGGGGGGATGGGAACTGGAGGTTTGCAACCACACGTTATTTCTGCTTCTCCTTCCTTCTCAGAGGAGGACTCCTCACATTTCTCGTGCTCCAGCATGGGGCTCTTCCATGGGAGACAATCCCCCAGAAACTCCTCCAATGCGATTTCTTCCCCCAGGCTCCATGAACTGTTCCAGTGTAGGTCCCTTCCATGGAGTGACAGGTTCTGCCAGGAGCCTGCTCCAGCATGGGCTTTCCATAGGGTCACAGACCCTTTTGGGCATCCACCTGTTCTGTGATGACATCAAGTACTGGGTCTCTAGGAATGACTTAAACTATTCCCCACAGACTAATTATTATAGAGGAACAAAGATTTGTTCAATCTAAGGAGCTAGTACAACTCAACAGGCCTGACACAAAGTTTAAACCAAACTCTGGAGCTTGGAATAGCTCATGCTTTTCCAGTACTACAATTAAGATACATCAGAAAATCCTAAACTGAAAAAAATAACTGTGTCTTTCTTCCATATATTTTTCCAAAACAAAGTTTTTGGGTTAATTAGGATAGGGTTTCATGACTAGTTTAACTAACCCACACACTTCTCCAAGAATTGTCATTCCATTTCCCACTACCAGGGAGATGCTACCATTTCCTTCCTCAGGCCAGTCTTTTCTTATTTTTATTTTTCTGACTGGATCAGTTTTCCCAATCCACTTGCTCCATCTCAAATATCACAATACTCCCTTTCCACAGAGGGGTACTGAGAATGCAGTTTGTAGGATGAAGCAAGACTGGCCTTCTATTAAAGGTCAAATTCTTTTCCTCAGACAAGTGACAGAGGAGTTTAAAAAAAAAAAAAGAAAGACTCTGTCCTGCAGGTAGTTTTATACTACTGGCCTCAGTAAAGACAACCTGTATCAAAATCAGTACATTCCACCAGTTTTAGTCATGTCCTTTCTACATTCATGCAGAGATTTAGAAGGAGCCATGTACAAAACAAGGAAAATGCTTAAATATAGCAGCAGTAACTCTTCAAGCAGTTTAGACATTCTTGAAAATAATCTGCGTAAGATTATATTATCAGTGACAGGACCCAGATGAGATTTGTGCATTCAGGCAGAGTCACAAAGCTTGTCTGGTCTCCATTTTGCTGTTGAATCTAAACAAAAATTTAAAGAATCTAAAGAAAGAAAAATCCACAATCCACTACAGCTGGGGAAACTGCTCATGGAAGTAAAGTAGACATTTACATTTCTGCAGCTTTAATTAAAGTTGAAAAAAAAAGACAGTACAGTGGAGATTAAACATCAAAAGTGAGTTCACAATCAAAATGGAGTTGTTCAAGTGATTGAATGGGAAGATTGTGATAGTTTAAACTCTTGAGAAAAGTCAAGGCATTGAAACAACTTTCCCAGGACCATACAGTCTCATGGTTTGAGGTTAAGACCAGACCACATGAACACCTAAGCACTCTGCCATGACCTTGCTTGGAGAAAGACATTGGCTTAAAACATGTCCTAAGATCTCCTTCATCTGAAGTATCTTAGGAACCTAAGCTCAATAAACCCAGTTTTATTTTATGCCAAGCCTTCCTGTGGTAATTTCAAGTAATTCTTTAACACAGCACATACTAGAAGATAAAAGTTTTTTTCAAATGTCAATGAAAACATTTGAGTATAGGGTGGAACATATGTGAGGATTCATGTTCTCAAAAGCATACACCAACACACAGAAGATGCCCAAATATATTTATTTGACTCTTAAAAAGTATGTTACTCTTTAGAAAAAAAAAGTAGCCTAAGAAATCTCAATACAGATTAAAGTACATCAGATCCTGCATATACCTAATGCTGATGTTTACCTAAACATCAGCATCATCAAACCCAGCAAGGTAAGACTTCTGAAGTCAGTAGCAATGAGGTACCAGGACAGAAGAAACACTTAAAATAAAGAGGAGCTTCAAAGCCTTTGAGCCAAGGAAAGCCAGAGTTCTGGAATGCTTTCAAGAACTATGAAGTATCTCTATTACTTTTGAACTTCATTTGCTGCCAAAAATACATGAGTGTTATAACGAAGAAACATAAGCATCTCAGTATACAGTTATAAACTGGTAAACCAGTTCATTAGCTCAAAGCAGTCAAAATAGTTCTAAAACTGACAAAGACAGAGCTTGGGGCAGAAAGGCTGACAGACTAGCATGAAACAACTAAGCTATTTCCCTCAAAACCTCTCTCCTTGCTCATGGTGTTCAGAACCATCTCTGGACAGAAGAAAAAAGATGCAAGTTCATCATCACAGGACAGTAAGATATTTACTTTTTTATACTCTGGGTAAGGTTTTCATCATTAGTGCATGAAAAAGTTACTGGATGTTTATTTCTGGATGTGCATAGGGGTGAGGTTACCATAACTATGTGCCAGCAGAACAACTATATTCATAAATGTGTTTCATATGTAAAGTATCAGCTGAAAATATTCAGTCTTAAATTTCTGGAGATGCATTTTTATTAGTATCTCTATAACCATGTCTTTCCCTTGTTAAACACAACAATTTAACCATTTTGTTTTTACTCAGTGGTAAAAGCCATCTACTCCACTCATCCTTAGTGATCACACAAGGAAAGATACCTCCCATCTGTCATTGGCCCCTTCAAGATTTCTGGGATGTCTTGATCCAGGAGAAGTAGCAATGAGGCAGATCCTCATGGAGGGGATAATAAATAGGGACAATCGTGCTGGTGAGAAGGCCCAAGTGAGACATAAAAGGTGACAAAGGAAAAGTTTACTGTAAAGGTGCAAGAGTCTATTCAGCTAAAAGTGAGTCCTATTTGGAATGTAGCATATGTCCTAGAAGCAAACTAGACACTGAATGTTGTCTTTGTTCCTTTTAGGAGTGTAAACACTACCTTATGTTCTCAAGTAAGAAGACACTAATCAGACTTAGATGCAGACACTCAAGCAAGTGGAATGATAACTCACAAGATACTCAGTTTCATGCTAAACAAGAATATGTAAACACCCAAACGAGTCACCAATTCAGATAGTACCAGACACCCCATATGGATTGTCACAACGCAGCACCATAGCAGCATTTTGATTTAAGGCAATGTCCTGCTGCTCATCCCATCACATTTACTGAATGGTGGTAGCATTAGCAGCACTGTGATTTACTCTCTGCTTTCAATGGATCTAGGTCCAGTTTTGGTTTCCCCACATCATTCTCTTCATTAGGAAAGGCTTTGTAATTGGCAAGGATGTTTTCCACCAAGAATCGAGCAGCTTCGTCGATGTTGATGTTGTCCTAAAAATGTTGAAAGCAAGAAAGTCAGTGATCTTTTAAACAGGAACATGTGACTGTTTCAAAAAGCTGTCCAAATAGAAAATAATTCTTCAGCCTCAGCAGAACATAGTTTAGATGCAAGAAGTCATTGTTTACACCTTTTTTTCTGAAAAAGTTAGAAGGTTTAAGACAAAATTATTCATTCATATTACAAGCTGAATTCTGATTCTAATCTAGTAGGCAGTCAGGAATGAGTGTCACCTGCATTTGGAAGACTCACAAATGCCAAAGTGCATTTCTGCATCAGGAAAGATCCTACACAATTACATCATCTGTGGTAGTGTCCTACCTTTTGGAGCCTTTTTCTGTTTCTTGTGGAATTTGGATGCACTTATTTTTCTAAGAAGATCTTTCCCATGAGCCTTAAAATCACAACTATTTCCAAGTGCCTCATCTAGCCACTCTACACATTCTTGTTCATGCTTTGAAATGTCCCTTCCCATACACCCTTGAAGAACGTATGTGTGCAGGATACTTAGAGATGCACTTTGCTAGAATATCCCAGTTTTTGAGGGTCCGAGCTGGCCTAATGTCAAGGAGCCTCTGGCCACAGGCGTGACCTGGCTGGGTCATCTGGCAGCACAGGGCTGCTGTGCTTGGAATTGCTCATTTTTGATTCCAAAGGAAATACCAGCCCAGTATATTACTGATGACTAAATTTAAGATCAAATTATCAGTTTCAACAGAAAGACAGGATATCCAAGTGGGCAGGACATAAAACCATAAACTGTTTTGGTATGCTTAGAAAACAAGACAGTTGTCCTAAATTTTTGCTATTTCAACTACAACTCTTCAGAGTTCTAAACAAGTCAATTAATACCTAAGCTAGAAATTATTGTCTGGATTTTTCTCTGCACCAAGAACCTTGTTTTAAATGAAACCAAAAATGCAAGTTGTTACTAGAATTTCGCATTAGATTTTTTTTCCAATGTTACTTGAATTCATTTTTAAGCCATAATGCAGTTTATACATAGCAGTATTACAGGCAGGTAAAACTTAAGGGAAGACTTTTACCAAAGCAGAATCTTGGTGTTCTTTTTGATTAGAAAGAGGCTTAAAAATAGAGTTTTTAGTAACAGATGGGTGAGTTTGGAAATATCTTTTCAAATGCAAACAAATTGTTAGCTAATTTAACTAATTCCTTTAAGTGTATCCTTCTCTTAAAACAATCAAAGAAGAACTTGTTACTTTGTCTCTTATAGTCTGCTGAGAGCCCCTTTGCTTCTTAAGACTTGTCTAAACATCACTGTGTAACACTTTAGCAGCAGCAGCTAAAGGAAATAGACAAGCCAAGGGAAAAACGGGACCTTGAGGATTATCTAACTTTATAAAGGATTTATCAGCTAGACCAGTAATCTGGTCTGTCAGCCACACTGTCCTCATCTAGAGGAGTCCTTCGTTTTAAGAATCAGTTGAGCTTTAAGGAAATATTTGGTTTCACTTCCAACTAAGCTGCTGCCAGTTTAATCTGTGCATTGACAGAAGTCTGTAGACTAAAACTGTACAATACACACGAAGTCACTCAAAGTTAACTGAATAAAACAGCTCCCTTTAATTTAAATTACTATACAGAACAACTTGTTTTTCTCCAGTTCAGCCTTGACATTGCCTGATAAAACAGAAAAGTGCTTTAGCAACACTCTGGGTAGGTAGTAATGAATAAGCAAATAGCTTGTTCATGTCAAGCCTTGCAGTTTCCTACATAAAACAGTGACAACAGAAAATGCAATTTAAAAACCTGCCCCTGAAGATTACCTGTATCTTTTGGGGAGCTTGATCAGCATTTAGTAGTATTAACAACTAAAGAATGACTGACCCTCATGTATGCAAGATGAAAAGACTTACCAAAATCAGATAATCAAGATTTCCAGATAGTTTCAAGGTGTTCTGAATTTAAGATAGCTTTTAATTTAAACCACATATGCCTCATCTACTTCAGGAATGAAGCTAACCTGCACATCACTTCAAACTTTGCTGAATTTGACTGCTATTTCCTATACTTTAACTTTATTTCCTACATGATTATATTCACCCTTCTCATGCCAATATTCAAGAGACTAAAACTATTTTTCTATTAAGCTCACCTTGGCAGATGTTTCAAACCATCCAACGAAGCCACCTTCTCTGCAGAACTGATCCATTTGAGAGGGATTCTGGCTGCTGTCTTTCTTCTGGTCACACTTGTTTGCAAGGAGAACAGCAGGGATGGGGCTGCCATTGGGAAGTAGTACTTTACTGTCCAAATCATGCTTCCATTTTGAAACAGCCTCAAAAGTGGAGCCTCTTGTGACATCAAAGACCACAAAAGCACCAACTGCCTCTTTGTAGTATACTCTGGTCATATTTCCAAAGCGCTCCTGGCCTGAAAGAGAGGACAATCACAGAGTATATTTATATTGAAGCATGAACTGTATTCAGTATAAATGGACTACTGTACCAGCTTAATTCATTGAAGTTTGGCATTTGGGTCTAGTCACCTAGAACACAAAACATTACCTCCTTTATCTCAGGTAAGCTCTTGTAACAGCTGTTATGTACACTATACATGACAAGTCAGATGCTTAAAGTAATTTGCAGTCCCAATTACCACTTGGAATTTTTCTTAAACTTATTTGTTGAGTAAAGTTCTTTGAGAAGTAATGCCTAAAAACTTTACCAGCACAGCTATACACAAATTACTATTTCAAAGAATATCAAGGCTTATATTTTAATCTATTTGCTTCAGGTACAGACTTAAGCAAACCCAGCCTTTTGCTGAATGGTGAGCAACAAGGAGCTTTGCAAACTTCAAGGCTAACAGCCTTCAAAGTGTATTCTGAAGAAGACACCTATATTATAGATTTTTCCTCAGGGATAAGTTCAAAAGGAGCTGCTAGCTTAACAGTTCTGGCTAAATCTGTTACCATTGACTTCGTTTCTTTAAGCCTAAGATTTACTCTGGATTAATTTTCAAGTATAGAAGTTCTTGTTTTAAATACGGGGATTGATGAAGAACAGTTAAAGTACAATTATTCACAACAAAAATTCACAACAAAAATCCAGGAAAAAAAAAATCAATTGCCCATAAGCAGAGAAAATTTAAAAAAGCCTTTTCTTATTAACTTTTCTTATTACTTTTGCTAGAATACTTGAAATGTAGAATTAGAGCATGCCAGTTCACTTACTCTTCTGCTTGAAATGTCAGACTATCATGGTGTGTTTACATTTGAGTGTGTCTAGCAGTATCAAGCCCTGGCACATTGTTTGGGAAGTCTGGGCTACTAAAATAGCTTCCTGCTTTGTTTGGAAGTCTTCACTAGGAAAAACAGTCCTTGAACTCTATGATTTTGTTTTGTAGTGTATCATCACTTGAGCATATCTTTTTGTGCATATGAAGTTTAAGAACACATAAAGGAAGAGCTGTACTTGGAAACGCAGTTGTCCTCTGTTTATAAACATTAAGGTCTGCCTTTGATTGGCAAGGACAAACAGACACAAGGAGAAATGGGTGTGTTATCACCTTCTCATAAAAAGACAGAAATTCAACAGATGAAGGAAGATGACAGATCCTGTTCAGCAGTGTGATTTTCCAGCTCACTTGCCTCATTTGAATGTCAGTACTTCACAGTAAGATTAGCTCATTCCCTACAGTTTCAGAAAAGGTTGCCTAAGTAGATATTAGAATGGCCTGAAAACAGCAGCCACCACAGTAAAGTTCCAGAGAACTATAAAGAAGCTGACTTTATTTCTGTCCATTCACTTAAAACTATGATGCTACAGAAAACAGCTTCACTATCCAGCATATTCTTCAGAATGGAGATTACACATTATTTTTTTTCACTGCTGGCTGATTATCTCATGTAAGAATAAGCAGGATCCAAGAAGAAAGCTCCTATCTCCATACTCAAAACTCCAGTTTTGAAGCAACATTTATGCCAAGGACTTTAAGGCCATGCAACAAGTCAGGCACCAAGCTCGCATCTCTGTGACTATGCCTCTGGAAAAGTCACACTGCTAAAAGAATTCTCCTTGACAGAGTACAAAAGTAATTCACATTGCCTCCCTAGGCTGGACTCATGTCTAAAAGAGGTTTTTAGAATAGCCTTACTACAAACTGTACCACTGACCATTGTTTCCACTAATCAAGTACCATTAGGAAGGAGTTAGATCAGAAGGCTTTTACTACTTCTGCATGTCAATGATGTCACATTTAAAGAAGCTTTAGTCTTAGAATGAAGCAGTTTTGGTTGGATTTTTTTTAAATGGAGTTCCACACAGTCAAATTCAGTTACATTAAACCAGTCACTGCATAGGACACCACACAAGATTTGAGGAGCCCCTTCTCAGCTTCCCCATTTGTTCAGCTGTCGGTTTCACCACCAATTCCTGCCACATGGGAACACCTTGGACTATACTAAAGCACTGACTCTAGCATGCAATGCAGGGAAATCTCTTCACCCTACAGGACAGCTCTACAAAACAAACAGTGTAATCTCAAGGTCTACCAACCTGAGTCTTCTATAGAAAGAGTTCTTCAATAGGGCCCAGAAAGAGCCCAGAATTGAACACCACTCGCTGTTATTTATACAAGACTGAATATAAATGTGAAGCAGCAAGGGAAACCGTCCCATTAATCCTCCCTAGTCAGTTGCTGGAGAGCTGGGAGGCTTCCAGGCTGTACTTAAGGCTGTTTTTCCAAACACTTGATGAACATTTACAAAAGAAAATTAAGTTGTATTGATTAGTTGCAGGAAGGAAGGGTCGCTAGATGGTTACCAGAAGGAGTAGACAGAGCATGATCACTACATATGAAAACTAAGTTATTTAGGAATTGGAGAGAAGGTTATCAGGCAGTTACCATTTCTCAGACAGCTGTGCACGCTGTACATAAACAAGGCTGCAACCACTGAGCACAGTGAAGGACATTACCATTGACTGAATCCCTTCCTGCCTACTGTTCTTCCATCAAAAAAAAGCTTTAAATACAAAAACAGTTGACAAGATGGCCATACTATCCTCCTATAGCAATAACCATTGCTGAAACCTGCACAACAGCGCATTTACGGTGCACAAAAAAGTGAAATTAGCACAGCGTTACATATAGCTTCCAAAGAAACAAAATTACAGAGCATAGCTCAGAACCAAACCTGAGGAGCCAGCCAAGGCTAGCCTTGGACAGTGGCTTCTCTCAGAGTAAGAGAGCAGCTCTGCTGGAAATGGAAGTCAGCATGGAACTCTATGTTGCTTGGTACTCTGTAGCAGTCACAATACAAACCACAGGCTTTGCCCACAATCATTTAACTCTTATTTCCAGCAACTCTTATCTCTTGTAGTATGAGTCTTAGATTTAGAAAAACATCAATACATACTCTTCCACAGTTTTAATTTGGGTGAAAGTAGAAAACTGATGTGCCTATCAGCCTGAAAGCTTCTATTTTACTTACTAGATTTAAGCTTTATATTAGGAAGATTTGCTGTCTCTTACCCCTAAACACACAAGCTCAATAGCATTATATTCTTAGAGATTAATGCCTTTTAATAGGTCAAACAGTCCAATATGAGCGCTTCCCTTTTCTAAAGTAACCCAAACCAGGTTATTACAGAGCTGTTTTCACCTCTAGAATTCACATCCACTAACAATAAACCTGACCTGAATACTACCTTACAATTGGTCTTTCATCCTGTCTGGAGGCCTAATGAAGATGGATATACTGTATTTCACACAAAGACAGAAGCAATAAAACATGGCCTGCCCAGGAGGTAAGGTATTTGTTTGGTAGAAGGTATATGGCAGGAAAAGAATTCAGGTTAAACTGAGTGGACTTTTTTTTTACAATCTTGTCATTACTGACAAAGCACATGCTGACCCTTCTTGTCTAGGATGCAGAGCATTCTAGACAGTCTTTTGAAAATTTAACAGGACATTCAGGCAGAGCTTTTGCAAGCACTTTTCTGCTTGCCAAAAAAAAAAACCCAAAAAACCACACAAACCCTCATACAGAAAAATCAAACTAGAAAACACTAATCCTGCAAATTCTCAAGGCTGAACATCATTCTCTTTGTTCTTAAAACTGTTTCAACTTCTGCCATGCACAGTTCAGAGATCTGTCATGCTCTTTCCTCTACCCTGCAAGTCATTTGCTATAGTCATTTTGCCATATGTGATAATAGTGTTGAGCAGTACAGAAAGTGGATCATACTCCCAGGGGAGGAAAAAGCGATCAGATTAAACTAGACTTAAAATCTCCAGAGTGTATAATCCTAGAAAGAAGAGAACAGAAAGATTACTTATTGCTCAGTACAGCAGTACAGAAAAGACATCACGAGATTAATCACTCTGGTTGGTCCAGTGACTAGGCATAAATCTGATGGTTCCACTAAAGTATAGTTTGTGTTTTAGTAGTTCAGCTGTAAATGAGGACCTAAGACACAGGACAGCCACACAGATTGGAAGTTTCATTCAGGGGTATGGAAGTGACTTCATGCAATGCAAAGTTCTGCATTCTGTTTTCATAACAAAATGACTCAGCATATATTGTTACCATATTTTCCAACAACCTTAAGTGAAATATTTGCACAATGACACGTATCAGGAACTAAAACAGTTCCCTACAGCAGCACCACAGGAATAAAGCTGACTTTAAAAGTGCCTTAGAACTTCAGAGCTATTCTCACTCCTCAGTTTATATTGAATGGGCTTGAGCTGTAAGTTAAAAACGACATAAAAGAAATTTTAGCTTGGCTTGACATTAGAAGCTTTATATTTGTCCTTTACTGCAAAAGGTAAGTTATCATTGAACTTTGCCTTGAAGTACATTTTAAAGAGTTTCTAGAGCAGTCTTTCCCAGTGTAAGGGAGCAGTGTGACTTACCATTTAGCAATTCTTGCATATATTTAGCAAAGATACCCTACACTCCTATTATTGCATTCATTATTTCTACTTGTAACTCCTCCTACATGATGGGAATTGAGGCTAGAAAAAGCAATTTAAATTTACAAATGACTGCTGGATTTGCACAGTAATGAGTTTGTCAGGCTTCCTTCTACCAGATTACTTATTATATTCATGGGTTAATAGGCAGTTTATATCAACTAACAAGAACTTACTCAAAGAGAGTAAAAAGGGCCCATCTAAAAGAAGTTTCTCCGGCTATTCTTTTTTGCTACAAAGGTAAATGTTGTTTTATCCCTGTCAATACCAACAGTATAGCAAGAGTTCCCCTATCTTGTAAAAATCCAAGCTTTACCACACCTGAAGCCACACAACTCAAAAGAGAATTGTGTCAGTTGCGTTTAAAACCTTAATATCTCATCAGGAACACTGACAGACAACTGGACAAAGTTCTTCCAAGTTTTTTTCTTTCAGATGAGATTAACAGTTCTAGCATCCTCCAGAAGCTGTGTCATAATGAGGAAGCGATAGACTAAAGATTACAAATATCTGACAATTGCAAAAATTAATAAGTAGTTTCTTCCATTAAAGCAATGTTAGCTCAAGTCATCTTTAACAGGATAATCAGCTAAATAGGTAGCCAGGGCTCAACATATGATTTTTAACAAGTTTGTTAGTTCTACATCAAAAACCTTAATTACAGATATATATAGTCTAGACTGCAGCCACCCAAAAGTCAGTGTACAACTAGCTGAAGAGCTTTACTCCTAAGCTGTTTGCTATTAACTAGAAGACCACGGCAATGAAACTAGGGAGTGTTTTTCCTGGACCAAATAATAGAGTTGCCAAAAGTCTGAAAAATATCAAAGAAGTCCTCAGTTTATGAATAGAGCCAAGGATCTCTCATCAATTTTGTCCTTCAGAACACTGAAGATGAGAATTCAAATAGTTGAAAAGGCAGTTAAAGTTCAACAGAAAGCAGGAATAAGCCACACAAGAAAGGTTTAACCTATACAACCAAACCAAAAAACTATCCAGCAATAACTGCAGTAATAAAGAAATGACCAACAGATCTAGTGAACCAAATTCAGTTAGCTCAAAATGCATAGAAGTAGCTTCCTACTAGTGCATTCCATTCATTCTGCTTTTCTATCAACAGTTACTATACACTGCAGTGATCACAGGCATCATGGAATGCTTAGTAAGCTATAGTGAATGATTGTAATAAACCATTTTTTAGTCTGGAAATACTTTAAAAATCTCCTTGCATTGTGAGAAGCACTCTCAGATCAACTATTTACCAGGACCACTAATAGTCACTCATACCAAAATTCAAGGACAGTCAGACTAACTCTGACTGCCAACAGCATGGCTCTTAGGCTCTTGCTAGCAAATATTCTGACTTTATTGACCAGTGTGCAGTCACACTTCCAGCATTTAAACTTCAGTGCCAAAATCCACAACTAAATGGAGTCAATCCATTTCCAGGACCGTGAGACATTTGTGCTTTTATTCAATGTAGTTGGTAAAAAAGATCAATTGAACAACAAGTGAAAGTTTTTTTTCTCCAGGAACACCTGAGTGACAATTCCATATTTACAATCCCAGCTCTCAGTAAAATTACTGTCATTCAGTGTGATAGATTTAAGCTAAGTCACCATCCAAAATGGCTGGGAACATAGTTCAATCCTCTAATTGAGTTAGAACTACTGTCACTTTCAAAACTCTCCTAGGCCCTTCAAGAGCCACAGGCAGGAAAAGCCCACACTTCGGATGCCAGCTGGATGTTTGGCACAATACAGCAAATATCCAGAACTGCCCTGAGGATGAATCTCTCAGTTCTCCAGACATCTAATGTACATCTTAGCATTACCAGGGTCAGGCGCGAGGTGACTGAAGCTCCTTTTTAGAGAGATATATAAGCATGCTACTGGCAAGTTACCACTGCTGACAGCTATCCCCCATCTCCCCAAACCAGCACATCTTGTCCCAGAACTGTCTTACCTAATTAGATTGGGTCTGCTATTCTGCAAGAAGTAGGTTAACCAAACCACTACCGGTATTACAGCTCATGTTCAAGTGTGTCTACCTGCTTCTTCCCAAAGATAGCAGCCACAGACTGAGAGTAGAGAGACTCCAAGACTGTTAATACCAGATGGCTCATCAGTCTTATCCATTTAAGCTACAGGAGTAAAGGTGACACATGTTAAAACCACGGAGGTGTTGAACTACATATTTATTTAATGACAGAAATTTGCAGATTACACCAAGCCAGGTGGTACAGCTGACATATCTGAATGATGGGATGCCATCAAGAGGGACCTGGACAAACTCGAGAAGTGGGCCCATGGGAATCTCATGCAGTTCAACAAGACCAAGTGCAAGATGCTGCAACTGGGTTGGAGTTGCATCACAGGCTGGGGAATGAACAGACTGAGAGCAGTTGGGCCAAGAAGGACTTAAGGGTGCTGCCGGACAAGAGGTTGGACATGACCCAGCAAGGTGCATTGCACTTGCAGCCCAGAAAAACCACACGTATCCTGGGCTACATCCAAAGCAGCCTGGCCAGCAAGGTGAGGGAGGTTGATTCTGCCCCTCTGCTCTGCCTTTGTGAAACCCCAACTGGAATATGGCATCCTTCTCCGGGATCCCCAATATAAGAAGGACATAGATCTGTTGGAATGAGTCCAGACGCAGGCCATCAGAGGGCTGGAGCACCTTTCCTGTGAAGACAGGCTGAGAGAGTTGAGATTGTTCAGCCTGAAGAAGAAAAGGCTTCAGCGTGACCGGAGGCCTTCCAGTAACTAAAGAGAGCCCTATGAGAAAGGCAGAGAGAGGCTATTTACAAAAGCATGTATTGACAGGACAAGGGAAAATGGTTTTAAACTGAAAGTAGGTTTAGATGAGATATTAGGAAGAAATTCTTCACTGTGATGCTGGTGAGGCATCAGAACAGGTTGCCTAGAAAAGCTGTGGATGCCCCATCCTAGGAAATGTTCAAAGACCAGGTTGGATGGAGCTCTGAACAACCTATAGTCTAGTGACATGGCAGAGCTGGAACTGGATGTTCTTTAAGGTTCCTCAGCAGCCCAAGCCATCCTGTGATTCTATGACATTAGCAGATGTTAGAAACCTGTAAGTGTTAAGGAACATTCTGCTTATTTTTCACCACTGTGAAAAAGTGGTATTTGTGGTTCTGGTGACAAATAGAGAGAGGCTAAGAAGTGAGAATTACTAGAATATTGTATCTTCCTGTATGAGACAAGTACTAGAAATAGCTTCATTGACTGCAGCACTTAGTTTCTAAGAGACAAAAGCAGCCTCAATTACAACTGCTAGTGCCCTTTCTTACTAAAGGTGGTATGGGTAAGTTAACTGACCACTGGATGGACCTCTTCCCAACATTAACCCTCTTCCAAACGCTTCAGAACAGTCTTTAGGGCAAAAGCCAGTTAATCCCTGTTCATCTGACTCACACTTTATTGTAACAGACAACCTTTGATTCTCTGGTTATGTCTACATTAGAAAGCTGCAGGGTGCAGTTGAAGCAGTTCTGTTGAACAATGCAGCCCCAGAGGCATGACACTGACAATACACTGCACAGACACAGTATGTATGAGAGAATCTGTAGTTATTGAAAAGTTACTGAAGAATATCAGTTTAAGCACAGCAGTATTTTGATTATTCAGATCATATCACAAAGTAGTTCCACATGTTCACAGAAGTCACTATTTCATTCTGAGATGTTAGGAAGTAGTTTGCTTTAAAGTTCCATTTCCCAACACAGCCAGTTTGTAACCTAACAATTTGTTAACTACATGAAACTTCAAAATCAATGACTAGTCCTTCCATTCACTGTTTGCTATCATTATACTTTAACACAGAACAGTGCTATTCGCTCCCCAGGAAACAGCAAAAGCACAGAGATGACAAATGCTGGAAGCTACACACTAGATTTCCACCAGGAGCTAGGACCACTTCTATCAACCTAATAGAAAAGGCATGCTACTCTCTCCCACAAAGATAGAAAATTTCCCCTCAAAGCTCTCACTGGGAATTTTGCAGCAAGACTGAAACTTTTCATTGCTACCTGTAGTCTTGGGCTAATCTAATAATTTAATTGTTCAAACTGACTCGAATAGTTTATTTTTCTGGCATTAAGAAGTTGAGAGGCAACATCCTGCACTTAGAGTTTAATGGGTTTTGTTCAGCATCACATGTATTTTATGCAGCAGTATGACAGTCACATTTGTATAAGAATCCACCTATTTTTTTTACATCTTTGATAAACAGCAAGTGAGAGAGAAAGCCCTTGTTGAAGCACTAGATTTTAAACCCCAGAAATTCAGAGTGCAACCAAGCTAAACAATTTCTAACTAGCTGTCAAATGCAGCATGTATGGAACAATTCCCCCGTGACAGTATTTGAAAGAGTTGACATAGTCCAATTAGTGCAAGCAACGGCATGAATTGGCACTTCCTACCTTGCTTTAACAAGACTTACCCAAAAAAGGAATCTGCCAGAGTTAAGCCCTTTCATGCCTGAAACCCTCTGATCCATATTCTTTGGTGTGCTGTCCCGCAGCCAGAGCTGCACTGTGTACTTCACTGTGATGCTACGTGGCTCTGCAGCATTTCACAGCACACGGGAGAATAATTCTAAAGTCAGTTTGTCTCCAGAACAACTTTATCACGAGACTGAAAAAATGTTAATCTCTAAAATGGTCAATGTGTCATGGCACATTGTGTGTGATTGGAATTTTGTATCAAATTGCTGCTGCTTTGCTCTACCCAGCACTATTAGCCTGGGAGCATTTAAAGAACAAGTTCCCATAAACTGTTTGCAGTGACATTCAGAGGCTACTGCTCAACTTATTATTTGAAAAGCTGCTAAAATCCATATAATGTGGAATATTTGTTTTCATTACCTGCTAACATAGAAGCCACTGCTACTAAGAGTTTGCCAGCCTTCTCTAGACAGTTAAGACATTTATTTTTATGCAAGCTCTATAAAAGCCCTGAAATCCTGCTATTTCCCAAAGCATAATTTCACTCTATTTATCCTCTTCTTGTGTCTCCACAGTTAGAAGAGATCTTTGAATACTGAACATTGTACCACAGTAGCTTGAGAAACATGCTGTGCTTTGTAGTCACTGCTTACTGCTGGTCATGCTAGCTTTAACATCTGCAGGAATTTCACAAGAGGTATTCCTATATTTTCATGCAAAAATATGAATAGACATTTCCTTCCTCCAAATCACTTTTTTCTAGCATGGCATATCACACTTTTGAACCTCTGAAGCAAGTATTTGGAGGGAACCATTTATTGGAGACTACAAAAGCAAAGCAATGGCTACCACTGGAATTCATGTGAGACTAAATCCAGTGGTCTCACTACTGAGGGCAAGAATCTTATTTTTTACAGCATGCTGATACTTTTTCTGAAACCAGTCAGCTAAGATAATTTTCTTTGCTTTATGTTCTAAGTTGAGAATTACCCCTTCATAGTACTTGCCAACTCAAATTGTACTCGTGCATATGCACTTTGGTAACAGCCTGTCCTAATGTGCACCTAACAAAAACCAAACTGGTAAGAGGCAAAGGGGAGAGGTAAATAAGGTTAAGCACCAAGACTCTGAAGCTGCAACTTCTGAAGATGCAAGGAGAGTTGATGAAGCTTGATTTACATTCATGTGAGTGACATACTTAAGAGAAAAGTGTATATTCAATATTGTCTGAGCCAGTTTGTCTCTGAAGGGAAATGTGCTTGACTTGTCAAACCAGCTTAATTTCTGACTACTTGAGTTACTATTACATGAAGGGCAACAATTTAATACTTACCTTCAGAAAAGTGGGTGATCCACATAAGATTATTATTTCTGCAAAGTATTATACTTTGTTTCATAAACTTATTCAAAAATTAATTACGTTGAGCTATATTTATTTTTCCTCCTGTTTATTGTATTGCACATAAGATTTTAGGCATTGTTTGCCTTTATTTGATGTATATTTGATTTGCCTGTGTATTTGATGTTTACCCATCCAACTATCCCTTATTCTCTGTATCAGAGTACCAGGAAAGAGATTTTATTGTGATCTTGTAGGAAGCACAAAGTTTCTGAGCAATTGCTATGTGACATCTGTTTGAAAATAAGGCTGAAGCACCATCTATTCCATAGTGAAGAGAAATTGAAAGCACCTGTAAGACAAATACACTTTATTTTAAGCCTGTACTAGATTGGGTGGTCTTTTAGGATCACATCTTTGACCCCATTTCTCATAGAACACCTTGAAACGCCTTACAAGGAAATTCTATTCTTCTTTCCAAGACATTCAAAGAACATCTCTCTCAATTCTCTCATTTAACTGAACAGTCCTGCCTTGCACAATCAAAACTGCCATACTAGACTACCTTACAACACCAACACAGTAGCACTTCCCATATGCTTAAGGAATTCAATCAGCACAGTGGTTATAGGCTTAGCCCAAGATCACATATACAGTACTTTGAGTGGCTGCAGAGTATAGCACAAAGCAAAAGAACCTTTGCCATTGGGAATGCTTTGGTACCCCACTGATAAGACATGGAAATTCCTTTATTAAGCCAACAATCATACTTCACTTGATAACATTTCATTAAAAGTGTATTTAAACAGGATTCCCAAAAAAAAGAAAACATCCAAAATCTGTTTGTATTCAGGGAAGTCTGAAAGCTGGAAAAACACTAAATATCCAAGTTTAACACATTCAGCACTTATTTGGATATTTAGCTGTAGAGCTCCAAGCACAGCAATTCATTCTGAAGTGAAAGCTCATAACCTCAATCCAGCTATTCCAGAAAAGCCATAAGGACACCCACACAAGGTTTCCCACAGAGGGGTGGTTTCTAGAAGGAAACAAATTACACCTTCACTTCTGTTTCTTGCCTCTGTGTTCAAAGTCTATATGAGCAGGCCTTCTACTTCCTGTCCCAAAACTTTATCTGCTAGTCTTGCATGTTCCCAGTAAGCACAATCCTCAAGTAAATTTTCTCTTATGAGATTTATATTTAAACATTTGTGAGCAGGAAGCAGTCAGAAATTAAGTCTTTCATATCTCCATGAGTTTGCAGACATAATCACATGGAAGATTCCCTAACCCTGACTGGGAGCTTTCTGACCTGCCTCAGCTGTAAGCAAAATGATAGCACTCTTAATCTCCACATGAAAGCTGTCCCTGGCACCTCCATCACCATGTAAACCAGGAAACAACCTCACAAAACTTACAAGTTTCTGAAAAAACTCCAAGTTCTACACTTATTTTTGATGTGGTTATTTATGTGTACATCCTTCATTCATTGAGAATATTTACAGTGGTGAGAAAAAAATCACCACATTTGAGGGCAGGTTATGCCTGGATTGTCTTGCCTCCACCTTATGCTCACTTGTACCAGCACACAGCTAAGCAATTTTTTCATGGTCTCTTTGCAAGAGTTACCATTTTAATCCCTTCAATGCACATTGTGGCTAAGGACAAGTTGATACAAGAATACCTTGACTACTTCTAAAGACTGCTGCCTCCACGTACTCCACACTTAGGAGAGACTTCTCTGCAAAGCAACTGAAGCGTATATGCCTCTGGCACAGCATAGCAGAAGTTTTCTGGTTGTTTCTCTATGGACTTTCAGGGATGCATTAACATCACTTAACACTTGCTTTAGACCTTATTAAAAAAAAAATAAATAAAAAAATCTGTCCATAACTCAAGAAACAAGCTAATGCCTCAGTATACAGAGGCAACTTGGCAGCCTCTATGACATGACAGTGGCACAAGTGCAGACTAACTGGAATACAGAACCACTTGAAACTTGAGTTTTCACACAGAAGTAAACTATCTCACATACTAGGACTGCCTGAATGCCTTTGAGAGTCAGCCATATCCATGGTTTCCTGTGCTCTGTCCCGTTTCTCATGGCTTCCGATAGATAAGTGAAAAAGTTAGAAAGATAACTTGCCCTCAACATCAACTCACATATCTTAACACTCATTTGCCTTCATACAAAAGACAGGTTATTCCAGCTCTTTCTCAGCTTAGTATTAAACGAAATACTTAATCTGATTTCTCCATCCTCTTGGGGACTCGTATATACCTATAACAAGCTACAGTTCAGGTCCTCTCAAGGAGACATGTAAGATTTTAGTAACAAATTTACATGCTACATGCTGCTTATCATTCAGCTCTTGAAAGCCTGTAGAGCATGTTTACAAACACATCAGTACAATGATTCCTCTTCTGTATGGCTATCTTCTCTGCCAGTTAAAGCATTACTTCAGTTTTATAAATATTTATACAAAGAAATTCCAATAAAATCTTGAAGAATTATGCTATTACACCAAAGTTAATTCAGAATTCTTCAAAAAAAGCTTGAAAGTCAAATTTGTCTACCAGTTTCCATTAGTGACATTCTTCATGAGAAGCCCAACTCAAGCTGCCCAGCTATGATCTTTAGCACTCCTGCCCTCTAGCAAACTGCACATTGATACAGGCTGATGTGAGTGACAGTCACAGTCAATGTGAGCACAAAAGCAGCAGCTAACACAGTTGCTGGTTTTACTAGATCAGCTCGAAAACTTCTATGATACTGAAAATCCTTTAAGTGTTTTTTCAGTATTACCTGACAGCCTCATCAATATACCACACACACCTCCTGAGCACACTGTGGCCAGTGCAGTGCTCACTAAAACAGCACTCTTGTCAACTAGGAATCTCTAATGTTTTGAAATAAACTGTAAAAACACTTCTCTATCATTAAGATCTTTTGTTTTGCATCTCTTTACCAAAGTGACTCATTCCTACATCCTATTTATTTTGCCAATCATTTATGTCCTTTGATCAAGGTTTTAACACATTCAGAATTTATCCAGAAATACATATTTTTCATTACTTCCTGCATCAAAGTAAAACAAAAACAACAAAAAACAAAAACAACAACAAAACACAAAAGACAACCAAACAAAAAATCCAAGAATAATACCTAAGGGCAGCTAAAGTTCCTGCATTAACACGCTTATAATCTGTTCAGCTTCTTTCAGAATGCTTCTTTCTTTATACTGTAACCAAGATAATTTGACAGTGACTGATGAGTCTTACTCTCAAGCTTTTCCATCACCTTTATTCAAGAAGTTACAACCTGTGTCTAAAAACAAAAACACCTGTCTCTGAAATACAAACATCTAAGCACAAACAGTAACCTTCCTCCCTCTTCATCATTTTACACCCCTTCCTCTCTGATGCTGCTGCAAGAATTTGCATTACTTTGTACCTTACAAGAGGGCTACTTTCAGCAGAGAAAAGAAAAAGCATAGAGCAGTGTAACGTGGTCATGCTCTATTTGACAGAATTATCTAATCACAGAAAAAAAACCCAAAAACAACAAACCAAAACAATCTCAGCTAGCACAAGAATTTGAAGTCATCCAGTAACCTGTTGCATTCCAATAAACAGTACAACATTCACCACTTTTCCTACAATCACATCAGAAGCCAGCATAGTATTATCTGCATTATGATCCTTAGCTGATATATGAACTACAGGGTCAGTTCTTACCATTGACTTAGGCACAAAACCTTAGTTTGCATCACCCAGCTCTTTAAGGAAAGCTTCTTATGATGAACTGTTACATACAAGCTTTGATCTAGTAAAAAAATAACATCCCTGCCTATGCTTAAGGGTTAGATTTTAATTCAACAGCCTTTTTAAATGCATCAAAATCAATTCAGAATGCCAGCACCATATTGCTTGCAGGGAAGTCACATGTAACATTACTTACCATAAGATTCAGATCTCTTCAAGAGATCTAAAGCCATTTGTCTGCGCACACCAGCAGGCAAAATTATCTACGAGCTGTTGAAAGCCAGAAGACAGCTGGGCTGATGAGTTAAAAAGGAATGACTATCACATGCTCAGACACTGTGCTACACTTCAATAAAGTGCTTTAGAGAATATTGTTTATGATTATAGAAGCCATATTCAACCTGGTTCTTTAACTAATAACTTGAATATAAATCTGTTAACATCCTCAGGTATTTAGAAATATTCCTGATTGTATACATAAACAGCTGCAGAACACAGACCCAAGCTGAGGACTTCAGCAGCTTTAAGGCCATCAAATACCCTCATGGATACTATAATACTCTTTATTTTACTAATCAGCTCTCGGGTTTCAAGTGCTATAGGAGTCCAATTGTTGCTGTCACACTGGCTAAGCACAACGTAATCAAAAATCACCAAGATTTCTTCTCTTCTTGGTCTTGTTTTTTCTTCATTAAGCAAGATGCCCCCAGCCCTTTGGAAACAGAATACCCTAAACTAGCAGATTAGACTAAGAGTTTGGAGTGCAAACTGCAGAACACTTGTATCTTTTCATTTTTGCTAGGGAAAGGCTAGTCAGGAGTTTCAGAAAAAAATCTTATAAAATAGAAAAATATTTCAATAACAGGAAAAATTTTAATTCTTCAATCAATTAAGTTCTACAATCAATCTACTAGAAGCCTCCAGGGATTTATCAGCAGCTCTTAATTCAGTCTTGACCTAGCAATGTCAAAAATACACCAAGAACAATAATCAAGAATAAAAAATACTGTCTTCTGTATCATGACATTAACCTATGGATGCATTGATATAATTTCCCAAGCTGTTAATAGGTTCTGTCCAAACTTTGTGACAAGTCAAAGCTAAGTTTCTGCCTATCCTGTTGAAACAGATTGCTTTGGCAAAGCATGCAGCCTACCCAAGTCTGAGCAGTGGAGGGTTGAGAAGTCAAACACAAGCATGGCAGCCTGCCAAACCCCAGGATGCCAAAAGCCTCCCCTCTTCAATCTTTGGAACCCCAGGCTCGCTAAAAATACCCAGAAGACTGCAGCAGTTTGTACTGATTCTGCTAATTGAGTCACAAAAAGTTAAAGCTGATTCACAAAAGGAACACATCAGAAGAGAAAGCTTGCCAACATTTTACTTGCTCTTCAAAACAGCAATGAGAAAATATTTTCAGTTGCCCTACAGGCCAGCAACAGAAAGATCCATGGTGTATTTCAGCATATGGCAGTAAGAAAGCTTCTCAGTTTGAAGAATCATATTTGAAGCATTTCAGAGCAAAAAGACCAGAAGCTGAGGTACAGCTGGTCTGTCACAGGGTTACAGCAGCCACATGTCACACTTCCTCATTTCTGAGCTTCCACTGATAAGCATAAAGTTCATGGAAACACTAACTACTGGGTTTTTTCCCTTCTGTCTTCCAGTAGTGTAAGTTTAAACTCCAGCATTTCAGATAAAGTCTGATTTTTCTTAGGTGATATTTTGAGGGTAGTAGATAGGGATGAGGAGAACTGCAGGCTAACACCTGGGTTGCACACAAAACTAGAAATGCAATACCACCCAAGGTGATTATGGATCTGAGATACAGACTTCTAATAAGACCACGGCAGAACAGTTTTGTGGCATTTAACATCACAGCATAAGCAAAGGTAACCGTGGTAGGTATACGTTCGAGTCTTGGAAACAGAGATGCCGAAGAACAGGTTTGAATGATATATAGGAAAGGAATAATGCACGGTTTGGACAAGTGGGAAAGACTTGTCTGCTTCTATGTTCCATTCTGCTCAAAGTGTGTTTCTAACACAAAAACTTGTGATTTGAATATAGAACTAAGCACAACAGAAGTTCCATTCCCTCACTCGATACAGTAGGGATGAAAGTTATATTAACCAGGTGATTCCAAGCATGCAAAGTTTTTAAGCATTCTTCCTTTGAGGACAATTTCAGCTATTAAAGCTATCTTTAACCTGCAAAGCATAGTGCATTAGATGCATTACGGAGCCATAAACACGAATTAATTTCAGCAGCAGCCATAACCCAGGCCACCACCACCCGGACAAGCAGGTCGGGAGGAGAAGTATGAGCAGGAACACTCTGAAAGCCCCGGATCCTGCAGTGAGAGTAACGCAGCTGTTCGCGCACTGCTATAAAACCCCTGGCCAAGCTAAGTGACCCACTAAGGCTGCTAACGGGAGAGGGCGAACCCTCTAAAAAGTGACAAACTTCACTCCCACATCAACACCTTCCTCTACTTACACCTCAAAGGCAAGAATAAGAGGTTGCTTATAACAGGAGTAAGACGAAAAGCAAGAAGAGAGCTTTCCCGGCCAAAACCCGCTTTCCTCCGCAGAGGCCGTGCGCCGGCCCCGAGAGCCGGGCTCACAGCCCGCCCGTCCCGTACCTGCGATATCCCAGAGCTGCAGCCGCACCAGGGTCTTGCTGTCCCAGTTGATGACTTTGAGCGCGAAATCCACGCCGATGGTGGCCCGGTAGTGCTGGGAGAAGAGCTGGTGCACGTAGCGCTTGATAATGCTGGTTTTGCCCACGCCCAGCTCCCCGATCACCAGCACCTTGAAGAGGTGTTCCCGGCACTCCGGCACGCCGCTGCCCGCTCCTTCCCCGCCCGCCATCCCTCCCCTGGGCTGCGGCGGAGAGGCCGGGCTGCCGGCGCCGCGGCTCCCCCGCTTCTAAACTTTCCTAGCCAGCAACTTTCCTCCAACTTTCCCCAGCCGGCTCCCCGCAGGGCCGGCCCTCGCCGGGCGGGGGAAAGCGAAGCGGGACAGAGGGTGGGAAGAAGCGGGGAACCTCAGCCAGCACCTGACTGCAGTCACAGGACGCGGAAACTCCGCGGGCTTATAGCGGCCCGGGGGAGGGCAGCAGGAGGGGCGGGGGAGGGACCGGCCCGCCCCGCCGCTCCGGGACACCGGGAGAGAGGTGGGGACGGGAAAGGGCCTGGGAGGGAGTGCCCCTGCAGCTGCTTCGGGCGGGCCGGGCTGGGCTTCCCTCGGTTGCGGCAGCGTCAGCTCTGTGTCCGTGCCATTCTTTGGTACTTTGCTTCTAGTTTTCTCCGGGTGAAGTCTCTGAAAGCACCCGTGTTCTCTCCCCACCGTTCGGCAAAGGGTGGTTTATGGCAGAGAGGTCCGTGGGACAGAGGGCCTTGTCAGGATGCGTGGCGACAGGGGAGTTCCAGTGGCCCGGGCTCGCTCCCAGTCTCCATCCCCAGGAGCCAGCTTGGCGAGCGCTAGGCGCGGGGTGCTGCGCTCCGGACACCGCCTCGGCCTCGCAGGCCCTGCACTGCGGCCCGGGGCTGCGTGCGGGCCGTGCCGAGCCTGTCCCGGGCAAACAGGGCCGGCAGTGCGGGCAGGGCTGTGCCCGAGCCCGAACGGGGCAAACAGGGCCGGCAGTGCGGGCAGGGCCGAGCCTGTCCTGGGCAGTCAGGGCCGGCAGTGCGGGCAGGGCCGAGCCCGAACGGGGCGCGCAGGGTCGGCAGTGCGGGCAGGGCCGAGCCTGTCC
>VZTB01017999.1:318135-340676 GCA_013397245.1 Thryothorus ludovicianus
GGAGGGCTGGGCCGAGCCTGGCCAGGGCAATCACGGCCGGCAGTGCGGGCAGGGCCGAGCCTGTCCAGGGCAATCAGGGCCGGCAGTGCAGGCAGGGCCGAGCTGAGCCTGTCCGGGCCAAACAGGGCCGCGGCCAGGCGGCAGCAGTGACGCAGCGATCCTGCTCTGCTGAAAGGGTCGGGTGTGCAGGGAAGGAATCACCTCCTCACCTGAAGGATTCCCATCAAACGCCTACGGCTAAATTTGATTCCCTCCTGTTGCTAAGTTGATCTAATATTTTGATCTCTGGTTGTTTTAAAAATGAAATTTGATTTAAATATAAAAATTACCCTAGGCAGTCATGGCATCATGGAATGGTTTGGGTTGGAAGGAACCTTACAGACCATCCAGTCTCAGCTCCCTGCCATGGGCAGGCACACCATCCTCTAGACCGGATTGCTCAGAGCCCCATCCAGCCAGGCCTGGGAAACATCCAGGGATGGGGCACCCACAGCCTCCCTCAAACAGACACGTTGTTAGAAACCAACATAAAACAAGTTTCCTGACTTTAGGACTGTATAGTACCACGTGTGCTGACTACACGTACTGGGAAGAAAAAAAAAATCTTTGCTAACATACTCTCCCAATGAAACACGCAAGCTAAGGTGTCTGTGCCAGTAACAAGAGGATGAAGTTGTGTAGTGGTAATGTCTCCATGCTGTAATATTTTTTTATCATGTAAATACCTAAACAAAACTGTTTTGTGCTGGAGAGCAATGGCAAGCACCCCAAAATGGAAATGTTGTGTGGTTGTCTGGACAGCTTGTGTGTACAGGGGCAGGTAACCCAAGGGAAGATCTGAGTAGCAGTGAAGGGATGCCCCCAGTGGGAAAGAAAGTAGCAGTTAAAATGTATGGTAACATCTGTCAAACAATCACCAGTTGCTCCTCTTACTGTAAGTTTTTTGCACATACTAATTTCTTTGCAATGCTTTAAATTAGATGCTTCAGTAAAATGATTCAGATTTCCTCAGGTGGCTTTTGGAGAATGTGTATTTCCATGTCACAGAAAGGTGGTACATGCAGTGTAGATGGGAGTAGGTGAAAACAAGAGCTATTAAAGCAAAATAAGGCAAGAAAAGACAGCATTCGTGGAGAAAAATTGTGTTTGGAAATTTTGGTTTGTAAATTTGTTAATTTGTCATGCTATGTTAACTCCATGACAATTTTTGTACTTAATATTTACTTGCCCAGCAGTAATGATACCAGAATATAAACAGGAGGAAGAGAACATAGAAATTAGATTTTTTTTTCTTGATGGAGAGAGGCACAGGGCAGCCCAGGTTCCTGTCAGGAGGTGAGACAAGCCACACTGTCTTTATCCAGGAGGTTGAAGGTGGATGTGAGACAATATTATTTCAGGTACAGGTACTTCAATCACCCTGAGTTCTGGTAAAGCTCTCTAGGTATATCTAGACTGAGGTCTGTTTCATCACAATGGTCCATTCAGACAGGCAATTTAGCTGGCATGCACAAAAATTTTCCCCAGATAGGTGCCAGAGTTTTCCTTTGTCTTGCAAAAACCAAAGTGGGGTAGAAATGAATTGTCACATGCTCATATAAGGGTGGCTGGGGTTTAGGATGGGCACAGAAGCCTTGTTCCATAGGATTAGATGAAGTCCTTGAGCCTTTATTCCTCAGCTGAGAGATAGTAATTACATTTATTTCCTACCTTCTGGCAGGGTTGTATTAATTGATTACTAGGCACATTCTGCAATTATATACCAGGGTGTGGAATGCTTGCATGTTGACTGCAGGCCTCTCATAGGTAAATTGTTTTCCCTTGCATAGATGGGAGCAAAATTGTATGTATTTCCTACCATTTGTCAGGCCTGCCTACTAGCCTTTTTGTTTTACATGTCATATACAAGTATTTCTGGACACTTAGATTTTATATCAACAGTGCAAAAGAAGCCTGTAATTTAATTTTTTTTCCTCACATACTGATTTGGAGTGATTAGAACCAATATTAAAACCACAGAAGTCAATAAAAGTCATCATCTGTTCACAGAGGAGTCAGTGTGAAAAAGCAAGGGCAAAATGTGACTGATAATTTGCCATGATTAATAGTTTAATCAGTACTAATTACATTACATAATGCCAAACATATAGCAGTAGATCTTGCCTGAGCTAATAATTTGCCTTAATTTCATTAATATTAATTTTCATCAGGCTGGCCGACACCTGTGTGAAACACCTTGGAAAAATTCAGTCATTTGTAGTCCCGTGTCTCTGGGGCAGTGCAATCAATCATGCATGATGTTATAGAATAAAATATAATCAACACCCACCTAATCTTCATACTGTGAGCTAAACTTCTGTGTCACTTGGTCTTTTACTGTACTTCTACTTTTTAACTGACTTCCCATTGTCACTTGAATGTCAACAAAAGCACTTGTGAACAAGGGCTGTTTACATTATGCTACAGTAATTGGGATAACAACATTATGTTTTACCTTCAGTTGCCTGCACTGGGAGACCTTTTTTTTTTATTTTTGGCCATATTACATAGCTTGTCTGGTTGGTTGCTTTTGAATAAGATGTGTGCTTTATATTTCAAATATGAAATAAAAGCTATTTTGTTTTAATGGGTTGTTTTTTTTTTTCTTTCTCTGCACTGGAGGTCTCAGGAATGAGGAAGAGAAATATGTATCTTACAAAACAGGCTTTTGGTACCCTCTCATCCTAAAGGCTGAAGTTTGGTCTGAATTTTTTTTTACCATTGCTGTTAGTTGGTATTAGCCTGCCCAGCCACTGGTTTCCTTCGCTAAATTACGTTTATCCACATGTCGGAACACTGGCTTCCAACAGCAGCTGGGTTTAAGGAACTGTCTGGCCACTGGAAATGCTGCAGAAATTTCAATAGCCTCATGATCATTACACAATGAACTGGTGAAATAGTTTAGCCTGTAAGACAAACTGTAGCTTCCTTTTTTTCTGATCCATGTCTTTTGTATCTCTCTTCCTTCAAGACTTCTTCTTCTAATCTTTCCCATGTTAGTCTCTCCTCCACTTCCTTTACAACACCATTTTGCCTTATCTTCCTTCTATTTTCATCATACCAACTGTAATTCTTGTAATTCTTTAACAACATTCCTTTTTGCCTTCTTTTTGTTTGGTTTTTTTTCCTGTATTTTTATTTTGTTTTCCCATCAATGTTCTTTTTCTCCTGATCTCAGTTTAGGCCTTTCATTTTTTTACCTTTTTTTTTTTAGTCATTCCTTTCTTTCATACTCACTTTCCTGTTCTTCGGAGCTTTTTCCTCTCTGAAGTGAATGAGAGATTTTCATGTTCCTACTTGTCCGCCAGTGGTGTGAAAGGGACTTAGCAGCAAGTTCAGCCAGTTAGACCAGGAAAGCTGCAGGAGGCACATTCTTGCCCAAAGCAGAGGGATGCATTTAACTTACTCTGCAGCTGCATTAGGAGTCAAATTCGTAGCTGAAGGGATGGTGTGGAAAAGTGGACATATGACACATGGACAATTTCCCTGTGCATATGAGGATGCAGAGCTCCTTGGACACTATGGCTGAGCAGGTTTGCACATCGTGTTATCTGTGTGCTTCCTTGGTCTGGTGAGGGATGCACAGAGCACTTCCTCTGCTCCACACAGAGTTTCCCAAAAGTCAAGAGAAAAATAAATCTGCGTTGTACACAAATACCATGATCACAGAGCGTTCTGCTGGAGCAGCACAGGTGACTGAATGCTTTCATTTAGCTGTAGGTTTTGAGGGAAATGTCCCAAAGTATTGCTTTTAGTGACAATAACATACAAACAGTGGGAGACCAAGGTAGGAATGGGAGGCTGGGGATATTTTGGAAATATGCTTCTATGGTCAAGTAAAACACTGGACAACACAGCATATACATTGGAGGACTGATTTAATATTAATTGAAAGTTAGATCTGAGTTTGCAGTCTACAAACGCGTGCCTAGTTTTTGCCTACTGTATGCCATCAGCCGTACGGGAGCACCCACGAGCACAAAGCTAGGATTATGTGATAGTATTAAGCCTGCCTGGGGCTTTGCTTCCTGCCAGGCACTCCGACACCCTCTTGTCTCCTGACCACAAATTTAACTGAGTGATGCAAGCTTGAACTTGTAATACATTGTCAGCATGTAGGAGAATTCTACTTGTACTCAAAGGATGTAGCCGGAGAAATACAGATACTGTTTCTGTGTCAGTTGTAAAACTGGTATTAGACAACCATAAATATATATTGGAAAATCCAGAAAAATAAATACTAATTTTTATTTAAATCCAATAAAATAATGGTGCAAAAAGTGAAGTAATGCAATGATTCTTCTGTCCAGAAGAGTAAGAGAAACCAGCCATGAAGAGGCCATGTCAGACAGTGATGTTTGCTGGCAAACTCCTGGAGAGACCCCTGATGATCACAGGCAGAAGTCTCCTTAGTGAGGCCTGATGATCTTGCACAGAGGATGAGATAGTCTTTCTCACCTGTAATTTATGCAAGTGAATGATGAACTTAGAATACCATTTTCACATGGTACATCACATATCACATGGTATATTTCACATATCAAGCTAACTTGTTCCTCAGTTACAGGCTTCCTGTTCCCCACATCCTGGGCTGTATTAGTTTTGTCATTACTTCTGTTGTTTTGAAAAGTCTTTTGTGCCTTTTCAATTATCAGAAGGTGAATGGATACTGTACTGCTGATACTGTACTCTCATCATCTGCCTATGACTGCAACACATCAAGCAGGAGCAAGCAGTGCTACAGATCTGCTGATTTCTTCCCTGACTTTGTAAATCTTCATCTGCATAGACAACAGACTGAAACAGCCTTTGAATTGTCTCTACTGCAAATATTTATTTTTTCCTCTTTACATGTGAGAATAGTAAGTTCTTTGCCTTCATTATCAGCACTCTGAAGAAGATAATAGTTCAATACTCTATTGAACCAGTGCAGTGAGTCCCCAGAGTGTTGTTGCTGTGCAGATTTGTGGCACAATAGGTAAATACTTATAGAGCATCATTGCCAGTGTGGAGGCTGAGGCCAGGAGGGAGGGCAGCCATTGACTGGGATTCAGATAAGCAAGATGGAATAGTTGTTGAAATACTGAGGGAATTATTATGATAAACTTGGTTCCTTTACTAGCTGTTCACTCTTGCTTTTTTGTGGACATTTATTCCCCCAACACCTTTTCCCACATTCACTAGCCATGCCCTCAGTTCTTCGTAGTACTCTCAAGCCATGTACTAGGAAGGAAACAGAAGTTCTTTCATGCAAGGCCTTACTTCCCATCTACAGTGACTGCACCTGATCTCTTCCATAAACTCAGGGTCATTTTGATCTCTCATCAGCATAGAAGACAAGGCAATGATCTGTCTTTGTCCACATGCCAGAACACTGGCTTCCAACAGTGGGATTGTTAACTCTTAGCATCTACAGCTGAACATAGAGGCTGTGAGCATCTGGAGGTCGGGAGAGGTGAGAGGGTTTACTCATCAGCAGCAAACTGTGGCATCTCCAGCTGGGCATGGGTGGACTCTGCAGTAGGCACCACCCAGACAAGCTGCCCTAGCAAAGCGTTTTTTGTGTATTTTAAATGGTTCTAAAACTGAAGTACTGAAAGGCACTAATTATGTTTATGTTGATAACTCACCATCTTTTGTGTCATGCTTAACTAAAAATCCTTACCATTCTTAGCTTATCTTGGTTAGAAAATGTACTTTTCCTGTACCACACTGGATAATATCTGCAGCTACAGAAATGTGACTAAAGATATGACTTGGAAACATAGATACCAAATAACATAGATGCTTAGAGTGATGAGTGACAACCAGACACTATTGTAAATATATCCATGTTGATTGACACATTTAATTCATTAAAATTTATTTAATTTGTAACAACTCTTTAAAGCAGCAGCATTTTTTTTTTTGCATCTTTCATGTAGAGCAAAGAAGGAAAACTGAAACAAAAAGCATTCTGTGACCTTTTGTAAACTGTTGTAGTATGTCCCCATTCTGCTCACACACTTAAGCAAGAGAAATTCAGTCACTGTGACTCATCCTATCCTCTGCACCTTCTAGAGTTCACTTCTGTGCATGAACTTCATCACATGCAGCCAGCTTCTTTTTTTTTGTGATGGGTCACAGAATGAAAAAGGTAACTATCACATCAGACCTAGAAATACAGCTAATATGCATGTAGTCTTAAATATACATCATGCTTGTTCTCTCATTACACGTTCAGCTGAAAATATAAATGTTTTCCAGTGCATTCTTTGCTGCACAATTTCACAGCAATGAGAGAAATCATGGAAATGCCCTTTCCTCTCTTCATTCAACATTCAGAAGGGCAAGCTTCTCTAATAAAATAAACTAACCATACTTGGGAATTTTTTGTTAACCTCAGTATTGCTGTGTGGCCTAAACATGAGGCCACGTAATGAAGCAAACCATATTATGATCAAAGTAAATGATAGTTTCAGTCTCATTTATGTGGAAATTGTTGGAATTTATGTTGCAACTGAGTCTCTTTCTTACGACTGGTTTTAACTGTGAGTTGCTATAATTAATGTTTGAACTGAGGTGTCCAAAACCTGACCAATTGGAAGGGTTTTTTATGGATACACGAAGTTTGATGCATGCCACCCTATGTCAGTTTTCGACATACTGCTGCCAAGGACAGGATCAAACCTTTCCAATCTAGAGGCTTCTGATCTTTGACTTGGGACAGTCATTTCCCCCCTCCCCTCCCACACTGGTTTATTATTGAGAAATGGATGAACAGGTCTTGTTGACAGGTTTTAGAGCTTTTCAGCCTGAGGCCAGGCATGGATAAGGTTTACATAGGTTTCAAGCAGGCTAAAGAACAATGATGGAGATTCCCAGTCTTCCTTGCTTGGAAAGCTAAGTAGCTCCTGGTGCAATACTGTATGGCCTTATCCTTATTGCTTCTCTCTTCTGTAGGTGTTTGGACCGTGGTTTTATAGCCCTGCTCTCAACCATAAAAAACCCCAAACAAAACAAACCAAATAAGCAAACAAATAAAAACCACAAACCAAACAAAAAAACCCATCTGTCAGACTCAATCTGTATCAAATTGTATTTGATAAGTAATAAATGAGAATATACTTTACTAAAGAAAAGAGTGGGTTTTTGAGTAATCATTTCTTAAGGAAAAATATGGAAGACAGTGTGTGGCTACTATGACTGTGTGAGAATGAAGCTGGGTTTAATGCCCGGTTACTTTACTTGTATTTGCAGGCAAAAAGGTCTTCAGATTCATCATTCACTGAGAAAAGCACTACTCTTTTTCCCCCATTTTTACTTTCTAATTGGTTTGTAAGCAGGATTAGAGTGCCCTTGAAGTAATTTTCTTTCTCGAGTGTGTATTCTATCACGGTGTTCCAGTTCTTACCCTGCCCCTGGCTGTATGTGCCTTTTTTGCCAGATCCTTCCTGAGGAGCAGCACCACTCAGTCCACCATGAGCTGGCAGCCAGGGAATGGGGTCTGAGCACTTTTGCCAGCTGGCTGATCAGCTGAGGGATGAAGACAATAGCTTATCTCTGCTTGCTCTGGTCAGCTCCCAAGACATTCTTGTCCTTCAGACTGGCATGACTCCTGGCTCAGTACCAGTTTTCATCATTGTACTGCTGTTCCATGTACACACAGCTTCTTTTTGTTATAGTCATCTTTGCATAACTTTACTTTTTTTGTGGTGGCCATCCAAACCACTGCTGCCTGTGTTCTTGCATTGTTAGCAAGCCATAAGCTACTGTCAGCTAGATCTTGTTGAGCTGCTTTATTCCATCAGCTACTGTTCTATGGAGACCTCATTGCCTACACACCTCTAAACTGAACATAAAAGGAGATAAAGACCTCCCTCTAGGCATAAATCCCAACAACTGAACATCTGTGTTTGATGCTTTTGATATACCCTTCTAAAAGGTAGCTGTAGGTGGTTTTGTCAGTAAAATATTTTGCACTTGTCCATATGTAATGTTTGAAAAGCCCATGTTCACTGGTTTTTGCTTGCTTGTTTTTTTTGATCCATTAGATTCCATAGCTAGTTATTGAGGTGGACTAATAAAATAAAATAATGATCCATACCCATATGAGATCAATATATTTGGAAATTTTTTGCAAGCTGAATAACAAGCAAGCTGAAAATTGGAATATAAATGTTTCTAATTCCATGTGCAGCAATGAGCAAAGAAAGGAGCATCTGGTTTAATGTCTGCTAGCAAGATTATTATTTGATAGTTTTCAAAGTATTGCCAGGAGAGTACATAAAACTGCCACTGAGTTGCATATTTAGGTTCAGTATTGTTCTTCCAACTGGAGTACTTGGAGCACAGTTGTGATCTTTATCTCGCTTTCCATCTCACCATGGTAACAGGAATTATGTACCAAATCTTTCTATTTCCAAGTACCTTATTTTGTGAACAGTCTGCTTATATCAGTGATAATATTTTCAGGCTGTACGCTTTATATCATTCACAAGCAACTAATTCAGCACAGACATCTCACAGTCCAGTCATGATGAAAATTGTTGCAGCCTAAAATGAAATGCTGATTTTCTGTCAGTATCTATTTTTGTTTCTCCAATGTCTCTTTTTATTATTTTCTCCAATTTTCTCCTGGTAAGACATTCTACTAAAGAAATTTAATTTCTCTAAACATCTTTCTAAGATACTCTGTTAAGTTTACAAACCAGACACTATTTTTAAGTCTGTCATTTAATTTATAGAAACATAAAAGTACCTGACTACTTCAGAAATAATGTAGTCTGCAGTTTGTTCCCTTGTTTGTTTAATTTAATCCTGTAACTAATGGTGTTAATCTCAACAATTTTAAGGGTGTCTGTTTGCTTTCGTTATAAAGATAGTTCTCAAATATTAACCCTGCCTCAAACATCTGCTCAGCCCATTCAGTGGGATAAAGTGGTGTGGACCACAAAATTCAAAGCCACTCCTTTTCCAAGCTGTTGCAGCTCTGAGTCAGTGATTTGTTTCTGTGATAGACATACTAAGTTCTTCGCACATAACTTGCAGATGAAGGACATTTTCTTCCTAACAACAAGCTGGCTGGTCACAGAACTCAGGACTCATCTCTTCTGAACTACTTTACAATTTACTTTTTCTCAGATGCAAAACAGCAAAGAATCCATTCTTGGCAGAAAGAAAATCACTTACAGAACAGAGAGTTACAGATTGCATGTATAGAAGTTCAATTTAGAACTGAAGGTGTTTATTTAAAATGTCCCAAAGCTACAGCTGACATTACTTCCTTTTGCTGGGCCTAGCAAACACTTTCTGTCTCACATGTGATTGTGTGTGTGCTAGAGATCAGAGAGCTTTTTTTATCAAAATTGCTTCTCAGATGCGTATAAAGTTTTAACAACCACAAACAGTCTTTTCAAAAAGCAGCTTGTCACACGACATGTATGAATACCAACCAAGTTCTTTTTCTTTTTGTTCTTTTTCTCCTAAATGAAAAAAGTTCTTCTGGCAGTCTCCTATAAACTACTTCAAAGAAGTCTCAAGTCCTTATTTTTTCCCCCAGATGACCTACTATTCTGCTTCTTCTCAGAAAATTAGCCAAGGTGTGAAATTTGAGGAGTGTGCAAAACAGAAAATTTGATTTTTTTTTTAACCAATAATGTATTTCAAGAGTCCTGATTTTATTTTTGATGATTTTTTAGTTTATATCTCTCAATTGCAGTGAAGATATATCTATAAAGGGATAAGGCCTGCAGAAAATTCAGTAGTTTTGGAAAACTACAAGGCTGACAAAAAACAGTCTCAATCCAACACAGTACTTATGCTTAGTGTCAAACATATGAGTTAGTGTGAGAAAGCTGAGATTCGTGCCTCAGAGCTAACGTGTTCCAGGGTTCTATCAAATGACTGCTCAGGAAGCAAAGACAACTGGTTACCTGAACAGATTTGGCACATCCTGCGGTGGGAATTTCTCCCATGCCCCTCATTTGCTGGATTGAAACACACATCAGTCTCTTAACCTCTTTGTTTAATATGCCAGCAACTGCTGCCTGTTCTAGACAGTGTGAATTCTGACCTCGTGCTGTCACTTTGGTGGTATTTTTCAGTGGATTTTTTTGCACAGTACAGGTAACTGAAACCATGTTTTTGCTTAGTATGAAATAATGTTTAATGCCAAGCATTAAAAATTAAGAAATTCCAGAAATGAGGCTGTCCATCCAACTTTAATTTGGCACCATATATGTGCCAGTCCGTAACAGCACTGCTGTATTCTTTCCCTGTTCCCAGCTCCATCCATTGTAGTGCAGTGTGCTTAGAGAATCCAACATCTGTTCACTATTTTTATCCTTGTTGCTTAACTAGTGGCTACACCATGGAATGAGTGCAGAATTATTTCTTTCCTCATGATCCTATCCAGAGCATGCTAGAGTGCAACGGTGTCCAAATGAATCATGAACTTTAATGATCATATGGCTGCTATGAGATGAAATGCATCATTATCTCCATTTGATGTCCAGGAAAGTGGAACAAAATCTGCTCTGGAGGCCACACAGGGAGCTGATGGCAGAACTGAAATTTGGGACCCAATCCAGTGCTCATTCTCCTGGATGAAACCATTTTCCCCTGGGAAGTGCTGAGCAGCCTTGGCTCTCACTGACTTTGCAGTTTGGATCATTCTTTGTGCCTGTTCACTATCACAGTACTGGTAACCTTAAAAAGCTCAGCCAGAAGATAAAAGCTCAAATACATGCAGTGGTTCCATGCCTGAAGCAACCAAAGCAAATGCCCCATTTAAACAGGCTTTTCAATGGAATGATGAAACTGAATGAAACTGTGTGTTCTCCTTGTCCTGATGCTTCCTTCTCACTTTGAAACCCGCACTTCTTCCTCGTGACTTCCTCAGTGTACCCCCTGGGGAAGACACCACTTGTGCTAGGGATGGCATGGAACTGTGCTGGGGACAACTGTCAGGCCAGAACTGGTGTGACCACTCATGAGCTGGAGCTCTGCTGCCCAGCTGAGTGTGGGATGGACCATTCCGTTTGCTTTCTGGGGTGGGATTTGGGCACATAGCATAAATCCAGTTCCTTACTTCTCTGAAAGTTATTTGGACTTAATTAAGTCTGGAAGCCTCCTACATATGACTGAAATGAACTTGTTCAATACCTGGTATTTGAAGGATGAATGGAAGGGCAAATGAACATATCGTCCTTGCAAACACATAGACTATGTTTCCTTGGCAAACCACGAGCATTTCTATTTCCTACAATGTTCAACAGGAGAAGTGTTCCTAGTTCTGAGAAGGCAAAAAATACTTAGAGATATATACCAAGTTTTGCTCTTTCGGTCTCTTTTAGATGAAGGCTGCTTAGATATTTGCAGGGATAATAGCAGTAGAAATTGTGTGGATAGGTAAATCAATTATCATAGGATAATTTTCTTTCAATTGTCATGTTTTTAAACTAGTCAATACAGTGCTAATGTATTTTAGACACAAAGAAGTACTTAAATTGGTTTGAGAAATCTGGGCACTTTCATATCAGTGCCTGAGGTCATGCAATTTCTTTAGATTTTCTGACAAAATATGCCCCTTGGTTATATCATTTAGTTCAGTTAAACTTGTTAAAAAAAGTTAGTATATCCTGTGATAATTGCTGTATGATGAATGCATGCTGATTGTCCATTCTTTTGCTAAAATGCCCTACTCAGTATGTTGTGGAGAGCATATTTTTTAAAGGAATTTCAGAAAATAGACCCATTTTCTGGGCTTGTTAGAATGTGCATTTATCATTAATTAGCCAAACCTTCATCTTTTTGGAGGCAGTTAATTTGGCTTGATGTGGTATATGCCCCATAGAATTTTCAGATGAGTTTTGAACTAGATCCTACGTGCTTTGATCTGTGCCCATTCTGGCTAACACAGCTGCGTGCAAAGAAACTCTGGCCTTTAGTGGAGGTTGACAAACACCAGAGCAAGTCCTTGTGAAACACATGCAGTGAAATCTGGTGGACCTCCTCCCACTTCAGCACTGACTAACATGTGCATTTGCTGTCTGTCTTATGCTATGTTCCCTTCAAATAGCTCCTGATGATCTGAACACACCACTAAATTATCCAGACAATTTGGTGGGTTTTGTGCCCTTAGAGAATGCCCAACAGTTGGGTGACAGCTCACCTTCTCTGCCTGCCCTAAATTATCACTGTATTACACCAGGGTTTCCATTTTGCATCCTCACTCCATGAGAACTCTGAAGAGCTGTGAGAACAATCATCTGGGAGCTTCTGGTAACTGATGCAGTATTTTAAAGAGTCCCAAAATTAAATACCTAAATTGTTGAGTTTTAAGTTCATGAAGCCCATGTATAAAGACTGAAAACAGAGATGGTAGCATATTTGTGGCATATAATTAAACCTCTAATGACACCCACAGAGTTCACAGAGCAGAGAAGCACCTCACAGCAGCTGAAATATTTGCAGTTACAAAGGGAAATTACTGTCCTTGTAAAGCCCAAGAACTTGTAGCCTACTGGGACATAGAGAAGACACCAAGGAAGTCAATTCTCCTTGCTGTACACTTCACAACCTAAACAAGGCTAATGGACAAATTGAGCAGAAATATAATATTATTCTAACCTGAAGAGCACTGTCTATTAATATCTTTTTTTTTAGTTTGTATTTCACAAATTAATAAAACCTCACTTCCTTGAGTGAATTGGGCTCATGGATATAATTTTAACAAGGGAGAAGACAAAGTGTTCCCAAACAACTTAAGGAGCATATTGCTTCAAGAAAAATAATGCAATAGGCATGGAAGCATTTGAGAACGTTTCCACACAGCATGACATACTCCTAGGTTGTTCCAGGACAGCTCTCCCTACTTGCAGTGAAACAAATCCATTCTACAGATAATGAACAGGACGTGGCTTTCCTTTCTTTTTTGTTCCCCTTTCTCTAGGAAGGACAGGCATGACTAGGAATGACTTCTCTTGCTGAGCTGCAAACATTGCTTAATGTATTCTTAGTTGCTTGACAATGAGTTTCTTGCATTGCAGGGTTGCTGCGAAATGTAATGAGCAGAATGTGCAGATAAGAAACTTCACACGAGTGGATCTGGTTTCATTGTGTAATCATTCATTTCCACTCTGCAAGCTTTTGCTTGTACACTGTGTTCCTCAGCTTTTACACCCTTAAGTTAAAAACAGGCCTGCAGGGACCTACTTATATTTAATAATGATGCCAATAAGATGGGTCTTATAAGGCACAAGAAGTATATAGAAGTGTAAATTTTTTCTCACATTCCAATTCCTCTCTGTAAACTAATCACATTTCCTCATTTGACTTGTTAGAATGCGTAGTTATTTGAATGAATCAATTACTCCCTTAAATCAAAAGAGTGATAATCGTTGTTCTTAATTTAAAACTGCTTATGCTACAATTTTCACCAAACGTAAGGATACCATGTCTAATTGCAGAGGCATAAATCGTTACTTTTACAGCTCAGAGCACCCGTTCTCAGAGGGGCTTTTTCAGCCTTTTTGAAGTTCACTGTAAGGCCAGGTTATGATAAATTTTTATTCACAATGCCACATTTCTTTCCAGTAATCTGGCATCTTCTTACCATGAGCTGACTTATGGAAGACTGAAGCACCAATGACATATCTAATTATCATATGCATTATCATAGCACTTTGTCACTTCATTGCTTGTGTTCAAAGATTATATGCACATATCCAGCTGTTGAACTCTAGTCAAGAGAGAGATGAGGAGAGCCATAATATTGCTAATTTGTTTCAATGTCAGAACTGTCAAGCAGTGATAATTTTTCAAAATTCTGAAAGAGGTGAAAGCAAAATTGTGCCTAAGAATTATGAAATATAGAAAATTGGAAAGCATTTTCTAAACTTCTCATTCCTGTGATTTTTTTTCTCCCAAGAGCAAAATGATGTTCACATAAAAAGCAATTGTAGCTGTAACCACACTCCAGTTGTCTCCCATCTTTCCCATCCTTTCTCCTGAAAGTATTATGACAGCTTTTATCTTTTTTAGACAATTTTGAAATATTTTAAGTACAAAGTTCAGATACTTTTTCCTACTTACTGACAATTTAGGCAAAGAGATATCCCCGCCCACACCAAAAAAAGACACAAGATCTCCAGAGAGGAGAAAGATTCTGCTTTTATGATCAACTGTAGCAAAACCAAATCATTAGCAAAACCAACACATTTATAGCTTCCTATTCTATACATCAGACAAAAAGTGTTCCTTGTCCTATGTTTTCTTCCCATTGCTATTTTGACTCTGCACAGCAGTTTTTCTGAGAAAGGGAAGACACCAATACTTCTGTTTGATTAATGGAGATCTTTCCTATTACTGTGCCTCCCTGACATCCTTGTCATCCACTAAAGTGGGAGCAGGATTTTCTGTTGATGCAAGGTCAGCCATTGCTGGGCTAAATGGCTCTCAGGTAGAAGTGCCTGAGCAGAGCACTTGAACAAATAATTTGACTTCTTAAGGGATAAGGTCTAGTTTCACAGCTGTCAGGACAAATACTTCACAACTGTTCTGACAATTACTGTTTGCTGTTTTTACAGGCTGACTTCACTTTTACAGTGCACTACTAAGGTTAAAGCTGGATCTGAATCCTGAGGATATGTGCAGACTGACCACTGCTTCTCTGGGGGTAGATGTAGCGTGAGCTGTGCAGGGTGGCAGTGTCAGCTGTGCCACCTTACTGGGTAATGCTGTGCAACCAGGCCCCCTTGGCAGATGTAAATGTATAGAAGGAAGGCAGCTTCTGTCAGCTCCACTTACGTTATCTGTGTGGCTGACACAGCCAGACCCTCAGGGATGCTCTTCATATATGCTAAGTTTCTACTTAGTAACTTTGTGGAAAAAGCCTTGTTCACAATTCCAAAATTTTGGTATCACTTCTGCCGCCTAAATCAGGGTGTGTGAAACAATAAAGACTGTCATGTCCAATCACGTATTTGCAAAGTATTTTTTGTATGCATCAAGCCATCTGTTGTGATAAGCTTTTTCCCACCTATTTGTCAATTCAGAGCAGAGCATTGTGATCATTCTTATTTATAATATTGCCTCAGTTCTCCCTCAGTTCTCTTCTCAGTTCTCTGTGCCTGCTGACATCTACAGTGTAAATTGTTACAGCAGTTGAGTGTCCGTAGTGCAAGCACGAGATCTTTGCCCCAGCACTCCCAAGGGATAAAGGGTGTGCATGACCAGCTCAGCTGCCTCTGCCCTGCACACCTGGAGGGGAGCTCTGAGGAGCCGGAGCAGCCGCCCCAGAGGGAAGGAGGCAGGAGCTGGAGTCAGAGCAGCAAAGAGCTCCAACCTCAGGAAGGCATTTCTCCAGTGGGGCTGTGCCCCACAAAGATGACAGTCAGAGAGCTATAGCAGGTCATTCATTGCCTTTGGTTTCAATTCTAGGATTACTTAAACTTTTTGAATAAAACTGCATACCACTTACAGTGAGAATAAATATTTGGGCCTTTTTTTATTTTAAAATATCTCCTGGATTTGGAAAGCACATCAAGAATATTTTATTAAGAGGATAAGGAGATAACATGCCACAGGCACTTCAGGGCAAAAGGGGAGCTAAGACATAACAAGAAACAAGTATCAGATAAATGAAGCTGAGATTGTCTGAAAGAGAGGAGTGGCTGAAAGGATTTAGTGGAGATGCAGACTATAATCTAAATCCTATGTAGGCAGTCTTTGCACTGAGCACTGAGCTAAATAAGCTTTGGATCATGACCAAAGTGACAAATAGTGTACCAAGTAACCCTCATCAAAAGTTTTTACACAGGCATTTTGATCCACTTAGTGATTAAGGTCACCCAGCAACATCCCTTCCATTTTTGGAGTTTATTTTGCAACACACTGTACGTATCTTACTGAGAACTCACAAAATGCATATTAGTCTAAAAATGATCAGAAAATTGCAATGAACACCTTGAAGAACTGAAATTCAGGAGTAATCAACAAATGCAGCACTTGCAACCGAGATGTTATTAGTCTGATCCTTTCATGTATGAATAGATGTTTTCAAACAGCTACAGTGATGGAACAAAGTTTGCAGCGCAGGTCTGAAGAAAATTTAGGGGCAGGACACAGCCATGTGTTATAGCCATGAGATGATCCCAATGTTCAAGGCGAGGCAGCCCTCATGCACCTTCAGGTGAGTACTGTGTATAAATGCATTCTGATGCTTTTGTAATGTTGCTGCGTTTATTTTTAAGAAGCTTAAAATTTAGCTTACTGCTAAATCTTGTAGGCACAAATACTAAGAAACTGGATTTATCACTGGAAAGAATATTAAAATTATTAAATAATGCAGCTCTGAGCAAAAAAAAGTCAGTTCAATATGGAAATATTGAATTGGCATGCTGTTGTCAATCCTCTCTCCTAAGCTAAGGGAATCACAGTTTAGTACAGTGAAGAGTTAATTCAGTTCAATGAAAGTGAATATTACAAAATCTTAATGTAATTATGAAAACAAGGTCAAAATAAAGTAGTTTTAATCTGAAATGGTTGCCTCATAAGAGCAAAATGAAATCTAGAGTCAGTTTTAAACATACTAAGACACGCTCTGAAAATGCTTGCTCCTGCATGTAAATATTAGGCAAGAGAAAGACTGTTTGGTTCCACTTCAGTGTTATTAAATTTATTACTATATTAAGTCCAACAGCACTTGGAGGATGGACATTCCATGGGATCCTTGGGGACACTGAAGGGAAGTCTCTCTATCAAGAGATAGGAAGAAAAACAGAATTATGAAGGATTGTTGTTCTCATTTGATAGAAGATAAACTGAACACCAGGTGATGTTACTTGCACAAAGTCAGTTACCAACAGAGAAAACAGGAATAAACTGGATTTTCAATTCATTTCAGGTTTGATAAATCAAAAATTTTTTTCCAGAAAAATAATAATATAAAAAAGATTTTTAGAATCCCATTTTGAGGGTTCTGAGCACTTGAAAAATTAGGGAGAAGGAAATTTAGATAAAAGAACTTTACATCAGAAGTCAAACCATTTAACCATCAGAATGTTTTAAAAATTATTAGCATTTACAGGATTAGGTGTTTCCTGAAAAAGATTATATAAAATGTTTTGGGGTTGGATTTGTTTGGCTTTTTATCCCCGAAGTATTTCTTGCTTTTCTCTCTTGGAACAAAAAGCAAAATAATTAAGCCTATATGTGTTTATAACATGGATATGAAGTCCAATCAAATATATTTGAAGAAAAGGCATGCTTATTTGTGAAGAAGATATAAACTTCAGAGCTAGGAGCTAAATGTAGTTCCAGTGCCATATTGACCCTGGGCTCCAAGGCTGTCTTACAACCCTGGTTTTCCTGCAAATTTTAAGGCTTACACATGCGTTACCTGAAACTTGGTAATATTAATTTTTAAATAAGAATCACTGAGAAGGTATTTTAGTTTTGGTTGGAAACTTAACGAGTTAAAACTCTAAGAAATAAATATTTCTGTTTTGATGAAATTTTCATGAGAAAGTAGTTGCACCTGCAGTGGTTTTCTGTTCATAATCAGTATAATATCATAATAATACTAATTGTCAGGCAATTATAGGTATAGGCAGCATAATAGAATGGATAATCTCTTGATTCAGAACTGGACCTTAAATGAAGGTTTCTTGGGTTTTTTTTGCATTGCAAGGTGAGTCACAGCCAAGAACTCATCAGGACACTGATATTTTGTATAAAAAAAAATCAAATGTTCACTTGCTAATTGACTAGAGTTAAGAAATAGAGAGATTTCTCTACCTACTGTTGTTGGTCTTCTATGTCTTGAACTTGTCCTGCACTGAGCCACATAATCTGGTGCATCATATGGCTCAGAAGGAAGGAGGTGGCCAGAGTTATGCAGTGGATTTCAGCATGAGACCTCCTATATGCTGCATTTTTCACCCAAATACCTCCTGGAGTTCATTCAACATGAAAACTTCTCTGGCAAAGCTTTCTATGAGCAGCTCCTAACAGCCACTGAAGAGGAACCCTTGAACACTTCCCGTCTGTTTGTCTTTGGTGTTCACCTTTTGGAAAAGTAATAGAGCACGATGGAAAACAGTACTAGTAGTTAGTCTGTAGAAACCAAAAATACCACTGGCAGTGCTCCTTCTAGCTGGAAATTCCCATCTACATACGCAGAAGGGTATAAGAATCTCCAGTCTTCCCTCTAGCCTGGCCTGCTGGATGCTCACAGGGACAGGGCAGGGTGTGGATGGCTGTGCTCCCCAGGAGTGCAAACCATGTTTCAGTCTGGTGCTGAAGATAATGCTGCCAGTAGCTGCCTCCAAGTGCAGTGACAGGCATGGGCTGCAGTCTCACCATCACACTGGGCACAGGAGCTGCCTGTGGTTCCATGTTCAGACTGAGCACCCCATCATGCTGATGAGAGTCCTCGGGAGCTAAAGGGCAGGGGAGAAACACACAGGGGATTGTTTTCTGCAGTAACCCCGAGGAGGGCTGTGGTGAGCATTTCATCCAAGCACAAGGGGAATCAGGAGTTTCTGAGAGCTGTTTTTCCTTGACAGCAGGTTGATGTAGGCTGGCCTCTGCATAGCTCATCCACAGCTGCTGGGTGCTGCTGCTCCCTTGGCACTGCCATTTCCTGTCCCTGCCACATGTGATGGATAATCTGTCATGCCAAGCTTTGTTTCCTGCACCTGCCTCCCTCTTTAATGTCCAATGTCTCTTGAGTCCAGGAGCTTCGTATCAAGCTGGCCACAATTCCCTGGACTTCAACCTTTTGGCAGACTTTGAAATCCTGTAGTGTCAAGAAAAATAAATCAACATAATAGGCTCTATAAATTAAAATATTTTCAGACTCTCAGTGTAGAAGAGTGTACCTGATGAACAAGGCTGGTGCTATGTGGTGCAAGTCACAGCACCCACTGAGTACCAAGATCAGTAACCCAGTTCCTCCTGACAAAGTACTCAGCCTTGCTCTTGGCATCAGTGGTTTCAGAAGCATGGAGGTGCCCTGAAATATATACCTCCTCTGGGGAGAGAAGAGAGTTTTAAACCAGAGGTGACTGGAAATCTTGGAGCTTGAGTGAGCATGATCTATAGCACTTCCAGAGTCTGTCTGTATTTTTCTCCAGGTGTCTGCCACTGTCCAGGTCATTCTGGCACCTCTGAGCTTGAAAATGTTGTGAAATTTCAAGACTATTGTTTTAAATTAAAACGATGCAAATTAGATAAGGCACGGATAGTAGCTGAAACTAGGGCCAGTGCCTGAAAAGAGCAGGCACTAGGCAAACCACCATCTGCATAGCCTGAAGAATAATAACACTGAAATGCTAATCTATGGATTGGTGTTTCTATCTGCTGTGGCTTCCAGCAAGCTTTCACTGAATTTTTTGCTGCAGCTGAAACCTATTGTCGTGTATGCTCTAAAAAAATGCCAGTGATTGAGCAGAATGAATTTTTGGTTTGTGCATGGCACTAAAATACACAGTAAATTAAAGAGAACATGCTCCCATCACCACTCAAGTGCAGTTCTGTGTTCCTCTAACATATAAGCTTTTGCATTTCTTAAGTTTGTCAATCTCAAACCAACCAGTTTCAAGGACTGAGGAAACTCCGTGAGCTGATCTGTTTGTATTTTTTCTTGTAAAAGCAAAATTAAGGATGATGCTATCTTGTTATTTGGTATATGCCTGTGAGGAGTTCCCCAAGCAGTTCCTCAGTGTTGGTCAAATACCATCATGGGGCAGGAGCCATCCCCAAACATGACAAGTATGACAAGCCTATGTTGAAGAATAAGGAATTTTAACTGCAGATGTTTGAGCTGTGCTGTTCCAATATGATTCAGGGTCAAGTATTGGATCTGATTTATTCTCTTTAGCATCCCTGTAGCCATTGGGGCTTCTGGGTCCATCAGCACACGTCGAGCTGGAGCTGCAGAAGCCTCACCCCTTCCTGCAGCTGCCTGTCACTTGGGCCCGGCAATTGTCCTTGTCACATTTTCTGCACTCTGCAAACAGCCTGATTGCAGCCTCCGTACCCACACCTCTGACCTGCTCCACATGGAGTGAATTTGGAAGGTCATACAGTACCAGGGACCCTGAAGACAAAAGCCCTGGTATTGGCAAACGCTGTGCACCTGGGAAGAAGCAAACCCACAGCAATGTCTCAAACTCCCATCGGAGAGCCACGTCTGCAAGGAGACCTCTGGAATGCTGAGCTGCCTTCTCACCTGCAAAAGCCTGTATCCTTTCTGGAATGGTGGTGTGATTCTGAAAAGCCACCTTCCAAACTCAAGAAGAAATTGTCCTTTGGGGTAACATGGATGAAAGAAACATCATTTAAGAACATTAGCATGGACAAAGTCAGACTGTCCATTCCTCCCAGTAGTCTTATCAATGAAGATTGTATGCAAAAGCTAATGGCCTTCTTTAAATAAAAACAAACAAAAAAACAAACCCCAAACCTGATTTACCGCCCTGTGCTTTTAAAATCATGTCTTAAATTATTCCCGTGCCTATATTTTTAATTGCCTTTCAAAGAATACTGATGCCATTAATAAAAATGGCAGTTCAAATGTCACTGTAATTTTATGCTTTGATCTGTGACCTTGCATATTAATACTGCAATCTGTTGAGCTGACATCAGAAGGACAAAAGCTTTTGACAGCTGATTTTAGAATCAAATGATACTGATCTTTATAAACAACAAATGATACTGTTCTTTATAAACAACGATTTGTCAATCCTCCTGTGAAATATTGTCTAACAGAAGCTAATTTTTTTTTTTGTTTGTTTTGTTTTGTGGCTTTTTGATTGTTTTGTTGAGGGTTTTTTTTGCTTGTTTTAATCTAAACACCAAAATAGTGGAGTTATTTAATTGTCCAAATTACAACACATAATTAAAGCACACTTGCCTTCACTTAGTCTAACATTAAAATATATAGTGGTAATAATTTTCTTCTTTTCCTGAAGGGGTTTTTGAATTATTTCACCCAAATGACATCAATAATTTTAAAGTTCACTTTTTATGCTAAAAAGAGAATGAAAAATGTATTTCTTTCTACTATTATGCAACCTGTAGACTCAGTATCTCACCATCAGGTTCACATAGCAATTTGGAAATGCAATGAACAGTAGCTGGGTGTTTCAGCAGTTCTAAGCTATTCTCCAAAAGTGATACCATCATCCCTCATTTTTGCAATACCCTCCTCTTCAGTCCATACTGGCCATGTGTCTTGTTCTCAACAGGTGTTTTAGCTCCTACCCTGTCAATTGTGTAATTATAAATCCCAATCACCAAATGTTTGTTTACACAAAGGTCATAAACATCTTACAGTTTCTCATGTCTCATGGTTTTTATCAAATGTTTCCTTCTGCAAAACCCATACAGCCACCCTGACCTCAGCACCAGCAGTGCCATCATAAACACATCAGTAGCAAACTGTTGCTGCAGATGGTGAGAGAGGTGCATCAGATGCTGCCTTTGCTCTGACTGAAAAGGAGACCATGGCATAGTGGGAAGAAAAAGGGCTTGGTACAAGGCTTTGCCTACAGGTGATAAAGGAAACTCAAAGCTTTCCAGCTGCAGCTTTCATCAGGCACAGGCAGAGGCAGATTAGCAGCCAAACCACTCTAAAATAAAACACTCCTGTAGTTTCTTCATGCAAAATGATGGTAGCTCTTCAGTACTGAGGAGTATTCCATGTGGACAGTTTTAAATGTGCTGAATGTTAACTTCTTTTTTACCAAGAGAAGAACCATTAGAACCATGTGCTTGATGGAGTCTTTAGAACTTTAAGACTGTGCCTTTGGAAAGTATTCCTTTGCCAGAAATTTACAATATTTATTCCCCTTTTGGGAAAAGTGGATTTTTCAGTGATGTCGTACTAAAATAGTACTGGAAACAGGGCAGTGATAAAAGCAACAGTTTCCTTCAGAACAAACTTAGCAAATAAATATGAATTAATAAATGAACTCACGGCAAGTTTCCAGAATTTTTAAAAACTAATAGCTGAAAAACATGATCACCTGTGTTTGCAGTCTCCCTGTTAGTGTGGGAGGTAATGTGTTGCAGGGTACATTGTGCCCTGAATTTGGAAAGAAGCTGCAAGTCTTGTTGGAAGAGATGCCTCCTGTGCTGTGGCAAGTAAGGCAGGAGATGTGCTTGGAGCTTGGATTTTTATAGAATTTCACTCTGGCAAAGTTTCTGTGGACAAGGCATCAGTTACCAAAGGGATTGCCATATTCTCTGCAGGCTTCATGCTTGTGCCAGTTTGAAACATTTAATGTTATTTGAATAGATCTTTAAATGCATATTGAATGTGTGTGAGTGTGTCTGTGTGTGTATGAACAGATATTTTTATCTTACTGGAGACTTAATACTTTGGCAGTCAGCTCTCAAGTGTTTGGGAGCGCAGCCAAGATAATACTTTCTGAAATCTTTTTGAAGTTTTTCTTTTTTGAACCGTGAAAATGCCTCATTTCTTTTCACCTCAGCCTCTTTTTTTTTTTTTT
>VZTB01017999.1:340708-433852 GCA_013397245.1 Thryothorus ludovicianus
TTTTTTAAGAGGATACTGCCAGCTTTGTCATCCTCGCATTATGTATCGCCGGCCACGCTTTGTGAATAACCCCAGATGAAAAGAGCTCTGGCGTTCAACTGCATGTGTACAGTGGCATCCTATGGAGAGAATGTGCTCAGGGACTCCCTGTGGATGTCTGGAGTCTCAGTGTGTCACTGTGGAATAATAAAAAACTGCCTTCATAGTGATGTTGTGAAACCACAGTGTCTGGTCAATGGCCTTTTTACAAATTCCACTGACTGTGAGTGATTTACTGTGAGTGTATCCCACTGACCCTGTAGGTGAGATACACCAGTCAAAATGGATTCACACAAAAACTCTGGGTTCCTACCTTCCAATAACAGAAACCTGACTTGTTTATTCAGGAATAATGAGCTCTGCATTCATGGAACCCAAAAATGTGCCAGGTTCCCCATCTATGGGATAAAATTTGCGATTCTGAGAGAGTCACAAAATAAGAGAAAAAGGGAAGGAGCGTTCAAGCAAAAAGATAAAATCACATTTACTGTTTCTTCCAGATTACCCCCAGTTCCATTTGCTGTGTACTTGGAAATTACATAAAATGCCATTTTATTTATCTATTTATTTATTACTATCCTATTGGCTGATACATATATTTCTTTTAAGTTCAGGCAATTAAAAGGGGGAAGAGATGCACTCTTTTTAACCTGATAAAATGTCTAATTAAAATTTTAAAAATCCCGAGTTTTTTGTCCTGTACTTCTTATAAGTTGCTAAAGCTATAAGGAAATTGCCTAAGCAACCAGAGTTTACAGCATTTTCTCTTTTTCCTCTCCCTGTTTTTTTTCACTAAGATGCTTGTCTGTCTTAATGAACATGGATTGTCTTTTATTCCATTTTGGACCTATTGTACTATTTGATTTTTCTTTCTTTTCAGATTACAGATTGGAAGGTTTTCACTTGCCATAGAGAAGCTCACTGACTTTTATTTTAGATGTGAGAAAAGAAGAAATTGGCAATACTAATTATTTGTTATTTGTAAATGATCCATTAGAAACTATTACATCATGTTATGTCTATCTGCACTGGGTGAGTAATATTCTCACCAATAATGTGGATTATGAAGTAAAATGTTAGAACTTTCTGGTATTCTCATATATCTGTCATTTATTTCACCAAAACAGAGACACCAGAGACCTGATGGCTCCTCTGTGGCTTCTTACATCATTCCCCAGCAGCTCATGCTGCCTTCCCCTGAAAGTGTCTGGTGAAATACCAGGGCCCCACTGCACATACTCATAACTGAAGCAAAGGGAAATGGGAGGGAATGCTGTCAGATGGAATGGGCTGCATGTGCCAGTGTCTGCATATGTAACTAGCTGTGGGAAAAAAAGAGCCTTATCAGTCTTTGCAGCAATTTTACATCCTTCATTTTTTGTCTTGCCCATTAAGTCTGAGCATGTGACACTATTAAAAGCTACTGAAGAATCCTTCTTGCTAAATTGATAAAAAACTGTCCTTATAATGGGACTGAATATCAAAACTAGCACTATTTAGCAAAGGAAGTTGCCAGATTTCTTAAATGAACTACAGAATACAAAAAAATTTAAAAAAAAGCAAACCACCAAACTGATTGTCTCTCACTTGATTAATTGTAGTGGCAACAAAAGCTCAAAATAGCACCATTTATATTGTCAAGAGATTCCCAGATGAATAACTTTTCTTTCATTTTAATAGCACACTGTCACAATAAACGTCAGGGGTAATGGATGCATCTAGATTTTCAAAAGGCTGCTCGACAGTAGTTTGGGACTGCAAAAAATATGCCATTGAACAGGAATTACAGCAACAAAGGTACTTTCCTTTACTTCTGAATTTGGCTGATGGTCTACTCCAACATGTTGTTGCAGAGGAATGCTATTTGGCATTGCCTTAAAGCTTTAGAGCATCTCCTGCTATAAGATTTTCCTTGAAGCTGCTTGAAACATTGTTAAATTATTTGGGCTGTGATTTTCTAACCGTTCAACCAATCTCAAATTTTAAATGTTCCAAAAAAAGACTACCTCTTGTCACTTAAAAAAAAAAAAATCCATCTAACATTTTCTTTAACAAGCACTGAAATTCGGTCTGAATTTACTGTGGGGATTAGGCCCGTGCTGTGTCTGCCAGAGGGGTGTGAGGTACCTGACATGGGGATTGAGACCCTCTCCCTGGAGCAGAGAAATTCTAGGAGATCAGTGGGGAAACAGACACATCTGACACAAAGATCACTTCTCCCAGGGTGAGCCAGGGATCCCTGCACATGCTATGCTGTAAACTCCCTGGCAAAAGCACTCCACCACCCAGCTGGTGCTGCTCTGCTGCAAACCCAGTGCAGTTACAAACACATGAGTGTAAACCCAGGCCATGTTACAGCTTGAAAAAGAGGCTCAGTTCTCCCCATGTGAACAATACTAACATACTTAAAAAGCATAATCTTGTTTTGTTCCTTTTGTGTAGACAAGTGAAGACAGCTCTTAAAGATGGGAGCAAACACTGTTTTCCTAGGGGCTATTTTCTATTCAGTAACAGGAGAAACTTGTTTTAGGAATGAATCAGGTTTGTGTAGTAAATGAAAATTTTGTGGTAAGTGAAAATCCTGTAGTAAATGAAGAGGGGAGTTGAAAGACATCAGACAACTGTCTTTCATCAAGCTGAAACATTAGGCTTAATTTCCAGCTCTGGGCAGTCATATGTGGTACTAAAGTAGCAAAGCTGTGATCTTATTTATGACATATATAATATTATACTATTATGTAGATTGAAGCAGCTTAGCCAAAATGAGGACCCGTAGTTAATGGTGTGACCCTTCTCTCTCTGTCTGTTTTACATACATCTTTGTGTGACTAAGTCCCATGTCTCACAGGAGAGTTATAGCATAAAATTATTTTGATTAATTTGAAAGAATTTAAATAAAAAATGCTTGCTCACCTTGTCATCGGTGGAATCCGAAAAAGCTTTGGGAAGCTGCTCACTATCTGAGCACATTCCCTGCACTGCAAGAGAGGGAGAGCTCCTGTAAATGGCAGATGGTTATGTGACATAATTGAAGTCTTTGACCTAAGCAATGTCAAAAAAGAAATCTGAACTATGAATGAATAATCAGTCTTACTTTGGGCATGCCCTGTTCCAGAGTGTTCAGTCTGGGGCTAGATCATACCAAGGGATATTGGTGTAGCTTCCCTGTGTTCAAGATGAGTATCAATAAATAATCATAGGGTAGGAAGAGAACCTCTTCTCTTGTTGCTCAGTGCCACCAGTCCTCATTTATGCTACAGGATTCTTGCCTTGGAGCAATAGTTTGAAACATTTTTTCAGAAGAATACCTAAAACCATTAGAAGTGAGATCAACAGCTTGCATTTTATATGTATATATGCTTAATATCTGTAACTGCCATTAGTTTCAGGAGAAGATGAGAACTGAAACAGGCTATTTTTTTTTCTTTAAATGTCAAAATAAGAACTTATTGCTTAGCTTTAGGAAAATATTTGCAAATGTTGGTGTTAGTATACGATGTGTCAGCCTCCTCACCTGCCAAATGGGGAGGACAGTGCTACATCCCACACAAACACGCTGCATTACAGACAGACTGAATCCACAACTATTTATGCTCTGCAGAGCTCTGGGAAAGGAGTGCTCATAGCCTTCCAGAACCCTTTGAAGAGTTGGAGTGCCTTGTACTGGGATGAATAATGACATGAATATCAGAGGCAGAAAGGACTTGGGGCTGAGCTGCTCAAGTGTAAACACATATTCTGTAAGATGCCATGCCATCAGTTTAAAAAATCTCAGAGGCACTTTTGACAGAAAATGCAGTTGTTCATGAGGCTTAAATATCTCTTGACTAACTTCAGTGTTTCAGTAGGCATGAGAAGGTAAATTTATTTAGTTCCTCTTTTCTAATTAAAGTTCTAGTTATTGACAATTGAAAGGTTGACTCATGTCTCTTAATTATTGGATTAAAAACAGTAAGTACCTTTTCACTGTGGCTTGATGTGATTGTCAATGATAAAGACAAATGTAGTTCAATCTTTTTGCAAAAATATGATGCAAAGTAATTTTTTTTAAAGATTTTATGCAGTGCTTTCTTCTCAAAATAAAGGAAGTAAATCATGAGGACTCTTTTTCTTTGTCTTAACCTTGATAACTGCATGTTAGGCACTCATGGCAGGTATGAGCTCCCTGCAAGGGAGAGCTTTTGGAAAAGTTAGCAAAACTGGCCTGACTACCATCAAGCTCTAGCTGAACACATCATATATTAGGCAACATGGAAAGTCTGCATGCTGAATCTTTATATGTAGTTGCTTTTGTAGAGAAGAAAACATGACCAAGTGCCTTAGGAAAAATACTCATCATTGGAGAATCCTCTCCCTTTTCTTCCTTAGGTCAGGTAGAACATAATGTGCCCCCCAGCTGATGTGATACAGTTTCTGTATATACCCAATGGTTTGTAGGAGGCTTTTTTTTTTACACTGTGGTAAACTAAATAATAAAATTAACATTTCACTGCTTGAGTGAGCCTTTCCTAGTAGGAAATGATAGAAGTTTCCTTTGAATTATTCCACAGGTGCAGTTATAATTCCAAATATGGATTAAAGAAGAAAAAGACTTTTTACCACTATATCCTGTAACTATTTATATTAGAAGCTGGATCCTTATTCCTCTGCCTTGGTCATTTGACATTAAAAATCCTTGTGAAACTTGGCTGTTAGAGTATCACTTAAATTTTTTTGAAGGGTTCAGATTTTCTCAGAAAAGCAGAAGACGGAGAAATTATTATTGTGGTGCTACTACAACAGGACTATGAGTCTTTTCATTTCTTGATACTCTGCTAAGAATTACTCCTTTGGCTGGACTGAGCCTAACACAGCAGTAGAAGAATAACTTGTAATGTCTCAGCTATCAAGTCCAGTAACTCTTTTAAGAATTAGCTCTTCTTGCTGACAGATGCACTTGTTGCCTGATAGGGCTCTTTCATTTGTGTGTTTTCCTTATGTTGTCTTTGCCACTGTGCCAGTGAGTATAAACTCAGAGAGAATCCCCAGCTGTCAGGGATGTTTGGGCTTGGCCCATAAGGAGTAAGATATAAGGGCCTAATGGGCAGCATGGGGCACTTCAGTCAGAACTCCAGATTTTCCAGGATTTCTCCATGATTTAGCCAGGATTTCATAAACATCAGAGTGAAACAACTCACAGAGGCCTTTCAGTCAGCTTCTCTCCTTTTGTTTCTACCGTCACTGTGTGGTGTGTGTGCCATAACCACATGGTTGGTATTGGCACCATTGCTCTGCCTTCCCAGCCAGGACAGGGACACCAGACCACCCCTGGCTCCTGTGCCCACAGGGACATTCCCTGGTTCCCATTTCAGCTTGCATTTTGCTTAGAAGCCAGATGAAAATGGATCAGCAGAGACCTCTGGAGCAAACAAAACAGCCAGAGTCCTGCAACTCCCTGCAGGCATCTTCCCCTGTGGAAGGAGAGAAAGAGGTGTGAAGAGCCAGAGGTGGAGCTCAGGAGGGTCTGAAGGTGAAGGGAGGCTGAGGCTTGGTGGGCTGTAGGCTGTTCCAGGTACAGCAGCAAGTCCTACACTCACACAGACCCTGTGACCTGAGTCCTTTAGAGGAGGATGTCAAGGGGGAACTTCCCATCCTTACCCTTTCCAAAGCTCTTTGTCCCAAACTGGGCACACATAGATCTTGATTGCCTTGGTGAACAGCACCTGTGAAATTCCCTGTGGTCTCAAAGAGGCTGAGAGGGCTCCATCTGCCCTGTCTGACATGCTCAGCCAGTGTGACAGTGTGGGCACCTTGTCTCCTGTGCACACAGGATGCTCCCCTGAACTCTGTAAATTAGTGTTCCCAGGCCTTTAGCACCAAGAGGCCTTTGCACAGAAAAGTGTTTGTCTCCCCTGTTTCTTGATTAAGGCATGTTCTTTATATAAACAGGTGACTGTTTGTGACAGGAAGATGAAGCACATAGGTAAGCAAAAGTCCTAGCAACTGAGCGAGCAAATACTGCTTGCTGTGGTGTTTTTGCCAGCTGTGTGTTGTTCATGCTGCTATCAACAGATGTGCTGAGGCTCAGAGAGCTCTAAACACAGAAGGAAAACACAAACAACACAAATGTCTAAAAGCAGTACACTGTGCAAGAAATCTTTTGCTACCCGAGTCCCGATCCTGCTCCATCACTGCCCCATGCTTAGTCTACTGTGGGCAGGGTATGCCTCACATTGAAGCTGATGATAGCTATCGTGAAATTAAGGAGAGAAAGGCTTTGAATGTTTTGTGAGTGCAGAAATGTCTGTGCACAGCAGCCACTGAAGATGATGCTCTCTATCTTAAACAACCAACCAACCCAGCACTAAGAAGGAAAAGGCTCCGAGTGTTTTGCAAATGGTGGTATTGCAATCTGACAACACAGCATTATTCTGGAGCTGACACTCAAAGCTTGGATCTTGCTGGGAAAATTAGTTCTCCTTAGACCTCCTTAGACAGCATCTCTGTCCTCCTGAGGGTTAACTGTGTTGTGGACTGTGGTCTTATTTGATAGTTTTTATGCCTGCAGCATCAAAGCTTGCCCTAGCTGATGTGATTGTTGTGCCCTCTCATTGTGTGATCTTTTTATTCCACAAGCTTTCACAGACATTCCAAATCTTTCTTTAACACTGACCATGAGGTAACTGGAAATAAGAAAAATGAGAGATCCAGGACAAAGTTATTGAACTGTATGGTACCACTTCCACAGCTATACCATTTATGCTCTAAAAAAGAGGCTGGGTAAGAATGAGCAGGAATGAACTGGCATTGAGATCAAGGTGAGAAAGAGAATAAAAGGGCTGTGAAAATCTTCTTTAATTTATACACTCCTCTCTTGTGTCCAGATCTGAGTTTGAAGGAAAGACCAGCTGAATTTTCAAACATATCTAAAGTATTTCTATGTCCAGTTTTCACTTGTGTCCATTGTAAATTGCAACCCAGTTCCCTTATGCAGCTTTGGGTAGATGACCATCCCAAAGTCATTGAAAGAATCAAGAGCTGAACTAAGGACAGAGCTGAGGGCCAGGCTGTGATGCACCAAGTTCATGCCCAACAGCGTGACTGGTGCCAGACTGCCCCAGTTGAGCACTGGATATACATATCTCGGTAAATCCTGATGTCAGGGACAACAGGAGGGCAAAACTTCCTCATTTTGTTGTTTTTAAAGTCAACAACCATATTACCCAAGCACAAACAGTACATTGGAGGACAGGACATGGAGCATAACCACCTCTCAAAAAGGGAAATGGAACTCAGAAGGAAAACCTCTTGGCACTGTTGGGGAGCTGCCGCCTGACAGGCACTTCCCCCTGCAATTATGCCGAGGCTGGTGCAAAGGCATCACATCAAATGAGAAGAACAATGAGCAACAGCAGCCTCAGAAACAGAGATCAGAACAACATCCTCACAACTGCGAAATGGAGCTTGGGGTGGGAAATGAATCTTTAGGAAACTCAAAACAGCACAGGTACTCAGCCAGCTTCTCAAGGAAAATGACATAATTGAGGACTTAAGCTGATTCACACACATTGAGGATCTCAGCACTTAGAGGCTTCTGTTTCTAAATTAGCATCACACAGATGCACATGAAAATCCTGGCACAGTTAATAACCTTGGTAAGGATTATAGGCATTATTTTTAAGCAGAAAAAAAAAAAATCAATCCAACTCCCCCCCTCCCCCAAAAAGAAAAACCCAGTAAAAAATCTGAATAATTACCAAGGTGCCTGCTAAATTAAAACACAGTTTAATTGTTCCGTGTAAGTGTTCAAACAAAACATGTATAACATATCCCAGGAAAAAACACACATTCTTGCTTCCTTCCCCAAATAAAAAGACATTAATTTGTCAGTGCATTTTCAAGTCTAAAAGACATATTAAAAAACTCCTATACCACATATTTTTGAAAACATTGCTCAGATTCAGCTTCCATAAGAGACAGTGGTGGTATTTAAGAATTTTGCCATGATAATTTTGCAGTTTGTCTGTTTTAGTGTTACCTGGCAAGAGTGGTTAAAGAATGAAGGGCCAACTCCTAATGTCTGCTGAAAGGTGATCCACAGGATCTGTCAGGACTTTGTCAGAAGCCATAAGGGATACACTGCTGGCTCCACAGTAGCACAATCCTGCCTGCCTTTCTTGCAAGACAGATAAAGGCAAGTTGTTGTCTTTCTTTTGCTCCTCTTTCCCTCTGTCATTGAGATCAGTGAAGGCCACAGTGTGAAGGTCCCAGCAAGCACCTGCTCGGGGCTGTACATGCTCCACCAACATTTGACAGCGTGGGCTGCTGGGCATCTGGGAAGTGACAGCTCATCACACCCTGGATTATGGCTGTAGGGCTGACGGGTCTGGTTAGCTGGAATGGGGGACACCATGGGCTGTTGGAGGGCAGCTGGGGAAACAGCTCCTTTTAAACTATTGACTTATTTCGAGGCACTCCACAGCACTGAAATCCCCTGTCTCTAGGTGATGCTTGCACGGAAGACACACTCTTGGTGCATTGCAGAGACACCCAGTGTCAGGAAAACAGGGAGCTGACCAGACACTCGCCTGCCCTGAGCCAGTCCTCCAGGCACACCATCTTTCCAGGAGGGAGTTTTCTCAGATCTGTTCCTGGTTCAGCCTCAGAGCAGCACGGGGAGGTAGGAGTCCCACTCACCATACCGTGGAGTAGGTGGGGGAATGGATCTCATGCCACCTACACATTGCATGGTGTGCAATAAATAAAGTGGGTGGATTAAATGTCACAGATACATACCACTCCTAAACTCTTATCTGTCTGCACTGGTATCTGTGCCAGCTGCTTCTCCACCTACCTAGAGGCCTTTTGGTTATGGAAACCCACAACTCACAAGGATATTTTACTTCTGTAGAGATACATTGCTTACGCCCACCGTGAAACCACATGGAAAATAAATGCTCTTACTTGGTGTCTAAGAGAGACCTGCTCTCTCAGGGGAGCAGACCTGTTTTGTGTGGTTTACTGAGATCTGGAAGTTGAGTTAGCAAAGGCGAAGAATAACTTGCTTGCTTTTTAGTAGGATACAATTTACTTGTAGGGCTGGAAATGGCAACCAGTCACTCCTGCTTTCTTCTACCATCTCTGCTCGGGAGCATGCAGGGTTTGCCAAAATGTGAGTCCAGGTTCATGGGGCCTGTGGTAGTACCATGCACTTGGCTACATGGCATTCCTTATCTTCTTTTTTGCTAATATCCCTGTTGGGAATCTTACACAGATAAAAATAGGCTACAGTGTCTGCTTCTCCTTCCCAATGATTTGCAGACAGATGCTTGCCAAGTGTCTAGTGACTCATTTATTTGGGAAAAAAAACAACCACAACAATGCAATCTGCAAACCCACACTTTTCCCACTCCCATATAAGAAGCATTTTTAACAGTCACTCAGACCTTGTGTAGAACAGATATTAGTGGCCTATTTTTGTTTAAAGATTGATGAATTTGGCCCAGAGGCCAAATTTCTGCTGCCTTTTTCTTTTGGTAGCCACATACTCTATGCAAAGTGTACCTGACACCAGTCTGGAGACCCAAGTTATTGAGCAGAGCTTGGGTGGAGAGGCATGGGCTGGGCTGATGGACCTGCCAACTCTCTGTCCTTGACAGAATAATGGAGACTAAATCTCAAGTGTGCTTTGCTGCTCTGTGGTTCTGGTCCAGTCATCCATTTACCCAGTGAAAATTTGCTTTAGATATTTTTTTCAGTAGCTTGTGCAACATTTTACTGTGTGCTCTGAAGGGGAGTAAGTGCTGTGTTTCATGATGATGTTTTTGTAATTGAATACACTTGGTCAGCAGAACTTTTACTAAGACACAGACAGAATAGATTTTTAAAACAAAAATAAAAGGAGATTAAAAAAAAAGAAAAACCTCTCTGAACAAAGAGACCAAACTTTTGGCACTTACCACTGAATGCAATGTCACTGTCTGTACCCCTGCATTGCGGTAGTTGTAGGTGGGCTGACTCCTCAGACATGGGCTCTTGCAAGGCCAGATCCAAACAAAGGAGCCACAAGCCTATTCACAAATGTAAAGATAAAAAGATCTAGATTTTCTATGCTTAGTGCCACTTGTTTCTGAAAATCCCAGCAGCACTCCAAAAAATCATCTCTCTGAGGCACAGAGCAGTTCAGGAGTCACCAAGAAGCCACAGTGAATTGCAGAGCTGGAGTCAGGAGTCCTGGTACTTTGCTGTGTACAGAAGCAGTAAAGGTAGGACACAAAATGCCAGGGTGGATCGATGCCTGTCATTTCTAGCTGTCAGAAAAGCATATTGCAGTTTACCTGATGGGAGAAGCAGACACCTCAAAGACAATTTTCAGAGAAGGGCAGGTGTTTTCCCATGTCCTTGGGAAGCAAAATTTCCTGTCATTTCCCATTGAATTCTCTTCTACAACTTGTCTGCCTGAATGCACAGTTATAGTGCTTCTGAATTTCATTAGGAAGCCGATAAGCTGGAGGAGAAATCCACCAACCCTCCACTATCTCACCTTCATGACACAATTTAATCAATACCTACCTCCATTTGACTATCCCACCATCTCTTATTCATGATGCTGAAAAGTCCTGGAACAATAAATTACTGTACATGATAATTTTCTACTCAAGAAATGAAAAAATTAAAAATTTTGGCATTCTATTTTTAAATAATAAATAGAAAATATTTATTTTACAGCATTTTCAAGATCATTTTGACAAAAAGGCAGTTTTCATCAAGCATTTGACAAACCAAAAGAAAGAACTTCTACAGAAAGCTTCATAGCTCATACAGCTGCATACACAAGGTGAGTTCTTGCTCTTTAGATATATTTATGTATGTGTATGTTTCCAGTTTTAACAATTACAAACTAAAAGCTAATATACTGAATTTCAAGAAAACTCCTACTCATAATTACATTGCAGTAATAAAATCAGTGCTTAATATGTTCAAAACAGACAGATATGAAAACAGCATAGTACCTTGCCACATTGCTGTCTCCTTGTCTATACAAATTTGTTATACTTCTTTTTCTTATCTCTCTCAGGTCTTCAAAGACTGGCTTCTTAGTATCAGCTCTGTGCTACTGACTATGTATGTTTTTGGAAACAGCATAACAGTTCTTATACTACAATTATTAGAAGATAGAATTCATTGCCAGTGCAGTGATCAGCAAAGAAGATATGGCATTTTTTCTCACTGCTTTAAGGAGTAATCAGCATTTTAAATAAAAGAAACAGCAACAAAAATATCCCCTAAAAGCATTAAGCAGAACAAAAAATCAACCAACTAACCCTCAGGTGTCTCCTATTCATTATAGAGACATCAATATACTGACAAAAACGTATCTTTGGGCAAAGTCATTTCATGCTTTCCACATCAGGAGAATGATAGCAATTGGCCACAAATAATATTGAAAGGAGCAAACATTGTGAAAAGATGATGAGAAAAAAAAGACTCTCTGGTTTCGAGTGTGAACCAAACCTTCCTATACTAATACTGCATAATTAGGGGAAAACTATGATTTGAATCTTCAGAGAAGAATTGATAATGAGCAGGACTTCTTAAAATTCAAGTGAAAAGAAAGAAAAATAGTAGACTTATGATTAATTCAGAAAAACTCTGGTAGAATATTCAAAATAAGCATGTTTAAAATCAGGATTTACAATAATATTAACAGGAAGAGATTTCTTTTAAATAGTTTTTGAAATAAAGTGTGGAACTGTGAGCCAGATCCTCATCCTCATCTGAATTCAGCAGCACAAGCAAAGATCATAGCAGCTAAAATCCTGACCTGTGTATGTATAATAAGCACATTTATAAATAGGGTAATCATCACTATAATTAAGTTCAGGCCAGCAATTAGACCTGGACTTTTATCACGCCAGTCATTAGGAAGATTTGGATTAGGCCCATCTCTAGGAAACACATGAAAGATAGAGGAGGAGGAATAAATGACAGAACTACAACTGCCTGGAAGTGACCTTTCAGATGCTATATTGTATATTAAATACAAGAAGTGAAAGCATAAGGAAAGAACATGCAACTGAGTATCATAAAGGCTTCAAAAGAACTGTCAATAGCAAAACCTGGGAATTTGTGCACACATTAAGCACTGATGAAATTTCCTGTCCCAACATGATTTTATTTTAAATTATCTGAAACAGTGAAATAGTTGAATTACTTTTCCTGTCTCTCACCTGCAAGATTTCTAAAAGACCTTTTACTTTTTTCTTTTTTTTTTTCAGCCACACTTGCTGCAAAACATTTAAAATAACAAGTTCTCTATACACTGGTTATTAATATCATAAGTCTACTTCATAAAATATCTGCAAAACAAAGCACCCTATTATAAGGGTAATGACTGTCTCAGCTTGTATATGAAAAAAGGATGTGTTAGCACAGCATACAAACCTTCAAAGATCTATCGAATATTTGTAACAATGCGATATAAAAACATGATTTAAACATAAAAATATTCATAGTATAGAAGACAATCTTCCAGTGGTAGTTATTGGACATTGCTCTCCACACACACCGTACCCACACATACAGATACACAAACGTCCACTCGCTCTCTTGCCTGGAGGCTCCCTAGCCCCCAGTGTGGAATTGCCTTTCTTCCAGACTAACAGTTGTTGCTCTAAGGAAACAGCTGCTTCTCAATGCTTTTGATTCCAAAGTAACACAAAGGAGTGGTGCAATGGCATGGCAAAATATGTTGTTTTATGAAAAGATAGTCAATAAATATTGTTCTGCTACAGGAAATGTTGTGTAACAGTTTAGCCACATGGTTTGCAACCTTATACAAAAGGGCAGTTTTTCTAAGTCCTCATCATATTACAAGTACTATGGCAAGGCTTTCTTCAGAAATCTCTTGAGTCTTAGCTTGATCAAATTCCTTGCTCTGTTCACAATCAGCATTAAAAGAAGCCCAAATCCCCCAAAGAGCAGCCTAGTATGAAGAACAAATCGTTCACATAGGAGTAAGAGCCATGTGCTTTCACATTATCTCATCTCCTCTCCCCAAAACAAAGTTCCACAGTTATGCCACCTGTAGAAACCAGGAAAAAAATACTTATGCATGTATGTCTCATATACAAGTAGGCTTGTTCCCCTGCACCACACTCTGCCCTTCCAGCTCCTGGGTGTTACTCCCATAGCAGACAGACAGCAGTCATGAGGTGTGCTAATGACTTCTCCAGGTCACACTTCCCAGAGTCCTTTTCAAGCATTGCCAAGAGAGGGTGTGACTAAGTGTGATTATGTTTTTTCCTGCATGTTTATTTTTTTTTTTTGCTATAGAAGTTGTTCCTTTAGTTTGTGCTTTGATATGGTTTCCTAACATTTTCCCAAAGTACGATATTCTTATTTTTAACAGATAGAGAATCTTGAGCCCTCAGAACGGATTTTTTATTTTCTTTTTGTTTCATTTTAGTTATTTAAGTGCAGGATGAAATTTTTGCCCTGTCATTTGTCACTTTGTTCTCTGCTCTCTCTCCCACATCCCTGGGAGGCTTGTCTCCGCAAGTCCTCCCAGGGGGCAGCTGCCAAAGTCCTTCCTATCTTGTCTCTTGCAGCATCTACAGGGTGGACGAGCTTTGTTTATAATCTCTCAGGATGACAGAGGCATAGGTCACATCTGGGGGTGTGCAGAGCACCGACTCCGACACAGGGGAGCTGGGCATGGAGCTGCCCGAAGCCACGGAATCCCGGAAAGGGGACGGGGGCGTCAGTGCCGGAGAGTCTTCGAGAGTCAGTTTGCTGGTTGCCGGCTCCTCGTCCTCCTCGTCCTCTGTGTTCTTTTCATACACATACCCCTGAATGAGCTTCACCTTCTCGCTCTCTGCTTCCTCAGCTGGGGGAGACAGGGGCTCCTCGCTGAAGGCAGCCACCTGGAAAGGCTGCAGGGGCGGCTGCTGTGGTGGCGGGGGTGGGCAGGGGGGCCGCACGCCGTTCCCTGAGCCAGGAGTGGGTAGGACAGTGTTGAACTCGGGGATGCCGGCAGCAAACTTGTTGACCACTCCTTGCAGCTGGTCCATGAGAGACTGTGGCTGCAGGGGCAGGGTCTTGGGGGACTGCTCAGGCAAGAAGAGTTGGGTTTCCTCCACCGTGGCCTGCAGCGGGGGGGTCGTTGCCACCCGCCGGTGCACCACCATGGAAGGACTGCTGGACTGGTTGAGGTGGACGGGCTCTCTGTCTTCATCCTCCACCACATTGTACAGAGTCTTAGTGCTGATGTCGGTAAAAGTCAGACTTTGGCCGTGGTAGTCTTTAGTGAGGGGTTTGATCACCGCTGTCTGATTGCACCCTGTCTCCTGGTTCTTCACATGCACTGAGAGTCTGTGCCATGTATGTTCCCCCTTTGGATCTTGTCTTCCACCTGGTTCAGACCATGACACAGACTTTCCATTAGAACTATGAATAAAATAAAGATGGTTTATTTGCATTTACATTACGAAGACACAGGCAGTATAACAAACAAGCCTACAAATATACTGATTGTTTTGCCTCATTAGTAAGCCTCCCCCCTCCAGTTTTTCATGTCCTCCCAGAAATACTACATGAGAAAACAACAACACTATGATTTTCATCTCAAAGTGATGCTGGTTATCCATCCTACAGCCGACCTGGAAAGGCTAGCCTGCAGGAAGAGCTCTGGGAGAGCCATCTGTGGTTTGAGGACCTGAGCTGTCATTTGGTATCTAGGTTTGCTCACCAGTTTGCAGGGGGGAAGAAAAAAAACAGGAGAAAAGTCACAGGAAAAGCTTTAATTAAGCTTGATTTGCAGCTTATAGGAAATATTTTTGAGCTGTTGGAATAAAAACAACCCACAGTTATAGCCTTGGAAAACTGGGTAGACAGATAAATTGTTGCTAACCCCTCCTTTCCCTTTTATTCCCTTTCCCCCTTAGAAATGGATTAGCTAACAGAAAAATGAAGGGCTCCCTCCCAGGGCCTCTGTCAGGTAGGAGATAAATCCACTTCTTCCCGAGTGACTGTTATTTACAAACCAGGCTAAAATTCTGGGACTAGAAACAGTAGGTTTGTGTGGAGGAGGAACAAGCAGCAGCATGACCATGGTGAGTTAAACTCTCTGACTCCTCATACGGGCTGGGTCCCACCAAAATGCTGGGCAGTTTGGCTGAGTGGGGATCTGAGGGTCAGGTCTGACTCTGAGGATCTGTAGGTTTTTGCATTTTCCCATATGCTTGAAGGGAGCAGCACTCAAAGCTGAGTGGCAGCTTGTGAGCAGTTAGTGGGACAGGGAGCTGAGTGGTGCTTTAGAGGACCAAGTAAATGTTTAATTGCAGGTCAGGCAGTAGAGATAGTTCACAAATTATAAAGTACATCATCTGGGTGGAAACCAGAGACAGAGGGAAATGCTGAGATGATTTATTCAAAGCAGCATTTCTCAGGGTTTCATCCCTCAGGGACCAGAAGCAAACAAAGGATTACATTTCAGACCCTGAGACTGCTATGCAGATGGGAGACAAAGTGAGTGGGAGGCTGGCACAGCAGCCTCACCTCCTGCTACTGCACACACCAGAGGAGATTGCTACCCCTACAGTATTGCATTATTGTTCTAAACATTTTTCTTTCCTTGTTCAGACTCTCATGGTTCTCTTTTTAAAGGAGTAAATAATTGCCATTTGAATTTTATTTTAAAAAAAAATCATGTTGACTGACTTTGTCATAGCTGGAAGAGACTGGGACAGCACATATAGTTTTGTAAAACTGTCAAAACAAAAAAGAAATATACATGACAATGTGTCATTTCTCTGTTGAGCAGTAAGTACCCCGGGAGGAAAAAAAAAAAAAGATTTCAGGTAGATCCAAGCTGGGAAGCGCATCTCCAACTCCAGCCTCCAAATGCTTTACCTGTGACTCACCACCTCTGTGGGAACTGGGGCACCTGAAAGGGCCAATCTAAAAAATTCATAACTCCCCAAGGCATGTAAGTTGGTAGGACCTGGAGCTGTTTTGGTTTAGAACTTTAACCTAAGAGATAAGAGACCCACAATCCCCGCTGAAGAAGGAAACCTCTCTATTGTAGTGATCAATGAAAAGATAAGGATGAAGGTTTAGAAGCATTCCTGTTTTGATCAAATGAGCTATGGTACAACTTTTTTTAAGTGCTATGAAGATAAGAAAATGAGTGTAACTCTTGGGTGTGAAAGATTTTTAAAGTAGTGTTTAACATGCCAAGAACTGCAAACTCTTCACACAGAAACACATTTGGTCTACTTTAACTTCAAAACAAGTCTCTTCTTGTAGAGAGGAAAATAAGTCAAGTGCTCTTGTATTTTGCTAATGTTGTAGCTTACAAATACTGCAAAGGTCTTTTCTAAAAAAATATTATGATTATCTGCTACCTTTTATGCTAAGTCCACTTCTACGTCATTTATTTTTTCATATCTAGTTCTGGGGCATTGCCTCACTTTTGAATCCATCCTCACACCATCTGTTTTTTCTCTATCTTCTTTTATTTCCAAGATTTGGTATTTTACATCAAAGGCAAGCGCAGCTATTTTAAGGAACTCACTACCTCTGTCTTCAAGCTTTGCTCCTATTTAGTTCATTTCCCTCTCCCTCACTCTCAAATTCTGCTCTTCTTTCTTCTGTAGCACTCTCCATAGTCTCAAGTCAGTGGCCATGCTTAAACTGTGCTGGGACTGCAATGCCCAAATGTGAGCAAATAATTTCTTCAGGATTTGGCTGGTAGCGACTTGTTCCTCGGGGAGAGCTGGTGCTGCTGACACACCTTGCCTCTTGCCAGACCTTACTGCTCATGGCTCCAATGGCCTCATGATAAAGAGCTTTAATGCTGCAGTGGCTCTCTCTGGGATCCTTTTGACAAGATCCACAGATTATTCACCTCAGATTATTGTTCCAGCTCTTTCCCTCTACTTGTTCTTCCTGCTATATCCAAGCACTGCTAGCCTGTTAATGAGTCACATTTTGAGAAAGAGTCCCAAGACTGTCATAGAAATACCAGGGTTCTGTCTTGCTGGATGGCTGGCAGGGGGTCACACCGAGTTTGACACATTCAGGCAAAATTCATCATTAACATGTAAGAAAAGCACTTGTTATGCTGGAACAAAAAGCAGCCATCTTGAATATCATTAATTTGACACTTAGATGAAAAAAAAAGATGGGTCTGCAAAAGCCCAGACCTGAACTGAGTCTCAGTGAGAGAAGGAGTCATCTCAGTTCTGCAAAGCAATGATGACAATCCTGACTGCATGGTCACCATTTGCTAAGTGATTGCATCTCCTCTTTTGAAGGAAACATCCATTGGAGAAGGTCAAGATCAAAATAATCTGCCTGGGATAATGGGAGACAGGATGGTTTTCCACACAAAGGAAAGAGAGTGTACTAAGCCTCTACTAATTGGGGGATTGAAAACCTGATGTTCAATTGCACAGCGATGAGATGGCATCAAGTGGGGGTTTCTTCATTTTATCATCCAGTTCATGTCCACCATGTATTTATTCATCTTTTCCTAACTCTGTGTTTTCATAGGATTTAGTTTTCATGCTTTCTGCATAGAAGTGAACTTCTTGGAATCTCAAGGGATCTTAAGGTTTATACTTTACCCAGTGTAACACTAAGTACTGTTTCTCCAAATCCTCCCATCTAGTCTACATGTTCAGGCAGATACCTGGATAACTTATCAGCACACAGGGTGTGCTTGCTTTGGTTTATATTTAATTTAGATGCTTTTTCTCAATATTCACCACAGCTTTATCTATGTATTTTGTATTTTGGGGGAAATAGAAGTAAATATATTTTTTGTGTGAGTTTTTATTAGTTTCATGAGCATAGCTGTTGCTATTTTTGGTAATTCAAATTTTGCTTCTAATACATGCATTCATCTTTTTAACATATTCTCTGCATGACTCTGGGGCACTTTCAGCTTTCTTTGTTATAGACACTAAACATGATAGAAACCAACTTCAGATCCTAATAGTTACTTGCTGAAATTTTTTAAAAGAACTGATGCACCCAAGTCTGAGACTATGGTTCAAAATATACAGTTCAAAATGGTTCAAAATGCCTGCCCAACAGTAGGACGTGTCTATAACTTGTTAGACAGCTCACTGTCCATTGTTAACTATCTCCAGCTGGCCCCTCCTTGTGACCAGGAGTTCCCCAGACCCAAGTCTAATTTCAGTCCAAGAGCAGAGTCCTGATCTTGCCAGTTCCTGGAGGATCTGACCTTTCTGATTTTCTTGAAGCAATGTCAAGTCTGAGTACTCCACAACAGTTGGTTCCTCTCCATACTGCAGCATTCTGAAGATGCCTTACTTTAGACATTGGATAGAAAAGGTTTCTTTATATCTCAGAGGCTGAATGCTATTGTCCCATTGTCTAAGGTAAGTTAGTCTGTGCAGCTCTCTGATCCTTTCACCAGCAAAGTTATAACCTGAGATCCAGAGCATAGAGAATTAAATTAACTTTGAGTCCTGTGTGCCTGAAATTGTCTTTTTTTTTTTCTTTGCCTTGAACATTTTATGTATAACAATCCCTAATTGATAGCACAAGAAGTAGTTAAACGGAGTGGTATGTTTTCTGATGAGGTTAACTCCAGGAACCTACAGGTTGGAAAATGGCTTCAGATGCAGTCAGGCAAAATGCTTGAGAAAGAGCCCTTTCTTTTAAAACAGGAAGTGATATTCCTTGGTCTGGTAAGAGTTCATCCCCTGTTTTGTCCTTTCAGGATGCCAGAGTGGTGGTCTGCTAACTTCTCCAAGTGGCCATGAGCTGAGGAAGAATCTTTAGCTTGCTGAGTGATAGAGTCATTTGAGCCAGCTTGGTGGTGTTAGACAAGGCACAGAGCATGGATTTAATATTTAAGCCCATTTAGGTTTTTTAAGCAACAATGGCAATTAACCAAAGGAAGGTGTCATAGGAGAAGTAATAAATGTTACCTGTCTTTCATTGCCAGCACAATGCTTTGGCCCAGCCTACCTCCTTGTTGTAACTGTAGTAACTGAAATGCCACAGCCAGTAGGAAGCGCTGGAATAACCTGGCAGTCCCTTCTATGATAATAAAATTTTAGGAATGAACATAAAATGCAAATTGAGAAGATTTGTCAGGAAAATTAAGTCCAAAACAAACCCTGAACTATCTGTCTTATCAGGAACCAGATATTCCTGTCTTATCAGGAACCAGAGGAAGTCAGTGTGAGGTACTGCCCAGTCACCAAAAGCTGCTCCTCCCTTCAGAGAGCCCAGTTACAGCCACTGGCAGCTGGCTCCAGAGCGCAGTGCATGCAGAGCTGTAGAGCTGTCCCTGAGCACTGGCACAGAGGTGACCAGCCTTTGGAGGCAGTGGGATGCAGAGCAGAAAGAAACGCCCTGTTCAAAAGATGTACATTAGACAAAACCTTTCTCATCCCCACACAGCACTTGCTGGTGGATGCCATCCTAGGGAAGCCAGTGGAGGAATTTCTGCCCTGCCCACAGAGAGGCAGTCAGTAAACTACAAACTTTCTCCAACCCTGCAGCCATGTAAGTGGTAATGAGCCTGACTAAAGCTCTGTCCTGCTGCTGCCTCACCGTTCCCAGGGCCTAAGCTAACAAGCCTAAAATTTAAGGCTAATACCTGCACTGCAGCACACTGCAGGTGCTTTGTTGGTATCCCCAAAGTCTCTTCTATTATTGTCTCCATTTCAGTGAGGCCACTGGGGCATGAAACTTGATTAAGGGAGTGAGCAGATTTTAATCCTGGGTAGTGAACCTCCCTGCACTGAGCAGCCGCTTCTCTCAGAGCTGCCACAGCCTCCCTGATGCTCATTAGCAAAGCAAGCTATGCTGGTCGGTGTGTTCCTGCAAGCCTGACTTCTAGAGTCTGGTTCTAGGGACTCATCTCATAAACCTGGGTTGGTAAAACTCTGCACTCTCATGACTGAGGGAGCCATCACTGACCACAGTCCCCATCTGGTGTATACTCCGGATTTTTGCCTCATACAATCACATAAATGAAAAAAAATCACAGACCAATATCTGCCTTAGCTCCTTTAGGCTATAATCACTATCTTGGTGACAGAGGAACTTAAAACTGTTCTCACAGCAAGGCTCTAGTGCTTTTGTTTACTTTTGTATAATTAGAGCAACATTTAACCTCCCACTTGTGTTTCTTAACTAACTTTTCCTTGTTGATCCCCTCTCCCCTCTCCCTCCCCTTTTCTTTTTTATTGGACAAAATTGCCTTAGGCATTAGACACAATATTTGATGTAAATTAGAGCACTGATTTAAATGTACGATGAAAACTGCTACACAAAATATAGGAAAGCATAATGCTGTCACACTGTCTTGCCAGGGCAGAACCTGATGATACTTAGAGGTATTGTGAGTGAGCTCAAGTCCAGAGCTGCCTTTCCAAGTGTAGCCACTGGTTTATGTAAAAAAAAAATGTAACATATTAATTTCCTTCATAAGTTACTCTAATGCAGAAGTTAAGTATTACTTTATCTGAGTTACACATAGACTTTTTAATGTATATTGACCCTATTGATAATTGGCGTATTTTTCTCTTTTTTAAATTGAAATCATAATATTATACAGTCTGTAATGTGGATGCAGTAGCTATGCCGAGGCTGAGTGCCCTGTGATGAGATCCTGATTTCCATACAAAGGGTCTCCAGGTTGGGATCAGACCCTTGAGCAGGATCAGAGGCAGCTCCCCTCACCTCTCTGCTCTGGGAGCACCCAGATGGGGAAAGCTGGAACCAGGACTGTGGTTACTCACTTTACATTTGTGCTACCATAGAAGTGGGTTGCTGCTGAACTCATACCTGGCCCTAGAGTTAGGGAGTTAGGCTCAGATATAGCCAAATATCCCAAAAGAAGTAGATTTATTCACTTTGAGATTTAACAATAATTTTTATGCCCATAGGTGCTTTTGTACACCTGTGAATTTGGGGGAATGGGGAGTGGTGAGAGAAATGATCAGTACATTGCTTCAGTGTAGTTGAAGTCCTACAACTTCAGCATGTCACAGATCAACCTACCTAGCTCAACAGAGGTGTGAAAATGTTACAATGATAATGTGTATGGTCTAACTACTAAGTATAATTATTACTAGAAATTTATAGTCTCATCTGAAATACAGAAACTGTCACATTCCAGTCATCCAATATTAGTGAAAAAATTTGCTTTACCTATGTGTTCATTTGGTATTTTGAAAAAAATTATCAAATAACTACGAAAGTGTTGCTTTGAGAAAACCTATAATATAGAGTTCAAGATAATAAACAATTTGTCAGAAATGGCAAGAAAATTCATCCACTGTTCTAGAAATGAAGGTGAGAAAACCACATCAAAGCGAAATTAAAAAGTGCTCTTGGTAGTGAATAGCTTTTGAATCTGCTCATTTTATTCTTATTAATAAGTAAATTCCACCAAATACTCAGAATTAATTTATCCTACTGAACCATTTCTGTATTTTTTTTAAGATAATAAAATTAATGCATGGGTAAACATTTTGTAAATCATCATAGGTCCTCTGTTATCAACAGAGAAGCATATTTGTGTTATCTGAAGGTGTGTTTCATGCTGCAAATTCAAATAAATGTATATGACAGTGCAGCCGGTGCCAGTGCCTGAGCTGAGGAATTTATTCTGACAGGCTGAGAAGCGAGCACAGTTGATAGAACATGAAAACTGAAAAGTACAATGTTTTGAGCAAAGGAACCTGGAAAGCTTAGGAACATACGAAGAAAATGCTAGAATTAAATTAATTTACAAAAAATGTAGGTGGGTGCAACTAAGGAAAAATAGTCTGTAGTACTGGGAGGCTATGAAGATCAACAACCTTCAAAAAACATTACATCAAAAGAAATGCCATGGAGCTGCTGTTGAATAAGAAACTCTAATAAATGAACTTCGAAAAGAATAAAACTGCAAAAATTGCCATGAATTCTGTATTCCCCATTCAAAAGCACCACACCATGGTGCAGAGATCAAGAGGCCTTTCTATGAATGCAGTTTAATTGTAATTAAGACAGTTGGAGGTTTTTCCTTGCTTTCTATAATCCTCTGTGGTTCTGATGGAAAATTATTTAGGCCACCATGTGTTTTACCAAAAAGATATTGACAAGCAGAAAGCTGCATAATGAACAGCAATAAAAAACCACTGGGGACATAGGATGAAGTGTATGAGATAAAACTAAAATATCCAAATATATTCTGGGTTTTTTCAAGCATCTCAAAGGCATTAGCAGCAAGGCTGAAAGGTATTTCACATGGCACAGAGATGCCCAACTGAGACCCCTAAATGAAGCTACAAAAAAAAGGGCCAAATTTTACTGCACATCCAGAATATTTCCTCGTCAATAGCTGTATCAGAGAAAGACTAATTCCTAATGAACAGAAAAGCCTGTTGCCCTGGATATTTCCTGACAAAAAGTGTGCAACCCTTGCAGGGGTAGCAGTCAATGAGGTCCTTCTTCCACAATAACTTGTCAGGTTCTCTGGTATACTTGAGAATAAAATAAATTCCCAGCAGTTTAAATGCAGCTTAAAGAGCTGTCAGACTTGCCTTAACATGCCAGCATTTTGAGTGCTTAACCCTGTGGCAAACTTAGCCAAGTTGCCACAGGAAGCTTAGTCATGAGGCCTCTTGTTTGTAATGTACAGCTCTCCCTCATATGCTGCAGGAGATAGAGCAGCCTGTAAAGCCTGTGGGTTTTTTGGGTGTATCTGAAAGTTGCCATGGTAACGAATGTGCAGCTTCAGAAGGAAAGAGCCCTAAAACTGAGCTGATGCTTCTGGGTTTTTTTAATATGATAATAAAATTGTATGATTTTATATTTTGATGATTCTGCATTTCCAAGCATCTCCAGCACCGTACAGAGAATGGAGATGAACATTAGTGAAAAAAAAAAAGATGCTAAGTATTATATACATCAAAAAACAAGACAGTTTCAAGAGTCTACATGTACTTGCTTGTAGGTGGAAGCTGAGGGAAACCACAGCATGTGTGGTGATTTCTAGCATATTGGGGTGGTGAAGCAGGGCTTCCTAAGGAAAGTCTGGGCTTACAAATTGCTGGAGTTCTGGTGAATGGGACCGAGGCTTGAGACGAGGTGGTGGTGATGGGCAGCTGGTGATGTGATGGACAGTTGTCTACTGCTCAAACTGGGCTGCGTGGCCACAGGGAGGTTGCTTGAAGGAGAACGTGCCTTTCCCTGAGCCACTGTGCAACACTGCCAGGCCTTTGAACACATCAACCCTGGCTGGAGGGAGAGGAAAGCCTGAGGGGCAGGGACAGGCAGAGAAGCCAAAATAGAAAGCTTCATGCTCAGCAGATCTGAAAAACTCCCCTGCTGCTTGAAGGCGTTCTTGTCTATGCAGCTACCACAAGCATTTGCAGACCTGTTGACAGGTTGGAGTCCCACCAGAGGTGTTTCTCAGGAGCTCATGCGGATAAGGATATTTTTTTTTCCAAACAGAAAAAAAATATGCCAAGTGTGGTCATGCAAAAAGCAGGAGGTTCAGCTTTCCCTACAAGAGTCTCATAGCTTGTGCACATGCTTTTTTGAATAGAATCTGTTGTTGCATTCACTTTTGCCTCCTAATACTATGCCTGTGTTGGACTCCCGTTTTATTTTCCAGACAGACAATTGGTGATCTGTATCCTGAGAATCTGCAGCACTTGTTCCAGTTCAGAAAAGAGGAGCATATTGTTCTGACTAGAAGATACTAACAAATAGTTTGTACTGCTCCTTACACTGACTGTGTACAGTTTGCCTTTAAGGGTGCCACATCTGTTTGCTGCACAAGCCCTGTAAAGCCATCATGACTTCTCCAAACGTATGATCTGTTTTGTGCATTTATTTTGATCTGCAAATCAGAGGGGCAGGTTGAATTGAATTAACTTTGTTGCTACATGCTCACAAATTGAATAGACTCTGAGACACACACAGAGCTAGAATGCTTTGCACTGCTCAGAGCAGTGCAACAGCACTGCCCAGAATGCTGTGTCAGTGGATCATAGGCATCTTTCCACCGAGTCACTGCACAATCTTCCCTGGGGCAGGGAGCAGGACTGTTTCACATCTGCTGCTTATCAGATGGAAATGAGCACAGAACTGGAAGAAATGAGGTGAAGCCTTTCTGTTTTTGCAACAGCTTGCTTGTTTTCTCCACTGTGTTTGTGTTTGCTCAGAGAGGGCAGTATTTGCACTTCTTGCTTCTGAAGAGCTGAACTTCGCTATTTGCTGAATGCAGAACTATACAGAATCTGAGCATCTTTCAGAAATTGCAACAGAAAAAGGTTTCACTACTATTATTTTGAGACGCTGTTTGTGCCTATGCCAAATTCTGCTGATTTTATTTACATGCGCCTTCTTGTGATTTCTGTTTTCTGCAAATCCCACCAAATAAGTGTTTTCTGTGTTCCCTCAGCTGGGTCTGCAGCCGCAGTTCGCTATACAAGCACAGGTTAATAAGAGCTGTGCACAGCAAAGGTGTCTCGCCACGTAAAGCACACAGGATAATGTCATCTCTATGCAAAGCTACAAAAAGGAGAAAAATGTTGGCTAAATGGAAAAAGAAGATAAAATTAGTACAAAAAAGAAGACATTTTCAAAGTTGTAGGCATTTAGAAATAAAAAAATAAAAGCTGCGGAAAAATTATTCAGTGTCCATCACATCTGGACAATGTTTAAAGTATTGTGTGAAACAAGGAGACATAAGCAAATCTCTCATCTTTAATGGCATGCACCACATTTGTCCCATCATTAGACATGATAAAGCAATGAGAAAAAGAAAGCAAGGGGTAAAACCACTCTTTGTCATGCAGCTTCTCTTACACATTCACTGCAGGGATTTTTCAAAGCTGCACATGTGCCGACGGACACTGGCTGGTGGGCGAGAACTCTGGCTGCCTCTTCCTGAAGATTGAAAAGAAAAAGACACCCAGTGAGTGGCTATACACATGTGCACACATGGTGGCTATACCACTCAATAGGTGCCTGTCCCTGACCTACGTCTGTGGGCTTTGCCATCTTTTATCCTCTTGTCGCCTCAACTTCCACATAGATTTCTCCTTGGCTCCAGCACAATAGTGTTTAAAATAGATATTCATGGTGTTCATTCTGCTTCCTGGTCTGAGCCTTGATGCACTTTACCTACCAGATGGCAAGGGCTGCTGTGCATCTAGCTGTCAGAGAAACTTCGCCCCTGGTATTCTCAACATAGGATGAAACTATGAAAAAAGGAGCATCTGCCCTTCACGTATTATTTATAAAAGCATCACCAACATTTTTTGTTGGTGGAATTTTTGATATATACTCAGCTGCTGTTTTTTCCTTTGTTTCTCTTCCTCCAATCTGTTTTTGTAAATGTTTCTTTTACTTTTGGAGCTCTGGCTGAATAATCACTAGCTTTCATTATATGTGATTTCACTTCTGTACTTTTTTTTTAAAGGAAACATTGGGTTTATTGAGGTAGACACAAAATGAATAGTCTCCTAAGCATTCTATCTGCAATGGTAATTCAATACAGAATTGCAGATTGCAGTTTTTGCTGTTAATATAGGATGATTTTCACTTCATTTTTCTTCCTTGCCCTGTCAAGCAGATGCAAATTCTCATTTGTCTTCCCCAGTATCAATAAAAATAATATACACACATGCGAGCGTGCTTTGACAAAAATCTCAGGTATATTTGCACATGAATGTATTACTGAATTTCTGAAAAAAAAAAAAAAAGTCATCATTGTATTGCAAATAAAAAGCAAATTGAAAATCAGCATTTCTCCCCATCAAACAGTGAGAGTGCATGCTTGCCAGACTTTTATGTACCTCTAGATGACAGTTTCATGGATGATGTGTGCATGTACTGCATACTCAGTACATGAGCCAAACAAGCCATTCCTCTCACCACATACTAAAGCAGAGCAGCACAGCATGCTGTACACAGAACACATGCATACCCATTTGGGAGCAGTAGATGCCTTGAGATGACTTTTAAACTATTATCAATAAAACACAAATAAGACATTCTGCTGATTTTGCCAACCTGATTACTTTGAAGCCTCTAGAAAAATTAAATTCCTTACCATGTGTAATGAGATCACTGAGATTTGAAAATTAAAAAGTGATCATGAGAAGGAACTTAGCTACCGTGCTCTCTCCTCCACCCTATTAAAATTACAGGGATTATTAGGCTTCTGATTAGATGGAATATTCAGCATTTCTACAGTCTTCCAGTTTTTTTAATCAATTGAGAGAAGGAGAGCTTTTTGCTTTCTGTGCTTTTTGTTCAGTCACAGGAGCTAATTTTACAAAACAAGTAACAACATGCAATTGATTATCTGAGAGAAAAACCCAGAGCTAAACGTATTTCACACATACGCAGTGCTGTACACTCAACGGAGGGTGCACAGCCACAGATAGCCCTGCTTAGGACCATGGTAAAGGTGGAAGGCTTTTGTTTCAGAGCACTGCTTGGAATTTGGATATTTCTGAGTCAACAGGCTTTGGCAGCCATTATTCCTTAGCTGCTGCCATTTGCTGTCACTTATGGATTACTTAGCTGCACCCCTTTTGTATTCTCCTTCATATATGTCCCTGTAGTGAGTTCAGAGCATTTTGCTCTCCAAGCTTTGGGCATTTGTAGGTCTTGTTATGAAATCCTCCTAAGCGAAAGGAAGAAAGAAGCCTGCTTTCTCAAGCAGTTCAAAATGCCTCAAAACATGTTCCAAGTACAACAAACTCCTCTCTTACTGTGCCTGCAGTTGTGCTCCTCAGCCAAAATCAGACACAGACATTAGATCTAATAGAGTATGCAACCCCCAAATGCCTGGCCAGGTTTGCATTCTAGAGGAGGTTGTTGTTGTTAAAATACTGCCAGACTCCATCAGAGATGTGATCTGCCTTTTGATCCAGGTCAAGGGTGATCCCCACATGGTTTTGCACAGCATATACACAACAGAAATCACCTAAATCTCAGGGTTCATGCTTTACTAGCATTTGAATTTATAGTGAAATTTAGATTTAGTATGGGAAATGTATGCGTGTGTTGATTGTATTACAATGAATTATTTTGCAATTATCAAATCAATGTCAACTGTATAAATAATAATAAACACTTTTGATGCATTGAATATGAAGTATCCTTGTAGGCTTTCTTTTATCTCCCTAGTAGCGTGTGCTAACACTGCAGGGCTGTGATTCAGAATTAATGCCCAGATCTCTATACCTTTCATTTTTTTCTTTTATTTTTAATGATGACAACATATCCTTGCTTCTTTCTCCCAGCCTTGCAGGCAGTAATGGCACTTCACATACATTTCTCTGGTTTTAAAAAGTTAGCTACTCGTCTCATCTTTACAATATGAGGATTAATGAGTCATTTTGGGGGCAGTCTTCTCAAGGGTAATTCCTGCTGAGTAGTTATTTGTATCCTGAGCCCAGAGGCAGGATGGATCTTCTGTGCATTTGAACAAGGAGCTGGCATACCATCATGAAAGTGTCTGAGTTGCTTTATAAGGAACCCCTGGGTGCAATAACAGGGAGTCTGGCAGGGGAAGCAGGGTGGCAATGCAGAGGGCTCCTGAAAGAAGTGGCCTAATTGCTTTACTTTATGTTCTTTGAAGCAGAAAAATGCTTCTGGCTAGTCATCCAGAACAGGGTAGGTAACAAGCCTGTTGCAATTTGCAGAGAAAAATATAAAGGATCCGAGGGAAGAGTCACTTCCCTTGCCACCGTTTTTCCTCTTAAGTGTAAATGAATCATCCCATGAGGTAAACAGCTGTGTCAGGATTATAGGAAGTGTAAATTGCTATCTGCAATGTTTTATATCTGAACAGCTGTGAAACTAGGAACATTCACCTTCTGCTCTGGAATTATTCTCTTTGCTCAACCAGACAAACTGAATGAATCTGTCTGGTGCCCAAGAAAAATGAGATCCAGTACACTGTGCTACTTATCATTTGAAGTCATGGTCAGAGATCCTCCTCACTAGATGCACTCCAAGCTGTAAAAAAACCTTTCACATTCCCTGCATGAAAAATGTACAGAATAGCACATCACCAGAATTTGTACAATCTCATTCCAAACTGACCATCAACAACATTAGGAAGAAAGTAAAGTGAGAAGGATATTCAAAGGAAGTTATGTGATAACCCTGAATAAACTCCTCATTTTTAAGATATTATATACAAAACCCTATAGCCTAAGTACACGAAAGGGGAAGCCTTGTACCATGTGCCCTTGGCACACTGCCTCACATTCAAGAGCTGTTCCTGCTCAGACTGGCTGCCCCGTGCACTCCCAAGGAATATCTCAGCAACATCACAAACTTTCTGGCCTGCATTTCACCTCTTCAGTGCTCTAGCAGTCTGCAAGGTGACTGGGAAGGTAAGCAAACCTCATGTGCAGAACCAGACCACTAAACTGTTCAACTAAACTCTCACCACAAATCCTCATGCCTCTCCAGTTCTAGCATCTTCCTAGGAGGAAGCATGTTCCTCTTCAGATGTTTGTGCCCTTGAAAGGTCAGGTTTTATGTACAGTTGTCACATCTGGATCAAAAAATATCTACATAAAAAGAAGCAAGGCCATGTCCTGTTCCTGTAGGATGAGGAGCTGAGTTTTCAATGTCTTTCATATGAGCTAGGACCTGATAGAAGATTTTTAAGCCAACCAATGAAGTTGGGAAGATGGACAGATTCTTAGTACAAATTAATTTTTAAAACACAAGTCCTGAATTCCAGTCTAAGTGATGTCTGGAAATAATTGCTCTGGGTTTTAAATTAATTATGCTAATCAATGGCACAGCAGCAAATTTTGGAGAGAAATTAAGAGCTGTGGTGCAAAGAGCAGTAAAAGTAGAAAGGAATCCATAGGGTTATTCACTCTCGCCCAGCAGAGTGAGGCATGTGGATAATTATCACCCACAGAGGGCTGAGAAGCAGGAGGGATTTCATGGCATACCTTTCTGTCAAAGTGTGAGCATCTGCTGAGGAGGACAGAAGGGTCAAGGTCACCGAGGAGAACATAATCCCAGAAGGATGTCGATGAAGACCTGGCACTGAGCTGGATGGTGAAGATGAAACAAAGGCTGTGTGTACTTCAGGTCACCCCAGGGCAGCAGGAGCCAGCTGTGTGCTGGGGGAGTGCTCTGGCCCTCCCCAGTTGCTCTCCTGCTGCTGCTCCACCTTTTCCTCTGTGTCAGCACAACCCTTGGGTCAATTATTCAATCATCTGGCAGGGAATGATAGGGACAACTAATCTGGGTCACATCTATGCCAGGAAAAGAAAGGAGAAAAAAACCCCTCTTATTTCTCAATTGGAATTCACAGCATGGCTGTCCAGATCCTTGTCCCTGCACAGGCAAAGTGATGGCATGGGATAAAGGAAGGCTTTGAGTGTCAGCTCTGGCTTAGGGCAGCTTAAAGCATTTGTGGATTTACTGGCTATGATAGCCCAAAGTAGCTGCAGGAAAATCTCTTGGCTGTCTGGGATGGTGGCAGGAGAGATTTTTGAGATAACTGATATAACACTAAGGATTAAGAAATGTATATAGCCTTATGTTTCAGAGGATATGGGAAAGCAAAGGAGGAAGGACTGCTCACTGCCTGGGGAGCAGAGAGATGCCTGGGGCTCCCTTTGTGCTCCACCAGAGCCTGTCGTGCCCAGGCACACGAACTGTGGCTGCACGGCCCCTCAATCCTGTGCTCCACGCCGCTGGGGCCAGCAGTGGAGCTGCCAGCTGGGCACAGAGCCCCCGGCCCAGCGGGGCCGGTGCCCCCCACACTCCTCATCTGCTCACTGGGCACTCCCTGCGCTGCCGTGGCTCCCCATCACTCCTTGTCAGTCTGCTCGGGGTAGATAATCCCTCTGTAGGGGTTTCCACAGACTATGGGATTTGCTTCCTTTGGTTTGATTGATGGTTTATTGGGTGTGTTGGCTAATCTGGTTAGTAAACTTATCTGCGGGGCTTTGAGATACAAAATTGAGTAATGTGAAATAAGTCCCAATTTCCAGACAATCCTTTCTCTGGGAATGCAAGGCTTACAAGCCAGCCAAAATGGGCTGAATGGAACTACCTGAAAATTTGGGTTGTGTCAGGAAAATAAATGTCCAGAAGATAACACGAAAAATAAAAAAAATTCATTCAAGTACAGGGGAAGAGTAGCAAGAACTCTGAGTAAGAAAGCGTGAAGATTCTTGGCTTTGATACACCAAGGATTAGGAAAGAATAGTGTTAGGTAAAGAGAAGGAGGATCTACTGACTAGAAGGTGGCTTGTAGATGGTTATTTAAAGGGAACCTGTGATTCCCTGGGGCTGATCAGAAATTGCAAACACCAGCAAACAATCTACAAGTGAGGAGTTGCTATAATCAGATCATGGGGCACTTGCTTTGATAGAGTTTATGATCAGCTTTGACATCTCTGGCTGTGGTGCTGCAACACAGCTGTGCTGAGCTAATAATTTGCTGCTGAAAGGGACAACTCTCACCCTGTTCCCCAAACAATGGGCGTTAGGGACAGTTTCTCTGGTGCTGACATTAATGTTTATCTGACCTTGAAATCTGGATCAAGGAATCCAACAGGCAGTAATATATCTTCTTTTCTTTTTAACTCTTTGTAAGGTTAATATTATAGGGTGGAAGAAAGCCACATCCTGCACAACACAAAAGAGGAACCACAGAGAGCAGAGAATGGGAAACAGCTTAAGAAGAAATAAACTGAAGCAGTGAGCTAGAAATGATAAATTATCTATAATGAACTAACTAGAAACCTGGAAATTTTAGTTGTCAAGTGGGCTTTAAAATGACAAATTGTGTGATTACTTTCAGCCTGCACAATTGTGTGCTGTTTACAAAGGTAATGACTTTTAACCTATGCTTGTCAGGTGTGGGAGGCTGAATGCCAGAGCACATGTATGCTCTGAACGATTAGCTGACTTGTTATTTCAAAATTAAATAGTCTCTATCAACTATAATGTGGAGGCAGATGTTATATTGATACAATATACTTTCAACCCACACTTAAAGTGGTTTCTTAGAGTCCTTTGGCACAGGAGAGAACCTAGCTTCTCATGCTGGCCATGTATATTAGTGACTCTTCAACAGTGTATGTTTTCTGTGCGGTGGAGTCTGTTCTACAGATACACCTTGGTCTGAAAACCCTAAAACAGATCTGACAATGAAGAATTTGCCCATTCAGAGTCCTTGAGGCACAGAGGTAAGAACACAGAGAACAGAAGGGCATGTGGTCAGATCTCTGCTCTGGATGTGAGTAGCTTTCAGTGTGTTTGAGACAGAGGAAAAACAACCAGAAGACAAGTGAAAAATGCATCACTCCATATTAGCTAAATAAAAAAAAAATTGAAGTCAAGCAGAAAGACAAGAAAAAGATTTTTTAATTCCTCACTCTTCTATTTACAAACTCTTAAGTCCCCAAGAACAAAACTATAAGAAAGCAAGTTGGTCTATTACACACATCTGAGGGACAGACATTTAGCAAAGACTACATCCAGATTTTGGACTGAATAGTGCACCAGAAGTTAGTCCTTGCTTTGCCATATCCATCATTTCTATATACAGGTATTTGTAAATGAACATGTTTGAATCTGCAGATTTAATTTCTAAGAGGGTGTAGAACCATACACACCTACATTCCCTTAACAGAGACAGACCATCTTCCCTCTCTGGGCATAGGATTCATTTGTGAATTACAGAGTCTGGCTAAAAATCAAATGCCTTGTCAGCATGTGATCACAACATCTGCAGTTTGTCTTGTGCTGTTTTGTTTTATAAGGCATCCCTGAACAAAGGGGAGAGCTCATCACAAGAAGGGATAAACTTGGTGGACAAGCCAGAATGCAAAATGCCTTTCACATCAGTGAAAGAGAAGACATGCAAGTGTTATTCCCTTCTTGGGCTCTAATGTGCCTCTTATATGTCCCTAAGCAAGGAAAAAGGATTAACTATATAAGCACTAATTCTGCATTTCACATTAGTAACTTGACACTGAATTGCTGGGATGAATCAAAAGTATTTTTCAGATGTCTTAATTTGAGGGAACCCCCCCTAGTATTAACTGTATATAGATGTGTATAATACTTGTGCTGTTTTATAGTCTTGTTCTCATATAAAGAATATTAGATATCCATGATATCCTTCAGTACCCAAATTTTTTCACCCCTAAATTAGCTCAAAGATGTATGAAATCATAAGGTGGCTCAGAGACTCTTGCAGAATAAATGCCTGCAGAACACCTTGCATGTTTATTCCAGCAAGTATTTGTACATGAATTGTCACGTGTTTGTGAAATGTCACAGCTCTCTTTGTTTCTGCTAAGGTGAGCAACAGTGACATGGGCTGAAACATCACACTTTGAGAATAGAAAGGAGGTAAATTGCATTCTTGGCTTAAAAAATGTTAAAGTGACCTCTAGATGACGTGTATTTTAGTTCTTTATTCCATTTCCATTTTATATTTCAGAGCACCACTCACACACAACATGGTTTTGGGGATTGTTTTTTTTCCCTATGGGTGTGCTTATGAGAGTTGGATTCCGATTTCCATAGAGAAATATTCAGAGTTTTAGGTGCTTAACTGAATGTAACCTTCAACACCTATTTATGTATCTGACACTCATAAAAGGTGAAATTTTCTTCCTTATTTTTCTCACAGAGACAATTGCAACCAAAACAATGTGAGAGTGTGGTGTTAAGCAGATAAACAACACTTGCTTATCCCTACATGGGAACACAATTGTTTGTATCACTATTGAGTTGGTGCACTTTTGCAGCATCCTAACTGGATATGAATAATGTATACAAATACCAAAATACAAGGAAATGTAATAAGTGATCCAGTCAAGCAAGAAATTAAATTACAAGTGGTGTCCTTATTCCTATGGTTTATGCCAAGAAAGATACTAGCTTTCCCCAGGAATTCTGTAGTGCTGCCTTTGCTTCTCCTCAGTCAGGAATCATAGATTATGGTACATAACTTTAAAGCTCCCCTCTGATGTGACTGTGTATCTTTTTTTCACTGAGCTTAAGTACGGAGATTCATTAAACAAAGCTGCCTGGTGCTACAGCAGTGCCCCCAAGCAGAAAAACCTTCTGTGATTCAGCATCTTGAGAGCTACAAATCAAGAGAAGGAGTAGTAAAGTGAAATTCTCCAGCAGTCTTTTGGCAAGGACCAGGCTGGACTCAGAGACTGTGCCTTAGGTATATGTCCTGTCAAAATCTCCTGGCAGAACAACATTGTGACCACCCCTGAAAATGCAGTGGCAAAACTTCCATAGACTGGGAACTTCTGAGAAAGGGAGGAAATTGCATAGAACCTTACACAACATTCAAAGGGACCATGCACATAGGATGTGGCTCTAACTGGGGATAAAGAAGAAGTCTGGATGGCAGCACAGGTGCAGGCAGCGTATCCTGTAAACTTATTCAGTGTAACCTGGGTTTTGTCTGAGGGGGGTTTATCCCCACTGCTCTTACTGGGAGGCCACTGCAGAACCTCATAGGTTTTGCAAGTTATTTCTCCCAAATGTAGTGTCAGGCAGCCTCTACTGGGCCATGGAAGCAAACCCAGAGGACTTAAACTGCTAGTCCTTTTGGTTTTCACTTGATCAGAAACATCTCAATAATAGCATGTATTTTTGCCCACTTTTTCTCCTCATCTTGCCTTAGGATCAGCATGTGATCAGCTATACACAGGCTGGGACTCCCTTTATCTGGTATAATTTGCAAGCAAAACTTAAGGTGATTTATGCAGTTATAGCCCTTATTTCTCATTAGAAGGCTTAAAAAAACCCACTCTCACTAGACTGATTATTTTGCACATATGCACAAAGATGGACAGTCTGGTATATAATTTGATATATGCATATACCATGCCTGTTTTTTAAATAAATATGGGTTTTAGTAGTTATTTAATTAGAATGTAAGTTTGGAAGTAATATCTGAGTCTTTTATGCCTTATTCTGGTCCTGGGTTTTTTTTTGGTCTATGGGCCAGAACTATAAGATATGTGCATCATAATCAAATGCAAATTCAAGGCTATAGAACACAATATTAGATATAATTACATAGATCAAATTTAACAGACAAACCTGCTGCAGGGCTAGAAAAGATTGCTTTTGGAATGTTAAGTTTCACACTGCCTTGTTATTTTGTGTTTCTTCCCAATTCTTTAACATTGGTTCTAAGAGTCTCTCTGGAACCATGCAACTTTCTTCTGGGAGTTTTAAATATTCACTTAAATCAATATACTGACAAGGACAGAACAGCTTGACTGGGTTTGTTGTACTTTCCTACATGAAATTCACATTACATCCACAAGAGAACTGGGTAAGAGCTGCTACATGTCACAGTGCTATATGTCTGCAAAATCATTCATGGTTTAAAGCCAGTAAACAGCCCAGCAAAGCCAGCAAACATACCAACTGCTGAGAGAGAGATGTTTGTCATTAACACCTTCAGCTATCCTTTGTGAGCATGCAAGAGGCTTTCCCAAAAAGGCACTGCAACCTCAGAAAAAGATGAAGAACTACACTGAATACGGAAGCTGGGTAAATTTCAGGGAGGGCTGCAATAGGAAGATGTATCAGGCCAGGCCAGGCCAGGGTGCCACCTGCCTTCCCTGTGACAGCTGTGTCACCAGAAGCCATTCTAGAGCTGCCACATCTGCAACAACCTATGAACGAAGCAGACTCCTCCATGATATACCCTGGGTGTTCCTGTGTGGAACTAAATGTCCAGTGGTTTTGGAGTCCCACCCACTGGTGGGGAGCTGGGAGCCTCAAAGCCATGGACCAGCACAGCACTTTGTGCCCCATGGTGCCACTGCCCTGCAGAGTCAGCCCTGAAAACAGGGTGTGGGTGTCAGCATTTTATTGGAGGTTAATGGAGAGATCAGATATACAGCAACAAATTGTTTACATTAAAAACCTAATCTGTCCTGTACAACTTCACACATTTTTTTTTCTTTTTAATCTCTGTATAATTTCCCACTGGTAGAAGTTCATGTCCTTTCTGCTGTTCCAAAATTCTCTTTCATAATATGCCATTTCCCTCTGTGGTAAGCTTCAGTAGGATGGCTGTGCAGGAAAAACAGATTTAAGGGTCTTCTTGAAAGTCCCTTTGAATGTGGTATTTTCCAAGGATTGTAATGGTCAAAATTAGGGTCTGTCTTATTGTGTCTGCAATACTACTGCAGGACATGAGAAGTTTACGCAATGCATCAGTTTTCTAAATTGCAAAGCAAGGTAGTCTTCCATCTCCTAATAGATTCAGCAATTCTCTCTATACTGGTTTGGCACTGTTGTAGGAGGGGAAAACTACATGAGATGCTCATCTGTGTAAGAAGCATTTAAAGATAATTCTTGTGTGCTGCATGCTAGATGACACACCAGGACCAAAGAAAATACTTCTTAAATAGGGCTTATGTCCTGAAGCACAGGATTTAATATATCTCTTTTATAAGAGAAGGTACAATGGTGACCAGTTATTATTAATCCTGTTTCCACTTTCCACTAAATCTACTTTGTTTCAGAAGTTTTGATACATTTCAGCCAGATAAAAATATTCCCTGTGTGGCTGTACCAGGTTGAGATAGGTTGGTTTGTTTCAATTCCACTACTTCAGCCTGCAGAGATCAGGACAAAAGGCACTGTTTTTCTTACATCAAAAGAGCTTTCACGTCTTCTGTTCACACTTTTCTCTCTCTCTCCTTGCCTCTATAACCCCTGCTTAAAGATAGAATATTGACTATGCAGAATAATAACGTAATAGTGAGAGGATGGAGTAGTCCTGAGCACCAATTCCTGTGACAGGGCTGCTAGGCTGGATTAAGTGACAGGCTGTAAAATATTGGCATTTGAGCAACTGCAGCAGAGCATGCTGAGCATTTACTCTCTGTGTCTGGAAGCTCCAAGTCTTGCCACGTTGCATTGTGCATTTTTCTCTTCCCAACACCATGAAAACCAGTGAAACAAAACCTTCTGGACTTGTGCTAAGATTTCCCTCATCATGTGTTTGTGGGGGACTTTGAAAACGAAGGAGGTGAAGAGCCCAAAAGCCTTTAGGGACTGTGAATGGCCAAGGGAAATGAGTCCAGAAAAGCATGGCTTGTCAGTACAGCTTGCTCAAGATGAAATGGCAACTCAGCGAGTTTAAAGAGAAACATTAACTTAAGAATACCTGGAGATAAATTTATAACTGGCAAGACAAAAAAGCAAGTGGTTCCCTAAGCTGTGCTAAGGGAACATGTGTGTTACTAGAGGTTACAGAGAACTGTATGTAAAAAACTGTATGTAGGGAGCCAGCACAGAGGGAGAAAGGACAAAGGGAAGCAGGAAGAAGTTACTAGAGGGTGTTGCAAATTTTTATCAGAATAAAATAAATCAAATTTGAGAAATCCATGGCTCAGGTGACTGCCTGGACATTGCTCAGACTGATGTCTGTGACAGCAGTCTAGAGGTATGGGCTGCTGAAATGTGTGAAAAAGATAAATTACATATTTGGAAGTACTTTTAGTCAGCTATTAATTTCTAAAGGCAGCCAGCTGGATGTAAAATAATTGAATGTAAATATACTAAATTTACAAGGGGAAACCAGGCAGCCTATGCATTAATGTGGAGGCCTGGCCATTTATTGAGTCTTGCTGGTTGGCTTTCTATTAACTCAGATTTTGTAACATAATGTATATTGACAACTAAATCCTTACTTACTCTGATTCAAAATGCACTAAAATGGTGTCCAGACCTGGTGCTTTAACCATAAATTTAAAATAATTTATATATGAAGACTGAGGGAACAGATAAGCATCACTGCCAGACCTGGAGCTCATTTCTCAAAGACACAAAAGGAATTTTCTCCCTGTGGTGACCCTTCAGCACTGATGCTTCTCATGCTACCGTACCCCACAACAAGCATGGGAGAAGGGATGAGCCTTACTGTGTGGCTCAACTCTATTTGAACTGTGTGCCCTACCACAGAAAAGCAACACAACAGACCTGCAGGCTACAGGCCTGACTCCAGTCTCCTGCACATTGTGTAGGGTCTGTTTGAAGCAGTGGCTGGAGAAGGCATTTCCTGAACCCTCATCAGAAGCAGCATCTGAAGTGTCACTGGGTATTTTTTTCTTTATGTAGTACAAAAGGGAGCATACTGGCACTGTAAAAGCATCCCTCTCTTCGAGCTCATTGAGCCTCATAGACCAAAATAACTTTTGTGGCCGAGAAGGCAAAAGATTACAGCAAGATCCATACACAAAAGTTTCCATCTCACATCTGGAAAATATAAAAGATAGATGCAAAAGGCTCTCCTAACAAATGCTGCTATGCCACCATCATATAACAACCAGGATCTTGTAGTACCATCAAGAAGCAAATGAACAATGAATGTCCCCACAAAGCTTCAAAACAAGCAGCAGATATCATTCCCTCTTCATCCCTCCTGATGGAGCTGCTCCATTTTTTATACATATTTAAGTATTCATTTGACAAGAGGGAAAGAATGACAGTTTCTTGGTACTGAAGATACTCACGAGGGATCCCTCAGACCCAGATTCAAGATCTCTCAAAGAATAATACAAAGTATTTCCCTAGGGTTTGCATTACAAAGTTTTTTCCTCTATTCCAAAATACTTCTGGACAAGAGCACACAGGAAGGAGGCTTGCCCTGGACAATGCATAATCCAGTTATAGAGCATCCACCTGGGAAATGAAGGAGATGCTCTTAGCCTAAGTGAGTGCTTTAACTGTTGGGGTAAGATTCCCACATGATTTCCCAATGCATTCCTCTCTCCATGGGAAAAAAAAAAATGTCCCCCTGGTCCAGGGAAACTGCTTACCAGCAAAGCCCAATTCTAGAAACATTCTGAAAGGCCAGAATTTTCTGATGGAAAACATGTATATTCCACAGAAAAATTCCCAACCAGCTCTATGGAAAACAATGCTGGTTGTAATTGCTCGTAATTTAACTCAGTCAAAGAGTGAGTTCAAATCCTCAAGACTGCTCGTACCATCTTGAGAGTGTAACAGATCAGTAAAGGCACTGTACTTTATTATTTATGTGAAGACCAGTGTTACTAAGAAATTTATTTTCACTGAAACTCTTGGCAATGCAGCTGGGACAGGCATTTTTCAAGATGATTTTTCTGACCTCTATATCAGCACCAGAGACAGCTGAAGGTTTTGAAAAGACTAATTGATCCTGTGCTAATACACTTCCCTGGTTAATTCTTTTGCTCTACTTAAGGAAGAGTGTACTTCCTGAAAGGAAGAGTGTCTTGGCTTGCTCTAGTCCCCAGGCTAAACTAGTTAAACTAACAGCACAACATTGCATGAAAATGCTTTATGAAGGCTTATATAAGTGTGATTTGCCCTTGTAAATGTAAACTAGTTTCCATTTTTAAAACTCATTAAATTTAACCCAATATCTCCACACCAATTTAATTTAGACGGATGCCACTTTTCTATTTAGGAATTGGAATTCAATGAATTAAGCAGAGAAGAGATTTTATGCAGACAGGAAAAGAGATGAAAAAAAAAAGCAGAAAAAGAAAAGCAAACTAGGAAGAGGGAGAGGCATAAGAAGAAGATAGATAAATACATCTAGAAGAGAAATTTTTTGAGTGCAGGACTGCTGGCCACTTATAGACAAAAAAATATGGCCACAGGGAGAGACTATTGAAGAACCAAGAAACAGAGCAGCATACTTACAGGAATTAGAATTGCTAAAAACATGGCAAATAAATTTCAGATTTTGATAGGGAATTAAAACAAACCAAACAACCAAACTAAACCAAAAAGAACCGCACCCAAAACCAAAACAAAACTAAAAACATCAACAAATAAACCAAACAAAACAAAACAAAAAACCACAAACAGAACCACTGAAAATCAGTCTGGATGTCATTCCTGTGGGCATTAAGCAGGTATCACTAGCCTTAAGTCCTGTTTTGGGAAGGACCTGATTACACATTTGAATTATCTAGGGGCTTCAAATGCTGCAGCAAATTCTACTTTTTCCTTCTTAATTTTCACAGTGACCCACTTTTTTATCTGTGTTGTCACAATGTCCTCAGAAACTTTGCAATGGACTCAGCTAGGAGCTAAAAACCCCCTCCAAAGTCCAGAAATTACTTTTTGTTTTATCTTGTGACTTTATTTCCAAAGTTTCGCGTTTGTTTATTAAACTTCTTTCAGTTCTTCATGCCCATGAACAGAGAGATGTGCTGTCCTTTTCCATCAGCAATATCAGGGTGCCTCTACACCTCTGCTGGTTTAGGTGAACAATATGCAGTAACTGCATGAGAGACTTAGGTCAGAGGTGGGAAGTTGGCTGTATAAAAGACATGGATGCTTAACCTGAGGAAAAAAGACATATTAACTAGGTATTGATCTTTGAGTTCAGAAAAGCAACGTAAAACTCTGTGGAGCTTTTTTGCTCTGTAGCAGTAACACAGGCTTAACAGGGAGGTTGAGAAAATCTACTAAAATTATGTTAAAAATGGCTAAAAAGCTTAGGTAAGCCCTGTGGAGTTCTAAAGGAGGCAATGATGAGGGGAGAAGCTCAACTTTTGAACAGGATGTAATATTCTCTCTTATTAAGAACTGTATTCTAAGTGTATCATATTTGGGTCTTTTCAATTACTTTTTTTTTTTATAATAAAGGTAGAAGAAGAGTAAGCAGAACAGAGAATTAGTTATTAAGTTTCTCATTACCTAAAATATTAAAAAATCCTATTTTTTGACAGACATCAACTTAAAGAAACCAACACTGTTAGCCGGAAACCACACTGCAGGGATGCCACACTAGCTCTTTACAGACGTCTGAGTCTCAATCTAGCTACCATAGAGTCCAAGGAAGGTGGATCAGGGTCCATTTTTCTATTTGCATGGAATTCAGGCTCTTGGGCTACAGAGAGTTTTGGCCATCTCCCTGCAGGCAGTGGCTGCTAGGACTGCTTGCCACTGCCTGCCCTCTCTCTGTTTAGCTCAGGAGTCAGCAGCGTTAGTGTGGCTTCTGTGGCACACTGAGCTGTGTGTTTGAGTCACTTATGTCTGCATTCCCTTCCCTTCTGACCCCCTGTCTAGAAAAAAAAATAAAATGTACTGAAGTAGCATAAAGACAAAATTGATCACAGCATGGGTTTTCTACAGTATTACTTCTATCACCAGGACAGATGAAAATGGTTCTTATGCGAACTGAATCAAAACCAACCTGAGTGACTCAGACAAACCTACAGACCCCAAAAAACTGAAAATTAACTGAATTTTAATTCTATTGGGAAGCTCAGAAATGTAGGTTTCAATAGTGCTTTTTCATTTGTTTTTTTTTAATTGGGACAAAAATTATCTAAGCTCATATCTAGCTCTATGATGCTTCTTTAAAGATTAAAAACAATAAGATAATAAAGAGCACAAATTTTCAGATAGCTCCTCACAGGGAGATGCAGTTTGGAGTAACAGTTATCTCTCCTGCTCTGCTGCATCTGGGCTGCTTTTAATTACTAACAAGGAAAATAACGAGTTCTATAGATGTGAATGCAAGTTCATTTTCACTATCAATAGAATTCTGCAACTTTCACACCAACGCGGAGTTCGAGAACATGGAGAGATTTACACAACTGATGAGTAAGAGGGTATTGCTCATAATGCTGAGTACTAAATAGAGCACAGGGATAGCATGGAGGGTGCTTTTGAATCACAGTCATGAGGACTGTCACAATACACTACCTTAAAACTAATGTTCCATCCTCAGCTTTCACACACATTCCAGTGCCCTTAGGCAAGTACATGTGATTTACAATCATTCAGACAGAGATTTCTTTTCTAAAAGGCTACAATAGCACTTCAGTTTGAGCATAATGCAGAGCAACTGCACATAAGGGTGTGAGATCCCTGTCACATGCACGTGTGACAAGGAGATGAAGCTGCAAATGGAGCTTGGTTACTCTGACACTGCCTAACTGGCCCCAGTGGTAGAGGGAGTTGTGCTCAGGGCTGCTTTCAGAGCAGGAGAAAAGATAATAAATGTCGATATCATATGAGGCTTAGAATTAAAGGATCATTTCCACCTTCTCTGCTATACATGAGATGAGAAACTGTTACATACCTTACTATTCCGCAGACTACAATCAACCAAGAGAAGATGGCAAAGAGAAGGACATATACAGATAGCTGTGTACCTGCAGTGAATCCACTTACTTTGGATTTCCAGCCCCTGGCTTCTTTCTCCGGAATATGTTGAGGAAAGTGTTGGACTTGCAAGGTGCCTTGCCATCCCCGACATGCATACGCACCACGTCTGAGGTGGTGAAGGCACTGCGGACGTTCCTCTCGGGCTTGGCTATAATGATGTACATCTTAGGAGTGAACATGCACCCCAGAGCCACCGTCACGCTCAGGCTCACTGCGAAACAGGTGGTGATGATCTTGTAGTTGCTCCCGAAGTAGATGGGCACGAAGGCCAGCCAGATGATACAAGTGGTGTACATGGTGAATGCAATGTACTTGGCCTCATTGAAATTGGCGGGCACATTGCGAGTCTTGAAGGCATAGTATGTGCAGCTCATGATGAGGAGCCCATTGTAGCCCACAGGAGCCACGACGCCCAGGTTGCTGGTGTTGCAGATAAGGTAAACTTCCTTAATGCTGGGGTAGGAGAGGATGGGCATGGGGGGCTCCAGGATGATCAGCGTGATCACCAGTGTCAGCTGCACGCTGATCAGGATGGAGGCGATGACCACCTGTGCCCAGGCGCTCATGAAGCGCGGCTTGCGGGTGCAGATCTTCTTCTTGCTGCCCGCCAGGATGCGCGCGATGCGGTTGGTCTTGGTGACGAGGGCGGAGTAGCACATGGCGGAGGAGAGGCCCACCAGGAGACGCTGGAGGTAGCAGGATGTCGTGGTGGGTTTAGCTATAAGGGTGAAAGGGCAGACGTAACCCAGAAAGATGCCAGCCAGGATAATATAGCAGAGCTCACGGCTGGAGGACTTGACAACAGGGGTGTCTCTGTAGAGCACAAAGATAAGGGTGACAAACATGGTGACCAGGATCCCCAGGCAGGAAAAGACCACAGCCACAATAGACTCTATATTGCTCCACTGGAGATACTTTACAGGGATGGGTTCGCAGCCTGCAGTGTACAGAAGAGAAACAGAGTGTTAGAAAGGCAGCTCCTGGAAGAACCTTTTTTGCTGTATCTCAGTATACTCCAAACATTAGCATATGTCTATGTGACATGGATTATTAAAACCATTTTACAAAGGAGTGGACTGCATCAGGGAAAATTTTGGATGAAATATGTTCAGAAAACAGCTGTCCATTTTGGGTGTCCTGAACATTTTCTCATGATGCTGCAACAGGAAATTAGATTTAGAAATATCTGCTTTTAGAGGTAGCTGATTACAAGCCCAGCATACCAAAGGCACAGTTGAGAACAGAATCTAGACAAACTCACCATCATCTCTTCATTTCAGTAGGGAAAACATTGCTGCAAATGGGTTTTTTACCTCCTCAGATTAATTTATTTAATCATTACCACAATCACTATAGTTTGATTCTCTACACTTTTTTGAGAGTGATTTTATAAATAATATAAATTATTCAGAGGTCTACGGACAGAAAAATTATAATAAACTCAAAATTTTAATGGAACTATATCAGAGATGCTATACTTTCTTGGTAAATTTCTGCTTTTTTTCTCTTCACATTATCTTATTTTGTCAAACCTTCTGCTCATTGTTTTCCCACTCTTGGAAAGGTCAAAGTCATAGAATATGCATGCCTTCAGAAAAAAGCTAGAAAGACTCTTCTTTCTGACTGGTACACGTGTGCAAACATAGGTGTCTGTTAACACAGCACTTAACTGCTCTCTCCCACACTCAATTAAAGGAGTCTCTGAATATCTTCCTCACTGTGCTGAAGAAGTAATACCAGCAATAAACACTACAGCGAAAATAAAATCCTTTGTGTTAATAAGATGCTATGGTTGCGAAGCTGCTATGGACAACTTTCATTATGGCCTTTTCTGATTTCTGTTCTTGACTGAATAGTTCCAAAATACTTTTAACGTGTTTCTTTATCCCAAGGGAAGATCCATGACCTCTTCTATTTCTTGTTTCTGTCCTCTTCCAGTTTCCCTTGGACACAACTCAGCTTTTCTGCCTCTCCCCACCTCTCAAGTATCTTTTCTCCCAGTCACTCACCACCCCTGTCTCGGTTCGCCTTATTGTCCAGTTTGTTTTTAGACAACTTTCCACCCTGATGTTTTCATTACAAACTGCTGGTCCAGCTTTTCTCATCTTGGACTGGTTGGTCATGAACTCTGCCTATCTGAGTTGTTGGACATGGCTAAAAAGAACAGTGAAAATATGGTAATGTCAGCCAGCTTGTGAGAGAGGCATTTTTTCCTCTCATTTTTGCTTCTAAATCTTAACAAGGACCCTGATGTTGTGATGGACAAAAGTCATGTTTAGTCCTTTTCTCCTCAGTGTGGACTGTATTTGCAGAAACCATCTGTGAACTAAAAGCTTCCGAGTCCCACAATTTTGCCTAATTTATATGCATCTTCCATATGGTGACAAAAAACTACCAACATATAACTCCACTGTAATGTAAATACCTGTACTGTAATGTAAAGTCCTTCCTTCCAAATAATTGAGAAGTAAGACAAGGTGTTGATTGGGGTTGAACAATTTTACTGTAACCCCATTTTGAGGAACAGGAGAAAAAATGGTTTCTGTTGAAATTTTAAAAAAAAATCAGCCCAAGGCAAAATCCTGACATGGAAATTTCTGCTTGAACTTTTAATGTCTGCCAATGTCATATGAACTGAAAGAAGGTCTTATAATTCTGTATGCTTTGTCTCCAAGCTCACTTAACTAGAGGTGTTGTTACACATGCCTGTAACATCAAAAAAAATAGAAATTATAGCAGTGGCTACCTGAAGTCTTACTTTATAAAGAAAATATTATGAGAGAAAATTTTATAAAGAAAATTGTTTTGCTCAATATTCTCTGTTTAAGAGTCAGATAGGAAATCTGTACTTCTAACAGTACTTTTGTGGTCAAATATGAAGGACAGCCTCTTTATTATAAGTGTGAACCTTTGGCCATCAGTATCAGCAGCCCTGACTGGAAGCCCTGACATGGCTCCTCTATGATTTAATAAAAGACTAAGGATCAGAAGCTCCTGCTCATTGAGTAATACATGTGAAGCTCTTCTCATACAAGAATCTGGTCAGTGGTTGCTGGAAGGGTTAAGTTTCAATATGGACTTCAAGCTTAACAGCATCAAGACATACTCACATAGTTCCATTTTAAACTATGTTTTCAGGGGCTTAACCCAGATCCAACATGGTAGTTAAGCCTATCATTTGCTTTAAGCTTATCCTGTGTAAGATTTGCTTAGAAATGTTTCATTAAACCAGTGTAATTCCTGTACACCAGCAAGCCTAAGAACCACATACTGTACAAACTGTGAAAAGTTCCCTACACTGCTTATTATCAGCTAACAGTTGTTGGTTGTCAGCACCTGTGAAGGTGGGTCATTTCCCAGCTGGGAGAAAGTGGGCTCTGAAACCCCACTGAGACTGGGGGAGGATACCTGGGAAATTGTGCATGCATTTACAAAACAGAACAGAACAAAACAAAACAAAAACAAACGAACCAAAACAAAAAAAAAGCAAGCAAAAACAACAACAAAAACACCACAACAAAATTTTAAAAAACCACAAAACCCCACAAAAAATAAAAAGGAAAACAAACACCCCCTTCCCCCCCAAAAAAAAAGAAGAAACTCTCGGCAACTAACCCAAACCTCAAAAAAATCAGAGCAAAAGCTTCACAGTTAACATTTTCTGGTAAAAGCTGTCAGGTAGTTTTCATGTACTATTTTCCCTGCATTTTAACTGTGAATAATGTCCATGATCAGAAGGCTAATCAAATTTTTATTACTATATTCCTAATGCAAGGACAATAAGAGAATCTATGATTTCTGAGGTCATCAACACATCCCAGGTAAAATGATGGCCCCAAAACCTTATGATTCTTTTTATAAGACTATAAAACTTCCTATCCTATCTTGTTTTATTGCTTATTTAAGATGATTTATGTAAGCTGAGTTTACTAGCTTGACATTCATCCTTCTTATATTCTGGTACTGTAAAAGATTTATCTTGCCACAAGATCTAAGGTACTGGTTTTAGTGACTATTTCACAGGTCAGGTTTTCATCATCTGTGTTGAGAAATCCTTTGTGTCTACTGAGTCCGCTTCACTGAATTAATATTTAAGAGAAGCAATCTAAAAAAATTGTGTACATTTAAAGATAAAATTAAAATTTCAGTAAATGATTGCTGAGCAACAGATACTGATTTCAAATGGAGACAATGAGCACCTTGAAAAGCATGTCTTACAAAATAGGTTAGTATGTGCCTCATGTTTCTTAAAAGGATTAAGGATTTTACAGCCTCCATCTGTGATGGAAAATGAGTCTAAAACCACATACATGTTTAGCATTTAAGATTTAAGGCAAAGGGAAAAACAATCTGCACTGTGAGATGTTACCGTCTGTGTCTAGATGCTATGGTGACTGTCAGGGTATGAATATAACACATAAAATGGAGTTATAAAAACACATTTGATGGGAGTCCTGGCAAGAAAAGAGAATTCTAAATTAAATCATACCAATGGTGACTCCCACAAAATTCAAGAGACAGCGTTTATCTAGATAAATCACCTTCTCCTAAAGATTAGGATGGCACCAGCTTCCTTTCACAGCTTTGTACTTTGTAGTATAGTTCAAGTAAATCAATTTTAGGGGTTAAAAAAAGAAGTTTTTTTCTTCAATGAGACAGACTGAAGAAGCTGTGCAGGAGCAGACTGCCATTTCAATGTTCTCTAGGAAATCAGTCGATGGCTATGCTGTCACTTGGCTGACATTACTGTGATTTTAGAACAGCAGCAGTCCAGTCTCCTTGCTGAGAAGAAACACAAATCAGCAGGTCATCTACTGATTTCATTAAAAGTTAATAGATTGCAACATGCCCCGGAGATTTTTCCCAGTACTGATTCTTTCCGCAACTCTTTTCAGCAGTGCCTGTCATTTTGACATGACCCCTTTTGAGCTACTTTGAGCAGCTGGTAGCACTGAACCATATTCTCTCAAGTGCATATTGATATCTCACCAGGTTTTTGTTCTGGCTCCTTTTTAATCAATAAATCCCTTTTTCTTCCCTGAAGAGTAGACACAAACAATTCTGTGAACCTCCAAGACCAGCAAAATCTGTTTGCGTATGGATATCTGCTTTAAAATTAGCAGACACTGGTGTCTTAAGAGCAGGAATTTAATATGAGCTTTTCAAATGGTCAGTTCATTTATGAAAGGTTCTGTGGATTTTTTGGTTTCTGTTAATACCGGATGTGTTTCCACGATTTAAGCCCTTACAGAATGTATTTTTCACTAACGACCCTCCCTACAACCCACTGACATGAATCTTGAAGGGTCTGAATGATCACTGAGACATCTGTATCCTGACAAATTTGTTATCAGTTTAGCTGCAAACCTGAGCAGGGGCAGGGCAGGGTGGTGGGAGTGAGAGTGGGAGGTGTGGAATACAGACATTTACACACACATCTGAGACATGACCATAATTTATTTTCCATAGAAAACCAACACAGACAATGGGTCACATTTCCCAAACTCTTGTGATTAATAGCGTATTTTTGCCTGGAGAAGTGGCTAGCTTTCCCCTCAAAATACATGCTCTGGGAGCTCTTTTGGCTTCAATTGCTAGCTTGAAATATCTCATAGAACAGATTAATTAAGTTTAAGGATTTTGTCTATGTGCTAAATGTTGCAGCAACATCTAGCTGTCAGCCAGTGATGGTAAAGGACAAAGATTTGTTAAGTTTCACATTTGATCTTTGGCTAGGTGATCAGATTATCTGACTAGGAATGATGCCCTGCTAAATGCTGGCATCTAAGATTTGCAGAGGTGACTAGGGGCCTCTAGTCTTCCACAGTGGTAGAAAGCAAATGTTAAGGTGGGGGTGATGCTTCTCAGTGTGTTTTAGCTATTTTTTTTGGGATAATGCTTGCTGTGAAGCCCAGAGCAGGTGTGCAGGATGACCTTGATAGGTAAAAAATAAACAGAATGCTAAGGCATGCATCCAAAGCATATACACAAGGGAGGCCAATTCTAACTCTTTCCAGACAGCCTAAGCTGAAAGACAGTCAGAATTCCTCTTGCTTGTGGGTACAGTGAGAATGAGGAATAGTTTTATACCAAACAAGAGCCCAGTAATCAGTTACTGAAGGTCCTGAAATCCCAGATAAAGTGCTACCAATTGCATGGTAAAATGATCAGAAAAGAATATCAAGTCAATATGACAAGAACGCACTGAACTCTTGTGATAGTCACTGCTAGATTGCAGCAAATGCTGCTGAGTCCATTAGCAATCTCAACAGCTTTAATAATACTTGTGCTAAATGAAGGAAAGGAACAGACAGACTATAACATTTCTTGGCAGAAATTTTGCTGTCTTTATTGTCTCTGCTGTTCCACTAAGCTGAAAGACAGTCACTCTAAAAAGCACTGGAATGTATATCCAAATATGTACCTTTAACATCTCTGCACATCTTACTGTCCAGCACACAGCATTCTCCTTGTGCCCTGTAGAAAAAGAATGCATTTGGAGGGACACGTCCCTACCTGTCAGGTCAGCATTTGGCCACCAGCCAAGCTCACAGGCTTTACAAGTGAATTCATCTTGAACAAATTCATTCTCCTTGCAGGCAGTGCAAATCCAGCAGCAGCTCACCTCTCCTTTCCTGATCACCTGAAATACAGAATATATCCTCAGTTCTGATCCTCTCTCAGACAACAGAGGCACACACCACCACCACCCCCCAGTAAGCACATAACACAATACACTGTTTAAAATGACAGGATTCCTGTGTATGGCACATTTCAGACAGCTAGAAAACAAGAATCATGACTTTGTATTGATCCTTGTATTAAAATTTTTGCTTAGGATTTCAAAGATAACCTCTAGGGACAATTTTATTTTGTTTTGGGGAGAGCTGTTCTGAGTTAATAGTATGAAACCATTTTCCCTCTGATACAGAGGCATGGTGAATGTCATATTTTCAATCAAACTTGAGGCTTAATCTGTAAGATGGCAGAGGTCAGGACAAGCAGCTCAGCCCATGCTTAGTATCTATTGCACAGTAAAAAGTGGTAAACAAAGTCAAAGATGAGAACAAAGAGTAATTTATGCATATAAATACATATATATACATATACACACAAACACATTCACATACACATACATTCCAGTTTATGTGGAAATCTGTTTGGGGCACATTACACTAGTGTAAATAGAAATTAAAATAAGAATAAATTACAAGACATTCTAATAGGATCTATTGGGTTCTAGCAGAAAAAAACAATTTAGCAGTGACAAACCTCATGCTTCGGAACAGCTTTTATAGGGACAAGTGCCCCTGAAAACTTTCTTTCTTTGCTGTGAAGGCTGCTAAATTTAATGATCCAATGCTGAAAAGATTATTTCCTTGTCTTGAGTCTTAGTTTCATTACCCTGAGGCTGAAAGAAAGATTAAGGATATCTCTGGTTCCTGGGGCTCTGAGAAAGACTCTGGCCTTGTTTGCCAGGAAGGAGGAATCCAGCATTTTCTTCCAGATCTTCCTATCCATCTATATGCAGAGATAAGTACAGTAGTGAAATGCAAAATGTTTGTTTTATTGAATACTGGCTTTGTGGGCTTTTTTTTTCCTTGTTAACATTTCCTCATGCAGTCTATGGAGAGAGTCCAATAGCCTTCACTGAAAGCTGAAGCTGGCATTTTGTATTCATGGTGTTTACATATACACACATACACAAACTGCACAATCTCAAAAACAGGGAAAAGATGTTTTGAAGGGTGGTAAATACCAATAATATTTCTCCTCCAAGATGCTGAAGTGTGCCACTGTGCCTTTGCCAAATCATCAGTTGCTTATTGCTTAGAGTAGCAATATAGAAATAAAAAGTTGAAAATGTGCTTATTAAATTAAAATAGACAGAAAGGCCTACACTAAGGAGATTTTGCTGAATGGGCTTCTTGCCATTTTAAGCTTAATGCATCCATACCATTTTGATAGTGGTGAAACATGTTTTTATGTCATCCAGACATGACTGGTAGCAAATTATTTGTAGCCTAGTGCAAGTGCTGCTCTTTGGTGAACACAGAGTGGTTTCATTTATGTTTCCCTTAGTCCTGTTGTGAACTTGAGATACAAATAGGTGTGGAGTTTGTCAGGTTTGTTTTTTTTCAACTTTTCTTTGCAGGTGTAATTGCTGGAACAAAATACTGGATTCCCATGGGTCACGATATTTTCAAGATCAGCTACCAAGTGAATCACAGCCCCTGAATGTTATAGGCAATGACTAAGTGAAAATCTTTCTCACATAAGGTGAAATTCACATTCTGTCACACTAGAAGATTTTGCATCCCTACAAAGGGTAATTTTAGAAAACATGGGCCTGTATCTGGTGTCATTAAAGAAAGATATTAATCTTGGAGTCTTTCTATAATTCTGGCTTTCCTGAAGGAAAGGAAGTCCTACACATTGGCTTGAAAGGAGCTTGCTTGGGTTGAGGGAAAAACACTGACTGGATATTCATATTTTTATAGGAGAAAATAAGTGTCTGAGGCACACCTTGATCTGCCCCTTCAGGCAAGGCTCGCTGCACACGGATCGGACCATTCCGCTCTTATTCATCTGAATCCTGTAGTCGTCAATGTTGAGCACGCCCTCGTGCCAGGTCCCAATGAGGACGTAGTCATAGCGGTTGGGCTCTATGTACTGTAGGTTCATGATGTCATATCTGTAAGGAAAAAACAGTGATTCACTGTCCTGCAGCAGAAAGGACAAAAAATTACCTTGCTCTTCTTCTGTCTCTAAATATTCACGTTAACCCTTAATACCAGGCACCTGGGTTTCACAAAAACCCCAAATCCTTTTGTATTTGCAGCAGAATCACAGGAAGCATCAGTTCTGATTGACACACAATTGCTGATTGCCTGCCTTGCTTCCATAAAACTGTGGGTAAAAAGTTGTGTGTCCAGGAAGAACCGCACATCAAAGACAGTAAACTCTGTTGAAGATGCACATGTAGACAATGTCTGGATGCTGTGTTTTCAAATAATAATTAGTCAAAACTTCTTAAACCTTCACTTGTCTCCATGCGGACTGGTTGTAATATAGTCCTTGCTGGGAGCTCTTAAGCAGAAATGCTCAAACCAGCTGAACTGGTTTACCATAAGTTTGCTGTAAGATCTAAGTTTGACCATTCTTATTATACAGCCCAGTGATTCTGTCCAGAAAAGTTAGCACCTCAGTCACAGCATTTACTTCCTCACCCTAGGCAAGTAGGAGAGCATTTCCCAAGACTAAGGCAAGGGAAGCATAAAAAAGTGCTACAATAAACATCCAGCCTACCTCATTGCCTTCAATGTGCTGGACTTGATGTGTGTACATCCCTTATTGATAATTATTATATTCATGCTTTTACCCACAGAATGTAGCTTGATTCTTAGTAGGAAATAAGCAGGAATGGAAGAATGTGTGTTGGAGTGTGTACAAAGAGGAAGAACTACAAAAGAGGCTAAGCCCAGAGCCTGGTCTCTTAAGATGAGAAGAGTGAGGACTTTGTTTAGTAAATGACAAGAGAAAGAGCATTGAGAACAAGGAATCAGCATTAGAGCTGAAAATAACAAAGAATCTTGTATTTTTCAAACCTAGGATTTAATGCCTTGCTCTTCTGTACTGGATTGTCTCAATCTCTGGAGAAAAATCTTTGTATATAGAGTGTTGCTAATCTGTACATGCTTTTAGAATGAAAGAGAAGCTAAGCAAAGTATAAGCCATAAATAAAATTGCAATGTTGGTTGTGAGCAAAGAAGGATATCTATTTGTTTCTTTTCCATTCAAATATGCAAAATTTCAACTCTCTCTGCACTTCACAGAGGGAAGAGGTGCTAGAACTATTCTCTAGAGTAGAGCAGAGTAATTTTCTTAACTAAGTCTTTGGGGTTTCTCTAGTTAAATATGATTTAAAGAAATGTACATTTATAGCTGTAATTAGACCTCAGTGTTGCAAATATGCATGCTCAGATAATGCCAGTGCCACTGCAGAGCTCCAGTGAATCACGTGTGAAAAAGGACCCCTGCCGCTGAGTTCAATGGAGCTCCAAGCCAGAGGCAGCTTCATTGGTTGGGAATTTGCTACTAATCAAGGCATTTCATAAAAAAGGGCTAGATTTCAAATTCATTAGTGAACAATTGCTTCTCATATCCCAGTTCTTCTAAAGGAAGTGCCTAAAAAAATAAATGCTGTTTCCAGGCTTGTAAAGAATCAGGATAACAAGAAGCAGTGAGAGTCAGGCATTTCATAATGGATACTCAACAGACTAGAGTAAAGCTCAGCAGAAATGTACACGCCTCTTCCTAGAAAGGAAAATGTACTTGGATTTTACTTGACCTTACATTAGACTGATACAAAATCAATTACTCCGGGCTGGTAAATTAATTCAGGAAAAAGAATAAAAGATTACTAAACCTCACACTCCCTTAATGGAATTTTTGGGCCCACACATGTTTTTTCATTTTTACAAAAATACATTGCAAGGTACAGGGTGACATAAATGCAATATCAATTAAGAGTTTCTCCTGTGTTCTTTAATACTATTCCCTTTCCTTTAGGTTATCTGTCAAAGAATAAAGTATGTAGATTAAAATTTCTTACACAGTCTTGCATTATGACAAGTCATAGTATAATGTTTGCAGCTTTGATATGCAGCTTGAATTTTAAGTGGAAAAATGTGATCTAGAAAATACACTTGGTATATGGAGATATGCTTGAGTTCTTTATCCTTTTCTTTTTTTTCTTAATGAAAAATCTGTGCTTTGAGCAAAAACAAATTCAGTCCTGGAATACCACCTCCTATCCCACTTGCTCATGTATGTATATACAACTTTAACAATTTTGGGCAGTGTCCTGCTAAACACTATTCCTCCAAAAGACATGGCTTTTATAAGAGTTGTGAAGCTCTCAGAGAGTGAGACTTCTTGGAATATTTCACACATACATGGCAGCATTTAAAGATGCCATTAAAACATTCAGTGGGTAAGAAAATTAATTGTTCTTTTAATGTAAGAGTAAGCTCTCTGGTACGTTGGGAAATGATGTGACCCAATAGGTGGTGTCATATGAACAAGTTACTTGTAAGGCAAGCCAGAATATAAATCAGCTGGTCACAGGTAATCTCTTACTCTAGTTAATCTGAGATAGCTGAAGTTACTTTTTTCCATAGCCATAACACCAGACTGGTACTGATGTTTGCTGTCCTGGAAGACAGAATGGAAAAGAGCAATGCTGAGCAATGCCAGGATGTAAATGAATGAAATAACCACCCATGAATCCAAACTCCGAAACAAAAATGTGTATTTGAAAAACAAAACAAATATTTACATGCAAGTTTGAAGGCATTGCATAAGGCAAAGTTTGATTATATACTCAAAGCATTGGTGTAGTTAGTGTTGTCATGACTGAAGCCTGAAAAGCTATTGGAAATTTTGAATTAAATAGACTTACGTGGTTCTAACTCCAAGTCTAGTCAAGATGAAATGTTAGTTAGGTGAAATTTTTCTCTTAGTTTGTGAACCTCTGCATTTCTCTGCATATCAAAGGTTCATTGTAGGGGCTGAAAGTTCTCCTGCCTCTTGTTACAAAGCATTTTATGGTCAGAGGTCTATGCAAATTATTTGTTCTAGAGAGGTAAGGTTCTTCATACCAGTCATAAGGTAAAAGGAGGAAATTACCTAGAATAGACCAGAGTTAAAAAGTATCTCTGTATCCCAGAGAATACTGTGTTGACTATTGCATCCTTCACACCTTCTCCAGATATTCCTGGAAATTCAAGTGATATGATTGCTAAAGAAAAAGGAAATGGGAGCTATTCAATGAAAGTAACAAGTGCAGCAGATTTACCAGCATGTTCTTAATGACATTATAGCAAGCACATACAGCTGAGCTTCCAGAGTTACACCCATGTCATTTTTTCCCAGAGACCGTACAGTCAGCTAAATAACTGCATTTGTGCCCTTCCAATAAAAATTTGCTTTGTATTTCTGCATAAGAGATATTCAAAGATTCTTCATAGAAGAAATACACCTTTGGCTACATGCTCTATGTTTTCCAATCTCATTTTGATAAAACTTTGAAACCATGAATTAAGCCTGGGATAGAAAAGGAATTATATTTTAACAAATGGTTATGGTTTCATGAAGCTGTATGGGTTTCAAAACAGGAGATTATGGTAATGGCAGACAAACATGACTACAGGCAACTCTATCTGCTTTGATCACCCATGATGATGACAATTATGAGTTTGTGGGTGTTAATTGCTTAAAGAACCTCACAGATTTTGAAATTTCTGAGAAAGGTTACTGCCTTCTAAGAAGGAATATTATTCCACCTTGTGAGGTTGATTTGTTCACATGACTTGAGGACAAGATACCTAAAAACTTTTTACACATTTGTGTGACATTCTTGTACTTGCACAAAAAAGCTAAAAAAGTAGGAAATTTCGTAGCAGGATGACTTTGCTACATTTAGGTGTTTTATGTGGTGTTTATCTTTCTGGTTTGCTGAGGCACAAAAACTCTTTTGGGTATTGAAACAGTGCTATGTTCTGTTCACTGATCCATGAAGAGGCTTTGCACACGAAGCTGTGGAAACACTACAGCCAGTCTAAAGGTATGGATGATCCTGTTAAACTACGGCTGCCATACAAGGATCTGACAGACTGTGCAGATCACAGCTCATACACACATAGTCATTCTCTGATACCATATTGCCCATGTCAAAAATGCCACAGATTGATACAAGGATTACAGAAGGAATAACAAAAAGGTTAATTGGATTTCCTTGCCCAAACTTGCAAGCTTCAACTGTCAAAATATAAATGAGGAACAATAACAAAAAAGTCTCTAACGAAAATATCCTATCAAATTCTAAATAGGTCAAGGAATCAAGAAAAATGAACCGTGCTATAGACCAAAATGATGGATGGAATAAATTCTATCATTCTGGCATACTCAAAGAAATAATCTTCCATAAATTCTCTTATGTTTTGAATTCTGCAACTGTTCAATCTAACTCTATGCTTGCTACTGATGAGAGTTGTGGAAATGTTCTTGGGTGACAAAATAATAAATAAGAATTAGGCTAAAATTGGAAAATTACATCTATACATCATACCAAATAGCTAACAGACAGAAAATGCAGCATATGCAAAGCTGAAGTAATTCTTTTATGGACACAAATAGTGTGCAAAAAGCTACAATAAGCAGTAATTTCTCTGTATTATCTAAATTATATGTGCAAAGACTTGATTTATGCATTTGTGTTTATAAGTATATGTTCAAATGTAAGGGAATTGCTTGCTTCTACTTTCAAACCCTAACCTAACTGGTCTGTATCTTTGACTCAAAAAATTCTGAAATCAGTGCTTATCAAGATCAAACTAACTAGCTTTTTGTTACTAATTAAATGCAATAAACTGTTTAAATGTATATACTGTTTAAATATGGCAATAGAGAAAATATAACAATCTAGAAAATTGTAAAACATTGGCCATTTTTGATAGTAAAACCTAGTAATAGAGATAAGAGTTTCTTTAAGACCGCTGTGTCTTATGAATATTCTTTGTCGGCATGAAAAGACATGAAAATTTGTTTGCTCCAGATCCCTCCCTTTGTGTGGTGTTGGCACTCAGATGCACTTATGCAATAAGCCCAAAGATGGAGTGAGAGAGCCTTTTATAACATTTCAACAACTCAGTAGGAAAACAAACTTCAGTGAAGCAATCCCTGAGTAGATTTCAATTAATAATGGATTTTGTACTTCAGCAGCTGAATTAAATGTATTTATAAAAAAAGAAAACAAACAAACAAAAAAAAACTCCCATGTTTTAAAATAGAACCTACAAAACTAAATGAAAGTAAAGATCTCTGTCAGTTTGCTCCCATAAGAGAAATAAACATGACATCCAAGTACACAAAAGTGCTGCCTTATCCACTGCTTGGGTACATCCTGTGTCTGCTGCAGGGGATAAAAAATAGCAGCTGCCACGGCTGGGATCAGACCCCAAATGAGTGAAACACAAAAACTTCTGCCAATAAAACCCTATTATTTGTCCTGTTCTATACCTATCTTTAAATTCTGGGACTAATCTGATTCTATTTGGAGTGAAACAAATTAAGGAGATCATAAAGGAGCTTACAAATCAACACTAAATAGTCTCTGGCAAGATTTCAGCAGAACTCTAGTTGGAAAAGGATGTGGTCTACAGTCCTCTATTCAAAACCACATCAGGTGAATGCTTCACTTAATTCCAGTCATTTGTATTAGGCTTTATACATACTAAAGCCCTGGTGCTGAGATCCAACAGTACCTTGCACAACAAAAGTCTGTGAGTTACAAGGTTTGTCATCTCAAAATGCACTGGAAATTTATAGGCTCTACTGTAGCTCCTGTCCCAGTATAGGATACCCGGTGTTATCAGTGTTATTCCTGCCTGTTGGAAAGGATGGTCCATGCTTTATGTTTCAGAAAAAAATCCAAAGAAATCTACATCACCAAACACAGTAACATTCTCACTTCCCTCCCTCTGGTTTAATTTGTTGAGATGAAACCACTTTACCTTCCAGGGGCATCTCCCTTTTCATCAAACCAAACTTCTTCTCCAGAAACACCAATGAATGAGGATTTGAGGAGGAACTCCAAGAGCTTGCTGCCATCAATTGGCTTCATAGCATCACACAGTCCAACATGCCCGGGGCAAAGGGAATGATGCATATTTTGTAGCCCGTAAGCCATAGCGTATATTGCGTTGATGACAAATCCCATTTTACTGTCCTGAACATAATTTTCTTCTAAACTCTCATTGCCTACAACAGTAAAAAAAAACCATAAAGTGTTATTATAAAGAAAGATTAAATAACATGAGAATATGAAAAAGCAAGGAGATATAAAAAGGGATTTTCTTTTTTTTATAAAGCTTTAGAGACATAAACAAGGTGTCAGTCAGGGATTTAAAATAAATAAATAAATAAATAGATAAAACAAATGCCCACCACCACCCCAGAAATCTTGAATTCATTAAAAGTGAAATGCTTCATGAGAAAGCATGTTTAACTAAGTTGTCATCTTTCATTTGTGTTTTTTTTTTTAATTTTTCCTTGCTATTCCACAATGTTATTTATTTTAGTGAAGGTTAATTAAGAAGATAGATTTCCACTGAAACAAATTTTTTAAGGGATTTTCTTGAAAATGCGACTTTTTTTGTTACACTTGAAGATTTCTTTTTAATGTCATGTTTTTGAGGGTTAAGATAGCAATGTCCCTTTCAGTGTTAATAACTAAATAACCTTAATCAACATCACTTCTTGAGTCATCAGAAACAGTCATTTTAGTTAAAAGTGGTAGTAGATATGCCAGAATGGGATTGCTACAGAAGGTCAGTCAAAATTTGTAACACTGAGTGTTTGTGTAGCCACAGCCTGAGCAGACATTGAAGTCTCCTTCCTCTCATCAGAACGAATGTGGCAGATGAGGTTTTCTCCACGCACAGTGTTTCCCTCTGATCTGCAGCTGGGCTGGCATTGTCAAAGGGTGCTGTTTTTCAGCTGCACTTCCCATCAGACACTGGGTCCTGGGCTGCTCCCTGCTCCCCTTCTGCCAGCTGAACTGCTGCAGAGCACGGCCAGCACCCACCCCAAGGCACTGCAGACCTGTGCTGCCAGTCCCGAGGCAGCTGGAAGAAACCTCCTCTTTTTGTTTCTTTCCCCTTGAGTCATTCAATCACAATGTGCTCCAAACTGCAAGTTACTTTTATCTGCAGGCCTCCCACGTTACTCGATGTTTAACAGGCAATTGCAATCCAGCCTCTGTTATTTTGTCTCAGTAACACCTTGTGTACACCAGGGATGTAGGATGTGTGAGAGACTAGGTGTTAACTGACACTTCTCGAATCCAGGTTGGAGAAGATATTTGTCATTTTAATATGATGAAATGAGGTAAAAATCTGCAAGTTCACCAAAATTTTCAAGTTAGAAAATAATTCCTTACTCTAATGTACCTATAACATGGCTTTCAAATCAAACCATGAGGACTGTCCTTACATTTATCATTGGAAAAGGCTCTGATTTGGTAGATTTTCTCAGTTTGTTTGTCCTAAAACTCAGAAATTTCAGCTGGGAATTCATTAGGACAGCAGAGATCCCAAATGCAGGGATGTCTATCTTGCTTTCCCTGGGTTGCATTAGCTGGGCAAGAAAATTTTGCCTCAGTAACTATTTTCCAGATGAGCTTAACATAGCAAACAGAGGAGATGGTGAATTCAAAAAGCTTTGTGAATATAGCATAATCTGACTGGATGAGTTCATGTGCTCCTCACCACCATACACTCACCACCAGCACCACCAAGCAAGGAACAGCTCAAAAGAAAGCAGAAAGAAATGCTTTCCAGAGGCAACTTATCTGCCACATTCTTTGTTGGGAGAAGGTCCATAGCTCCCATAAAACAGCACCACATGAAACAGACCCCTTTCAGATTCATGTTGAGAAACACAGAAAGAATAAAAACCTCGTATGCAAGATGACAGAACATTCACCCAGGGGAGCAGAGAGCATGCCAGTGCCTCTGCACCTTCACTTATGTACAGCATAGCCTAGACATCTGTATGCCTGGATGGTGCTAATATATAGTCTCAGTAAAGTGTCTGTCAGTGTGTTTTATCAGCTGATTAGTCACATAGGATTAGCGCACTGTGAATTTATCACTGATTCTGCTTCCTTGTAGCTAGAAAACAAAATTGTTCTCAGCCCCTAAGTGCATGAGAGACAGAACTTGGGCTTGGCATAGCAGTCCTCTTGAGAAGCTTCTAAGCAGAGGGATGTTGAAGAGATCACAAAAAACAGACAGTACAGAGCACTCACTATCTACCCTTTTCCACAAGAAAGTTTATCTCAGATTTTCCTCAGTTTTTAATTAGTTAAAAAAAAATTAGCATAAACATCAGTAATGCTTGCAGGATATAAGGATAGCATTCATGTGTTTCCAGAGGCAAGCCTTCATGTGGGTGATGGAGGTAGGAAACAAAATGCAACAGGACTTGCCAATGTTTAAAAAGAGGCCATTTCCCTTAAGTATGTACTCACTCAGCAAAACACACTTAGGATTATTACATTTCAATATAATATGCATCCCTCCAATGACAATAAATATTTGATGGTTGAAGGATTTACTTTTGACTGTTTTGGAATGAACTCCTAAATTAAGATTGCAAGCATATAGTCCCACATTGCAGAGGTGACTACCTTAATGTCACCCATGGAAATAATTGTATGGTAGTGGAAAGCAGCATGTGAATTGTCTGAATGAATTGTCTCCATATCAGTAATATAAACATCCTTATATGTAAATAAGATATTTTCCAGTAAATCCAGAATGGGAAGTTATGCTTTCCCTAAATTTAACTTCCCAGAGTCAAAATCCACTCTATTTCATTTTCATCATTATAAGTTACTGATTCACTTATGCATTTGAATTTTTAAAATTCACTAAAGACAATCAGTAAGAAATGTGTGGGTTTTTAAAACAAAAGAAATCATGTAACTGTGTACCGCCAGAGACAAAACAATGTTCAGATAAGTTTTCATAGGGCAAGTTTTTAATAAATGCAGAAGTATTACTATATTTGTCATGGGCCATCTCTATAAAATTGTGTTTTTCCTCAATAAGTTTTGAAATGTAACAAAGCAAAGCAGAACTCTGAAAAGGGAAACATTTTTTTCTCTTTGTTTCCCAGCCCTTGGAAGAAGATATCGTAGATCTACAAAGGCCAATAGAAAAATATTTTTTTAGCTTCCTTCACTTTTTTTGTTTCTAAATTTTAGAGACCTTAGCTTTCACAAAGCAAAGAAAAACTGCCAGTCATAAGTCATAAGAATACTGGATTAATTGAAGTCACTCAAATTAGATCATTAATTTTTAGATGACCTTGAAGAATTCAGGTGTCCTAAATATCATACTTACTTAAATTTCTATTAGATGTAATGCAAATCTTCCTTTAATAATTTAACAGCTGATCAGTAGTCTGGGTCATTTTTTTTAATCACAATTTTGACTTTAGTCTCTGTTTCTGTCAATAAATCTTGCAGTATGAGGGCACATACCCACATACACTACTAACAGGAAAAGAAAAAAAGGAAGAAAACAACAAACAAAACCCAACAAAAAAACCAAACATCACATCCTGGCTGCACGCAACTGAAAAATGCTCCCAATAGTGCTAGAAGTGATGCTGAAGTACAGGGGAAAGGAAAGGAGAGAAAATAGTCCAAATTTTCATGTAACTGTTAATCTTTCCATTCACTATAATGCACCTCACAGGTAACTAATACTAGCTTCAGCAGAGTCCTTAGAAGGATGTGACTGTGAAGCAGGCATGAATTCAGTTTAGTGCTTTTGCTGTGAAGCCAGTGTGGAGCTAACAGTGCTCTTGAGAATAGAGAATGTATTTTGCAAATCCCACTTGACAAACCAAAATAAAGAAAAAATATTCTATTGGAATTATGGCAAGACATGAGTTAACTATAATGTAAAAGTGAAGATAGGAGGTGTCTTTTCATATTCAATATAAAACCCAGCACCAAATATTTCTTGTTTGCAGTCCTCAGAAAGGTCAGGGCAGGAGAGAATTTGTGATGGAAATAAATGTAAAAACATTTTGGTTGGGGAATCTGATGAATACCTAGCCAGTTGGCAAATTTTGAGCAAACACACAGATTAGATAAAGAACACAGTCTGTTCATAGATGACTCTTGATTAGCTTAAAAAGCCAAAATCTGTTCAGCAAAATTGTTATAAAGGATAATATTTCATCTGGAATAGTGAGACAGTTTCATGATTTGCTGTGATCATCTGATGAATATTTAGGGTGAAATAAAAAGTTACAAATTGTCATAAACACTATCTTTATTTCTGGTGGTCCTGACAGAGGTATTAAGGTATTAAAAATTGTATATACTGATTTCTCAATTTGCTGTGGTCCTTTCCAAGACTTTCATGCTGCATGGGAAAGCCAAATGAGATTTTAGCTTTGTTGTAAGTTACAATATGGGTGCTGGCTGCATTCAACGTGAGTGGTAGTTTATGGAAAAAAAAAAATTCTAGAAAGACGATTGTGGCAAAAATTTATTCGGGAAAATGAAATAAAATAAATCTCTCATATTTGCCAAGGACTAAAGAGGGCTCCCCCAAAAAAATGCCAGGTATGAACTGGTAGAACAGTACCCAGGCTCATAGTAAATGTCCATGAGCATTGGACAAATTGTGGAGGCAGGTTCCTTATGCTCCCCTTCAGTTCCAACATTGCCTTTACCACAGGGTGGCCAAACACTGGAAGAGGCTGCCTGCAGAGGTGGTCAATGCTTCAAGCCTGTCAGCAGTTGCAGACATTTGAACAAAACCCTTAACATTCTGCTTTAACTCCGGTCAGGCCCAGCAGAACTGAAATTAAAAAACTCCAATGAAACAAAAGAAGTCCCAGTGGCTCTGACGAAATTTGCCCATCTTCCTCTGCAGGTTCGTGTAGAGAAGTGCTAGTGTCAAAGCACATCACTGGAAAACCCTGGAAGTCACATATCTTATAGTCTCATGCTAGAGAATACCTGAAAAACTTCAACCACAACAAATTTGTGTCATAGGATCTTGCAAGGAACAGGGCAGAAGGTCAGCATTTTGAACTGACTGGTCATTTTACATCTGTAACCCTAAAGGTGGGAATTAAAGGTTATTCTGGAAAATAAATGGTGAAGAACAAACTTAATGGTGAATTTTGTAAAGTTTTAGGATATTTGGCTACTTAGAAAAGTTGTAACAGTTTTAGTTAGATGCTTAAATATTTAATTATGGTTTTATCTTTGTACAAAATTTTTTCCCAAACCAGTTGGGGGAGGGACCACTTGAATCTGCTTTCTAGAAGGATCCTATTCGGAGGTTTCCTCCCAAATTTTGCCCTAAACCAGAACAAATATGAGAGAGAATGTAACTTATCTTACATTTCTGTTTTGTCACCAATTCCTTGAAAAAAATTTAATTTTTATATTTATTTAGAGCTATAGAATTTAGGTGCAAAGAGAATTTTAAGATCATTGTATCCAAACCTTAATGTGGTGCTGCCCAGTCCCCCACAAAACCCTTTAATGTTTTCTATGACAGTAGTCAGATTATATTCTAGTTGGGCTTTGGTCCTTCTAGTTTTATCCCTTAATAACCTCATGAAATCCTTGCAGTCCTTCTGAGTTGGTTGCCTCTTCACTCGAATGCCATAAACTCTCCATTTTTTTCCTGAATTCCAGCCAAAAGTCTTTGTTCAGACTGGTCAGTCTTCCCTGGCTTATCTTTCTGCACATGGGAACATTCAATAATGGCTAATCCTCTAACAATCATGCCAAACTATGATTGTATAACATAACTTTTGCAAAAAGTTTCATTTGCTTTAACTCATATTGATTCACATGTTTTAGAAACATTGCCAGTTCACTCCCTCTTATATTCTATTTGTAACATCCTTTTACATTATCTAACTTCAAAGACAACAACAAAATTATTTAACAAATTTCACTTCAAGGCACTGCAAAATGAATAACAGAGCATATGATGTCTCTAGATATGATAAGTACAATGACAGTGTGTTCAAAACCTGTGCATCTTCTGTTTTTTTCTCTTCATATCACCTTTTCGATAACAAATACATTCTGTTTATTAATATTCTATGGCTGAACAAAATCTGCACATCTTAAGAGTAAAAAGTGAACTTTTGTTCATACTACTGTACTCACTATGTCAAAAAACAAGTCATAGGCAACAAGTCATTTATTCTATATGAAAACATCCAAAAACCTCTTCCTGCCCAAACAGTAGCAGGAATTCCCAAAGTTTTATTTTCCTATGCAACTGCCTGCTTTCTAAGGCATTTCAAGCTATAGCTGCCTGCCTGTGAGGTAAAGGCCAGGAAATATTATTTGGTGACTAGAACAGGCAATTGTGGATCAGGGCCACAGGTTCCACTTGTTGTGGGCTGTCTCAGTGACTTTTCTGTCTCTATGTGCAAGCTAATGTGACCACCAACAGTTTGAGGAAAAATTATCTGGGGAGAAGCATATTTTCCAAGCCAAAAGACATTCAGAAAAATCAAGGCTTTGCTTTATTCTCAATTAAACAAACGTTTGCAATTTTCCTGAGAGAGAATTGATAGGCTGAAAAATTTCTCGCAGATCATAATAAATGTTTCATTCAACCTAAAACAAATGATCCCATCATAGTAAATTATTGTTTCTTTTATGGTTTCAGTTCCCAGAAAACCAGTTACTATACTGTTTCCAAACAGAACAGGATATGTGCAAGGGTTACCACATCATTTCTCATTTTGATGTCTGCATCTTTGCAAGTCCAAGAGGCAGCTAAATACAGGGAATGAGAGGAGAGATCCCTTACAGGGATCCCATACACAGAGGATAGAACTGTCAAGAAGGCACAAGATGAAACAGGTAACTCAATTCCCATTGTATGGGAACTATTTGTTTGACTGGATGGAGCTCCTCTATTTGTAAGGTAAGGCTGAGGAAGGATGTACTATTGTTGTATAAGAAAAGATCTTTCCTTGCCTTCCTCCTGAGCATTATGCCACCACTCTACAGGAAGCAAAGCATTTCTCTATCTAGAATTGCAAGTTTCTCCTTCTTTTGGCAAGAGAAGAAGCAGAGCTTTCAGAGAAGCTAAAAGGAAGGAATTTCTTACAATATGCGGGTTCTACACCAGATTTTGAAACATTCTGATAAACATTTGACACCTTACAGTACTCATGAAGCAATAAATGAACTTCACAGGGTTTCAGATTTTGTTTTCAGGATGTCATTTAATCAGAAAGGTTTTGCTTCCATTCTTCAAATGGTTTTTATTTCCCCAAGCAAAGAGATTCAATTCATGCAATTGTATTTGATATATTTTTCCCTGAAAAGCTAGGATACAATTACAGTTACCAGTTGAGATACCCTGCTATTTTCTTTCTGAGTATGGTAAATTCTTTTAGACTCTCAGATACTATTGCTTTGTTACATCTGGTGAATGTTGTTTATTAATTGGGATTAGTGCATTTCTTTTCTTGTATAAAATGAGAGAGAAGAGAATAGAAACACCCATTTGAAAGCTGGGTGTTCAGCAAAAGATCCTTAAAAATGTGCAATAGAATTCTTTAAGGCATTAACAAGATGGTAATTGCAGCAATATTTGTATGCAAGGGGTTATTTTTAATCACCAGTGAAGTTAGTCAAATCACTGATGAAATTTCTTCTCCTTAAATAAAGTTGATGTTGAATTTAAAAGGATTTGGGGTTTTAAAATTTATTTTTACCAGCATAGCTTTTAGAGATGTCAACTCCATGGCTAAAAGAAACCAGAATGTGAATTCAGCCATCAAGGTACAAGTTCTCCCTCATTTCAGATGTCTAACACCTAAACCTTAGAAGATTAGTTCCATTTTATATATACTATACACCACCAGTGTCTTCAGTTTCCTTGCTGCTTTTGTGAGTATGCTATGTTATTCCCCAGTGTTCAAAAAGAAGTGTCTTTCTTTTGTCTCCTCCTGTGTGTCAGAAGGAGTGGGGAAAGATTTAATTAAATTTACTTTCTTGTTTCTCCATATCATGTTATGTAAGCACATTAGGGCTTTAAGAGCTTAGTGTCAAAGACTCTGGAACAGGTCTGGCATACACAAATACAAGAGTGCCACAGTGAAGCTGAAACATTATGAGGAGAAATGACTGTACAAGTTACTGACTCACTCATTAATCAGCTGTAGAGCCAGTGTCAGAGTCTCTAAGCACAGGGCAGGAGAAAGGGGACCCAGCTGTGCTGCCTGCCCTCTGCCAAGTCTGAATTCACGGGTTCAACCCATCTACCAAAAGACTTGAGAGCAAAACAAGAGGAAATTTATCTAACTCCTCCTTGATTTCCTCATCTGCAGACTTTGCTAAACAGATACTAGAGTCTGAAGCTTGCTCCCCCTTCTGCTCTTTCTGCCTTTTCCCTTGGACATTCAGACTCTCACACAACTATATGACTCTAGGAGGAGCAACAAGTGACAATGCACATAACTCATACTGAGGAGATGATAAAGATGTGTTCTAATGTGCCTTTATCCAGGAGAGAAGACAACCTCCTTTCTGTGATCCAGAGAAGCTAAGCAGGGGATGAGAAGACTGTCATCTCCCTAGGGCTGGCTGCAACCTCAAGTGGATGCGAAGACTGGGGACAATTGTGATGCCACAGAACAATGGAAGGGTGAGGAGACAGGGCATGTCCAGGTGAGATATTACATCTCCACAAGCACTTCCAGCTGATGTGCAATGCTGCTGCCCCTATTTGCCTTCAGAAGAGGCTGAAGGATAGCTGGATGCCTTTGCAGCAATTGCCAAGCATGGCTTTGTCAGAACTGCATCCCTGGAGTGGGAGGCAGGTGAGGGCAAAATAGACCTGTATTGGAGAAAAAGTTCCTTTTCCCCTTCTCCACAAATCTGCATTTCCTGTTCTGTCTCTTGTGTTGTTTAGCACTTAAAGAAAGGACTTGAAGACAATGCACCACCTGAGGGCCATGCTAACAGCACAGCTGTCTGCATGCCAGGAGCCCCAGGAGAGTGCTGTCTCTTCCTTCATCAGGCTGCCCCTGGCAAGGTGTAGCTCCAACACAACGGGTTTTACAATCTACAGATATTTCCCATGTGTTTATCACTCCTATCACTGAGAGTTGAAGAAAATGATCACAGAGTTGAAAAGTTGCAAGTATATAAGTCCACAATAGTATGTATAGCAAGAGGAAAAGGAGCAAGAAACTAGGCTACAAGCATAGAAATTCTACACGTTCACATGCAGAGGGACATGCTGTTAAATGCAGGTCTAGAGAACCCGCTTAGAGCAAGCAGATGGCTTGACAGAAGCTCATCAGCCTAATAAAGCTTCTGTAGGGGATGACATGGCCTGAAGCCTCTATGTTTCTTCCCACTAGGCTAAAATTCCTCATAAGAAATGTTACTTACAAAAAAATAAAGAATTTATGGCCCTGTGAGGATGATATGCTGAGATTCTTTCCTCTCTAAACAAGCCTGCAAGCTGGTGTTTGGAACCCCTTCTGTACACATCCATTGCTATGAACAGTTAAACTCTTGGCAGGACCTTCTGGTATTACTTCTCCTTGTTCTGAGCTTTTAGTGAAATGATCTTGATGAAATAGCTCTGCAATGAAAACTAATATTTAATTAAATAGAAGTGGAAGGATCTACAAAGTATAGCTCAGTGCAAGGTGAAAAAAACTCAGTCTGCTTCAAAGCATAAAATAAAAAATTCATACCCATGATATTTGTGTGTACATCAATGAAATCAGCTTGAGAAGTACAATTCACAGAATGCTCAACATTGAAGCAAGATAACAAAAATCTTCCAAAAATGCGGAGATTTGAGATTATTGATTGCCTGATTTTGGCTATTATCTTAATTCCTGTTCTTTGGAATTAACAGACTAGGAAACAACAGAGGAAGATAACTGCCCCTATTTGAAATAAATCACTTCCTGTATCTTAGACTCCCAAGTAAACATCAGTTCAGATGTTTTGAAAAGAAGCATGACTTTGTATTTATGTGCCATTGTGTTCATGGCTTCAGTCATTAGCCAAATCAGAAGTATATTTAAAAATGCCATAATGTAATAAAATTATGGACATTCATTTTTATGCACACTTTAATGAAAGTGTTTGGAATTAACTGCATCATGAAGCAAGTAAGCTGTAAAGATATTTCATCTACTTGCAGATCATAAAAATAATCAACATTTGGCCATTCTAGCTTATGGAAGTTCATCCCTGATTAAAATACTGTGATCACATATAATGGAAGTGACCAGGAAATTGCACGGAAATACAGTGGCTCATTATGGTCAAATACTCAAACACGATAGACAAGACTTTAAACTGGGAATCAATAAAACTCTGATATTGATTCTGAACTTGGGAATTCATCAAGTCACAAGTAGTTTAGGTTTAAAAGAAAACCTAAACTAATTCAGATAGTTAGGACATAATGTTAAATTACATATTCATTCTAGAAAAAAACAACATAGAAGAGAATTTGAGGTGATTCCAGTGTATTTTTTTGATACAAAGTGCAATTATGACAGCTAGACAAATTATTATGACTAATTTGTTTTCCTTAAATGCTGAACTGTGTACAGTCCACCTGCAAAATGACCAAAATATAGTCTTTTACTTATTTGAAATTATCATTTGCCTTCTACAGCAACATATTATTTCCCAGCTCCTATTTTAATTAGAAATTAATATTTCATCCTATAATCAGGAATAAAATATGCCAAATGATCTTTTTCTTTGATTGAATGGCTTGTATATGTAATCAACAGAGATGCTGATTTCAAATCCTAACATAGCATTTGAAATCCATCTTATTATTTCATTAACAGACTAAAATTTAATGCCAACAAAGGCATTTGAATGGCCAGGCTCAGCCTTTGCATTTAAAGGACACAGATAGCAGCACAGCTATTTTAATGGAACACTCATGAGCAGTGGGAATGGAATGGAATGGAATGGAATGGCTTTTGAGCTGTCTCAGTCTGTTCAGAGGCCATATTCTCAACTGGCGTCATGGGTTTTGTTGGGGTGTTGTTTTTGAGGTTGTGGTATTATTATTATTATTATTATTTTGTCTTATTTTCTTCCATCCCCTTACTTGGGAATATGAGAGCAGAGAATTAAATTTGTTACTATTCCTGTGTCTCAGCTGCCTCTGTCAATTAGAGCTCAACAATAAACTGTCTCTGAGCCTCTCTCAGACTCTGCAGGGTCCCACAAGCATCCATGCTCCCAAGGCCTCAGGCACCAATTAAATTCTAGTATTATTTAATGTAGTTATTATCACAGAGACCTTGGATCTGCCTTTGTCTTGCTTTCGTCACAGCCTAGTCCCAGTGCCTTGTGGATCCTGACCAAGATTATCTAAGAACAGGATTCCACAGAAACAATTTTCTACATAACCTGAACTCCTGGGGAGAAACAATTAAAAAGAAAGAAACCTCAATCTTCAGTCTTCCCCTCTCCCTCAGGTAGCTATGTAACCTTGCTGCCTTACTCGCACACTCAATTAAAGACATATTTAGAACTCCTATTCTTAACAGATCAGTTATTTGGAACAAGTCTGGCAGATAATAAGTTGCTGCTACTCTTACATGAGACAGGAATGAACACGCTTAAAATCAAACTAATTTACGAATGTAAAGAAATGTATGCAGGTTTTTTATGCTCTTTGCCTAGTTTTAATCAAGTTTTCACTCTTAAAAGGAAAAAAAGTCAAGTCAGATACCCTAGTAGATGTCCTATTGTAACACACTATGATAGAAAAATGGAAAGTTTAGGAAATAGGACTGATTACATTCCAGGTGTCATGTTTTTCATATGAAGCCTGAGACCTTATCTGAAAGAAAGAGATGGAACTCAGTAATTGTGCTGCAGCTTTCAGAACACTATCCGCCATACTATGTTTAAATTAGGAACCTGAATACATATTCAGGCACCTAATTAATTGGCTTGATTAATGTCTGTACTTCTCTAGCTGCTGTTGACTTTCACGGAAATTATGGGAGATCAGTACCCTTAAAAATCAGGCCAATTTATCTAGGTCTCAGAGCCTGCACTTGAGGAGCCTAATTTTGAGCATCTCCATCAGAAATTGCTGGTTTAGTGTTGAAAATAAGGAACTTTCATATAAACTATAGAATGTATTACCACCAAAAGGGGCAAAGGAATTAACAAGAGATCTATTCTCACTGTGTGTTAAATACATGGCATGAGCACAAAACCTGTACCAAAAAGTCTTTAGAATAGAGTCGAAAAATATGATGATGGTAATTAAATACACATATTCATCTATGCTCCTATCTGACATGGAGACAAAAAATGCAAAAAATCACAAACTCTTTTCCTTCCATTGATCTAGATTTGTAAATGTCTAAGTAGTGGCAGTGATTGTCAGTGTATGGGCACGAGATTCTGAGGACTTGAAAGATGTGAGTCAAAATTGCATTTTAACAAATATTCCCCTCATGGCAAGGACACAAACTGGCTGGTATCACTGAATTTTCCTATCTAATATTTCAGTGGTTCTGCAAAATACAAAAAACAGCCAGGAAAGCTATCCAGTATTTATTGGGCTTTAAATCACTGTTGTTTTTAGATAGGCTTCAGAATTCTTTTTTGACAGTGTGAGATCCATCAGCCAGTACTACTGGTTTTTTCTTTTCTTTTCATTATTATTATTATTATGTTTTTTATTATTCTAAGAGAACAAAACTTCTTCCTCATTTCTGTCCTTAAGGCTAAGGTGGTACTAAAACCACCAGCATTAGCTGTCAGAATACAAATCAACACGAACACCAATGTGCCTTACTTTTGCAATAATATAGCTTACTCCAAATTTCTCCTTTGCCAAGTTTGCTGCTGGTTTTGGGTATTGTTTTGTTTTTTATTGTCCTTATCCTCACACAAGACAGCCTCTGTCTGAAGGGCTGGCTTCCTGGAGCCATATGGATATCCAAAGTGCAAGGCCCAGGCTACACAGCAGTCCTGCAAACATGCAGTTTCTACCAGAAAAACCCCTGGCTTCCCAGGACCAAAGCCTGATGCTGCAGCTGCTCTGGAGCTGACAGCAAAATGGTCTTGGCCACCCTAACCAGCTGGGCCGTGTTATAAATTAGCAGAGTACACTCAGTTTTTTGTGAAATTATGCATAGTTTTCAAATAATTGCTGGGAGCACCCACGTTTTCCCTTTAACCCTTGAAATATGCAGCAACTTAATCACAAATACACAGATCACAAAGACCCACTTTATTTTCCCCTTCCTCGGACCTGCCCAGAGCTGTGTTCAGTATCACAGAAATGATCCTTCTTAAAGTTAAACTTTAAGAGATTAGGAGTTTCTGAACGGAGCACAAGGACAACGCACCACTGATTAGCAGCAAACTAGAGCTAAGCAAATCAGAAGACAAAATAAGTTGCTCTAATCTATATTCACATGTCAAATTCAACTGAAAAACAGAAGCAGATTTTTTTCTGATCTGAAGGAATTTTAAAAGGATCCATTTTATCCCACCTCATGTTTTCCTGGATAGCCAAATGTGACAATGCAGCAAACACTCAAGTACTTGAGATCTCACTAGAAAAGGGGCCTCTGTGGTATGAATTTTTAGACAAAATAGGACAAAATAAGTCTAGAAAAAATTTTTAGACAAAATAAGTCTAGAAAAAGTAGCAAAGTAACTAGCCTCTGCAGAAAATGGACAGTTCACTGCTTAGCATGATGTGCACAGTGCTACTGCTTTGAAGAAAACAGCCCTGCTTTTTCATTCCTATAGAGCTCAGCCTGAATCCAGAGCTAAATTGAACCTTTGAACTTGTGGGCTCCTCCAGAACTACTTTCTTCTGTATTCTGTATAATTTGAGATTCTGTATGAATCTCAAAAATCTCAGCTGAAGAAAACATTTTTAAATCTGGTCTAGTATCTTGCTGTACTATAGTGGGTTTATGGCTCAGCCAGAAACCCAGTGTAGATGCAATATCTTATAATTTTTCCCTTACTCTCTCCACACAATCAGACTTCTGCACTTCCCCAGACATCCCAGTATGAATGGGGCACTACTTTTCAGAGCACACACCTTCCATCAGATTATACTCTCTATGGATACCTTTACAGCATAATCTGAGTAGGAAATTCTGTGGTTTTCATGGTTAAGGTTTTACCACTCAGGCTCATAATTTATTGTTCTTTGTGCCACTGCTTGCCCACAATCTTTTAAGAGGAACCCATTTATTTTAAGAACGCTATTGGCTATTTTTCAGAAAATATCCTTGTCTATAAAGAGTATTTCTGCAGCTAGACAGGTGTGAGTATGTGGGACTGTGCCTACATGTGTTAGCCTCCACCACTTCTCCTTTGCACCTGTATTTATGGGGTAATACTGCTGGTAATGACAACCTGTACATTTATAAGCTGAGTTGAAAACTTTCCACCTACAGGAAAATGAGGAAATGGAAGATGTCATCTAATAAAAGACATGGGGGCCTGACAGGAAACAGTTTGCCTTGTGTTCAGATCAGTTACTTGTGTTATTTCATTTGACTTCCTGGTTTGATTAAATGTTTATATCTCTGCTAATTGTTCTGATGTGCAACCTGCACAAATAATTGATTTCTAGGAACAAGTCAATTTTTATCTTAATTGTGTGCTTTTGTCCTCCCCGTGCTCCTGACAAAAGCTTTAATCATCTGTGGTAATCTGAACAGTCAGGAGTGGCCCTGCCTCTCTCCTGGTGCAGGAGAGACAGAAGCCTGAAGGAGGCACACGGGAGAGTGATTCAGGTGTCCCATTCCTTAGTAGCACCATCAGTTTCTCCATTATGTAATGGAGAAGGGTAAATGTCACAAGCCTACCTGAGGGTTTTTTAAACCCAGAAGTGCAAGCTCTTACTGTTAAAATCCAAACTGGAAAGTGTAGATATGGATTCATAAAACTTTTGTCATATGCTGCTGTAATACGGATGGTTCTGCAAACTGTCTTCTATGCTGTTTACAAAGGCACATGTATATTGCTCCTCTCCTTTATGACATGATGATGCAATTTTTTTGTTATGAATCCCAAAAGAAGAAAGATATTTATTTTTATTGTGTATTGATGGACAGCCTGGTTTAAAAGTGTTTTTGGAAATATAAAATATAAGATAAATATAACTGCTTTTTTTCAAACATGGACACAAAAAGCTAGAACTAAATGAGCAAAAACCTGGCCATTATATCTTTTCTGAATAATTTACATGATTTATCACAGAAAATAACATTATTAATGCTTCTTATCTTTAAGTCTTAAAAGCTGCCTGTAACATTGTCTGAGAAATAAAATGAAACAACTGCCCTGTCTTATCTGCTATAAAAAAGACTTGACTAAGAAAGGTAGCAACTAGAATATTTTCAGACCAGTTGTCCACAGTAGACTTTGTTCTAGGTGCCAACGAAATTGTGATCGGTTTTGATCATTACTGGGATCACTTGGATCTTCTGCCTCATACTGAGGAAAAAAGTGTGATACAGGACCTAAACATGTAAAGAGAATGCAAAGCAGAAGTGAGCATGGACAACTCACAGAATATTTAATGTAAAATATATGTTGAAGAAATTACGGTATACCAATAACTTAATTCCTTTTCAAAAGCTTAAAAATATGTCTCCTATACATACAAAGGTGATTTACCAGCAGTGGCTGACTTGGCAGAGTGTACACCAGGCTGTCGTCTTATAATTACTATTTCTGAATCATTGTAGTGGCAGTATTTCCTACTGTAGGTGCTTCTGCTGATGAAAAATCTCATGGGACAAGTCCTCCATGGGAGAGCTCAGCAGATGTTGAGAGCAAAAGAATGTTCTCAGAGAAACACCTACACATTTGTCTGACACAGCAGGATGAGCCTTAATAAGGTCTGCTGGATCTAATTTGCCCAACTCTGGAAACAACTCAGATCTGCTATCACTAGAAATGCATTCACTCCTTCAGAAAAGTGTAGAAAAATCAAGTATTCATCCTGGAGTGTGTTGTCCACTGAGATGAGAAAAGAAGAACCCCATGTCATCTCATACAGATTTATTAAAAGTAGGATGGGTGAAGAGGAAGAAAGTTTTTGATTAAGAGTAGCTCTGAACTGCATTACTGGTGGCCTGGATGTAATCTGAAAGATCCACTGGCCAAGTGCAACTGTGTCTCAGGATGGGAACAGGCAGTCATTAGTCTTCTCTCTTCCCATCTTATGCAATATATGTGGTCAAGGAGAGTTTTACTGATACCTGCAGCAGAGGGCCATCAAGATGATCTGGAGATGCAATCCTTGCCTTTGAGGGCAGACTGAAGGGCCTGGGCTTGTTTAGCCTGAAGAAGAGATGGCTGCAGGGGAACCTTATAGCAGCCCCTCCTACCTATGAAGAAGAGAGGGACAGGTTTTTCATAGTGAAATCTGATGGAAAAACAAGAGATGATGGGCATGTCTTGAAACAAGAGTGGTTTAGACTCTCTTTTTCGATATGGGGGCAAACTTTTTCACATTCAAGTAGTGAAACAGGTTGCCCAGACACACTGTGCTACCTTTGAAGTTTTCAAGGCCTGATGAGCCTGGTCTGAACTGATGACTTACTGTGCTTTGACAGGGAGTTGGACTACAGTCCTTCTGAGCTACCTTCTGGACTGAGTGATCCTGTGATCCTTCTGACTCTGGATGCACTCAGACTGATTGCTTGCAGTTCTCTTGGGCCAAGACAGGAATTAGCAGATAAAGCAATCCTTATGGAATGACCAAAGTATGAGTAAGCATCCTAAAGGGAACCTGGGTTATGACCTCCTTTGGAACAAAAAATATCTACATTTCTTGTTCTTATCTGCAACAAATACATTCACTGACAAATAATCCTTCTTCACAAAAATCAATTGAATCGATGAATGAATCATGAATTGCCCACTTTGTTCCACTTTGCTCTATTGAAAAATGTTTGTGCTGATCGCCTGCCAATGTATTTTGTTGTCCCAGCAGATGAACTGCTGTGAGCATAATCTGTTATTTGTATCAGTTCCATTACCAATTTCATAACTGTCTCTTGTGGTGCAGAGGAGGACTCAGCCCACCTGGTTTACATAAACTCCAGCCATTGTATTATTTGCCAAGAGGAGAAAAAGACATTCTGTAAAAGAGCATTTAGGTGTCCCTAGAAGTGTTTGCACTGCACTGAGTTTTACACCATTTCTCCGTGAGTATGACTTGCATTTAATTTTGGCCTATGTTGCCTACACGCAACAGAAAAAGATTAGCCAGTGTGTTTTCATGTGAAAAAAAGATTCATTTCTGTCTGAGCTATCAGACTGGGGAAGGGAAAACATCCTACAAATCTGTTGGAAAAAAAATCTGAACTCTCTTGCCTGATATATACAGTCTAACATCTAACTTTGCTGTCAGTGTACAATCTGCAAAATTCAGAAAAGCCTGAGTTTTCTAATGAACTGAGACAAGTAAGGACTCCTTGGAGCAGTGCCTGAGGCTGTGTGCTAAGGGAACTTTCTGTCAAGTCCATCCTGAGTCAGATACTCTCTTAGTGCCTCAAATTCAGAAACAGTCTTTGTTGTTACAGTTAAAACACTCTGTTCTGTTCTGACTTTTCATCTGAAAGGTGTGAAGAACTGTGTGAATTTGAGTTCCACTATGTGTCAGGGGTCCATGCAGAGTTGTAGGACATGCTTTGTTTCCTACAGTCTGTAGCAACTTCATGGGATACATTATAAGTACCTTAATGGCACAGACAATTTAAGAACAGCTCTGTATTGGAAGTGATTTTGGCCTGCTAGGTATCCAGGAAACTCTAGGAGAATATCCTTATACAAATATATGTTTTCTACTGCGGTGCATTGACTTCAACTGGCTGGGCAGGTACCCCACTAAGCAACTCTCTCACTCCTCCTCCTCAGCAGGACAGGGGAGAAAAATATATAAAATAAAAATTAAAAAGACCATGGGTCAAAAGGTAGTTTGATTTAAAAAATGAGACATATAAGGAAGAAAAGGAGAATGCATTCTATAACTCTGTCAGATGATGATGTCCAGTTGCTTCCTGGGAAATAGAGCATCAGTATGTTGCTTTGCAAGACAAATACCTTAACCACAAACATTTTCCCACCTTCTCATCTTTTCTCTCATCCTTTATTGCTGACCATAACATCATATGGTATGGAAACTTTAGTCAGTTTGGTTCAACTGTCCTTGTTATGCCACCTCCTGGTCTCTTGCTCACTCAGTCTACCAGGCTTTGAGGGTGGGGATATTGGAGTTCATATCCCCAGCTTCAATGCTGTGTGAATGCTGCTCACCAGTGCCCTAAAACCTGGTAAGTTACCAACACTTTTCTAGCTACCAATACAAAGTACAGCACTATGATGGCTGCTGTGGGAAAAGTTAAGCCCTTCTCAGACAGATCCAATACATCTACATATAATAAAATTTCTATACTTGAATCATATTGAGGAAGAATATCTCCTATAGCAGCCGGAAAAAGAGGGAAGAAGAGAGGCATAGGGAAAGGCATTCCCTATCAAGAGGCACTTGGCTAAAACATTGCAAAGAATGAGTCAAAAATAGCTCCCACTCATTTGGCTGCCACCCAAGTGGGAGAAGTTGTTTAATTTTTACAAGAAGGGATGATCCAAATGAGCAGTAACTGCAACAGTCTTAACGGATTTCTTCTCTTCCCAAGAATTTGTTGCTACTACTACCTAGTTCTAGTAATCCAGATGAGTTATTCTGAAAATGTGGCAAACTGTTAGGCATCCTACAGCCTTCATGGAGTAGAGCACACTCCATCTTTTTTTCCTTCCAATAGTGCTTAGGGAAGATATATTATTTTTTTTCCCCAAAATATGCATGTACATTCAGGGCTCAGTGGAATATGAGAATTCCTGAAGGACAACAACAGTCTTCTCAGAGGCTGAATGAGGGCATTCCAGCAGTATTTCAGTGTCATCAGAGAAGGGAGATTTCTAGGAACTAGCTTTCCCTTGCTTTGTAAGCGTATGCAATCCTGAGCTAATGCTGACTCAACAGTAACAGGGTGTGAGAAATTGCAGAGGCAGCAGCTGTAATTGCTTGAGGAGAAGTCCTTGCCTATCCATGAATGATAAAAATTGAACCTCACATGCCAGTGGCAATTCTGAATGAATTACTCAGTAAACTGATTAGACTGTATACAAGTAAATTATAATGGATAGGCAGTAACTGAAGATTCTCAACAGATACAAGCTTTGCTATTAATTTCCTTTTCAAAACATAGATAGGTTCAAATATTGTGAATATTTTTTAATAAGGTATTCAAAGAAAAATACTGTATTTACTTTTTTTTTTTTCCTCCTGGCTGCTCCTAGGAAACCCTTTGCTATATAAATACAATTACACTATGCCTATCACAAGAACTCTTGTACACGTTTATCTTTTTCATTATCTAGTTTCCTGAGATGTTAGTTCTCCAGACATGGAAAACAAACCTGAGCAGTATTACCTTTGATAATTGCTGTCTATGTTAAAGTATGGGTGTGTTTTGTTCTCAGCAAGGACTAGCAGTGCACTTCTGTAATACAAAAGAGGTCATGACCCAAAGATAGTCACAACACCTGTTAATAATGTGCATGGACTCTGGGACCACAGGGGACTCAGCTTTTTCCATGATGCACGGCCCTATGTGCCTTTTCGTAGGATTATTGAGTTAGGACTGAAAGCTCTTAGACATACTGGAGATAAGGTGCTTGATAACAGTTCTGGTTACTGATTGTTTTCCTAGGGTGGTATAGGAGTGGCAGCAGTACTTAAATTTATAATACCACAAAGAGTCAGATCATCACTTGGCACTTTTATTGTGTTTCAAATATTATTGCTTATTGCTTATTGAGCATCATGGATTTTCCCCTTCAAATTTGTGTATGGAGATACTTTGTAAAGGAGGGGAGAGGCAAGAGACTCCTTTTTTTTAACAGAGTGTTTGTGAAAAGGCCTGCCTCCAAATCTGTGAGAAATAAAGAAGGCGGTTTCTTGGCACTGTCATACTAGACCTCCTTGAAGAGAAAGTCTCCACCAAACAGCTTTGAAGCTGCTAAAGTTTAAAGTGACATCCTTAACCTTCCAGAAATGTCAGATAAAGATATGTTCACATAAAGCTTTGGTGGTGCCAGACAGTCAGCAGTCAGATTCCTGTAGTTAAATAAAAAAAAAAATGCTGTGTTGCCTACAGATTTGCCAGGGACATGGAGATCTCTTGATTCTATAAGCATATCATTATTGGGAAAGATACCTTGTGACGCTTCCCTTTGGTGACTTGAGACATTTATGGATTTTTTTAGTTGTGTGTGATAAGCCTGAGGGTTATCAGTGGCACAGCATCAAATTTAAGAGCTGATTGTTCTTCAGCAAAGTCTAAGAAGATATTTTGAGGTTTCATGCAAAAATTTACAGCTTTCTAGAGGAGGGAAAGATGTCTGAAGGCCTGACTTGGCTCTATTAGCTGTCAGAATCTACCAATGTAGACAAATCACTTTGTGTTTCACAAGTATTATCAGAATATAGTGGTCTCTAACACCTCGAGAAACCCAGAACACTGGGCAGGCATGTGATGATACCTCTTCAGAACTTCTCCAATGTCCACTGACTTCAGACCTGGGATATTCTGAAAAGATAGGGGTGGGATGCAGAACCCCACATTGGCCATTTTGAAGTCACCACATGGGGAGTTCCCTTGCCTTTGATATCAGATAAAAGATGACTATGATGGTTCAGACTCAAGTTTTTAGTTTCAGAACCAAAGAGAGGCTGGATAACAAACTACCCATATTTATAACAGCTGCTGAGATGTCTCAAAATTGAACCTTTTTTCATCAGCATGAAATTGTTTTGTATGAATGAAATGAACAAAACTGTGTAATTTTAAGTTTCTTTTCTTACAAAAGAAGGTTGTGCATTTGCACTGTGAATAAATTACTCAACTCTTCTCACCAGTTCTGTTCCTGTTGCCTATAACAACTTCTTTGTCTCAGTTGAAGCATTTCTAAAGCCAATTAAATATTTACACAAAAACATTTTGGTAAAGTCCAAAGTTAATAACTCCTTTGAGGAAAAATGATCCATATTGAGTATAAACTCAATATGGACTTAGCCTGGCTGGCCTGCTATTAGACCCTCAGCACCCAGACAGGCCAGCCTGGATGCCAGTCAGCACATCAGGCCAGTTTGAAATCAGTGACAATATTTGGTGCAGTGCCTCAATGGTGAATAGGAGAACTGGGGATAAATGAAAGGTACTGTGGAAGTTCTTATTAGGAAATATTACTGATGGAAAAGGGGAGAACTAGAAACTATGGGAATGCAGCATGAGAAGACCAACTGAGATTACTGCTAGGGGATACAGGAGGTCAAAATGTAAAGAATATGACAGAAATCGATGGGAAGTAAGGCTCCATTAGTTTTGTTTCTAATGAAATAACTTCCTTGCTATCAAGTATACCTTTTTGACTACAAATCAAGTATTTACAAATTATAAGCAAAATATTTCCAAAAATCATTCAGCAATTATTTCATGGAAATGTAATCATCTCTCATTTAATTTACTAATAAATTGAATCTTACTGAAGTATTTTAGTTCATTTTCTCAGATTCTGAATGGAAGAGAAAAACTATGCACAGGTGCACCTCCCTTGCTATGAAGTAAAAGCTATTTCCATGTGTAAGATTTTTTTTTTAATATGAATGCTAAATAGTAGAAACAAACACTGTATGCTTTAATGAGTTAAGAAAAAAAAATAAAGCAGATGATTGGCCAAGTTTAAGACTCATCAATTTTCCTTAAATTCAGTTTTCTGCCATAATATTGTCTGTGAATTTCCTGATTCTTCAGTTGATCAGAAAAGCTGACTTTGAGGAAAAAAGTGTAAATTTGTTCTTCCTAGTTTTGTTAAAATTTCACAGCTCTTTATTTTTTACAAGTCATATTACAAACTTGAGCACTCAGCCTTAGCATAGCCCTAAAACATAAAAAAGGGAGAAAGTCCCTCTATAACAGAGCAGAACTAAATTGAGAGGACTCTGTGCAACCAGCACCAGATATACTCCCACTAGAGCTGGGATTATTACCTGTAGAATTTGAGATCTTTCTTTAATTAAAAACAAACAAACAAGAAAACTCAAACAAAAAATGCCCCAACAAAAGCTAATAAAACAACAACAAGAAAAACCCAAATCAGAACCAAGGAAAATTTTTTGCCAGAGCACAGGTTCAAAAACTGGAAAAAAAAATATTTTAAATGTTTGACAATTTACCAGTGCAATTCTTCTGGAAGTTGAGATTCTCTAGCGGGTGCCCAGGAATGCGGCACTGAAATCTGTGCTGCCAGAACTCAGGAAACCAAGGGTTGCGGGTGTTGGTGTCCAGACGCAGCTTCAGGTAGTAATCATCAAATGCCAGCACCTCAGGAGACTGCAGTTTGATTGTAATGCCTCCATTTGCTTCGGGTTCATAACCTTCAATGACTTCATCTCTGTCCGCCCAACCGTCACTGAAAAGAGGCAAAAAACCACTTATTACACAAAGACAAAGGGCTTGTTTTGGAAAAGCAACCAGCCAAAGGCAGGCTGGCACCCTTGGAAGAAAGGGATTGATGGGGAATCTGAAGATGTACAATTCAGGCAGAGAAAACAGAGTGATAGTGACTTGTAATGAGCAGTCTGACTGATTTCGTGCAGAGTCCTCATTAACTCATACAGAATAATGAGGTTTTATCCTTGTCCTTCTGGAAAGGTTATTTAGTCGTAGCTTATGCTGTGATGTCTCTGTGACTGAAGAGATTCTGCTTAATTTCTGCTGCCCTGTAAGAGGTGAAAACTGAGATAATTATTGTTGTTGAAATAGAAAACGAGCCAGGATCTTGGATGTTTTTCAAAATAGACCTCAGCATGCATGGATTATACAGCCAGAAGAGCAACTTAAATCAAATATGAAGTGAGAATTGCATTCTATTGGAAGAGAATAGAGTAAGACCACTCAACCAGACTAAATATAAAACCACATGTTATTCTTACACTGCATGAGATTTGTGATAACATGATTTTTTCCCTCTCTTCTTTTTTTTTTAATTTCTTTCTTTTTTTTTATATTAAGAAACTATGGCTTTCTACCTTACTTCCCTGTTTGTTCACATATGAGATGCTTTTGAAAACCTGAAGATTAAGCTCTTTTTTGACAACATTATTTAGTGGAAAGTCTGTCTTAACAGGTTTGAACAAAGTCCATTGGGCTTAGCATCTGAGCTTTAGTTCTTTTTCTCCTTCTTTAGGAGTCCATTGATTTAGTGTCATTCTCCAGTTCTTATTAGCATCCCCTAAGAACAGTGCTTTTACAGTCTAATTTAAGTGCAAATATAAGTCAGCCATTGCTTAATCTTAAAATGCTGGGCATGTAATGAGAGGAATAGATTATTCTGGCACCTCAGATCTAGGTCTATCGCACTCAGAATCAAATCAGCTGCACTGCTTCTGTGAATAGCAGACAGATGAAACACCTGATAGTAATAGCAGACAGACCACTGAGAGAAGGCTCAGACTCACCCAAAAGAGGGTTGCATCCTTAATCCCAGACAGACTGAAAGAAGGTCCTTTTTAGAAACCTTTTACACACAGCCTTGAGAAGAGTGTTGTGGTGCAGACCATTACCAGTTGAGGGCATTTATGAGACACCCAGCACAGGTGTGCCTGAGTCTCCACAAAAGAAAATATAGATTATTTGAAGTAGCAAGCTCTGTTACAGTCCTGGTCAAACAGCTGTGAAGTGACTATGCACTGGACATGTGTGAGCTTTTGGTCCTCAGCCACCAGACTGAACAGCTGTATGACATTCACATTAACAGCTGCATTTCTGCTCTAAGCACTCAGAAATAAAATGGCAGCTCTCCATGAAAATACAGGAAAACCCTGTATACTAAATTCTCTCCACAATGGAAACACAATGCAGACCTTGACTTTATTTGAGACACGGGGCATCTGGCAGTGCAGAGTAATCAACACCTTCATTTCAACCTGGTCTCAGGAATTCACAAATATACATGGCATCTTTGAGGCAGGATTTCTTCTCTGTTTCCCCCTTTGCCAAGGACTTGCATTAGAACCATCCAAAATTTCTGAGTTTACAAACTATTGACAAGTATCCTCATATAGCATGAGATACACATACATGTTGCATTTTAAATGCAGTATGAAAGCAAAGAGCTGGGGGAGATGCAGAGTGTGAGTCATGGGAGGGAGACAGCGATTTTGGAAGTGTCCCAAGGGACTCTGTCAAGCTGAAGCTGGCAGAAGCTGCTGGTCACTTCTCCCCACAGCCTGGGGTGCAGGTTACTCAGTGTCTTGTACCAATACAGCCCAAGTGATACCCACCTGGCTCAGCCTTGGCCTGACAGCTGCACTTAAATTGCCACACAGGTCCACAGAGTTAAAACCCCACAATTTGTCTGTCCCTGCTCCCTGCCCCAGAAGACTGCCTGAAATTCTGGAAAGTGAAAGAAGCCACAGTTCAACATCTCTGCATTTCCCCACTCTTCACTTGTCCATATGATGAGGACAAATGATGATATGTATCAAGTACCCCTGACTACTTCATGGAAGACTATGGTCTGGATAATCCTGGTCTAGATAACCTTACAAAGGTAAAACCATGAAAATTAGCTTTCTGATTTCACGCAATTAAAGACGGAAATTTTCACTTGAGAGGAGAAAAAGACACAATATTTATCTTTTCTTATGTGGGGGAAAATTAAGAAAGAGATCATTCTTACAGCATGAGTAATTAAGTCTTAATTGCATAATTACCTCATTATTTGTCACAATGTTTTTGGCTTTCAAATGGTAGACTCAAGCAGAAACACTAGCAAGTCATAAAAATTAAGTAAATTGAGCCATTTTTTACAAGACCTTGTTGAAATGAGGTAGTTTCTCTACTGCTTGGATTCCTACCAGCCAAAAAGTAGGTGTTCTTTTTTTTTTTTATCTCCCTTTCCATAATATGTTTAGCTTGGAAAATAGTCAAATAAACTCTGAAGGCAAAGTGGAGCAAATCTGCAAAACATGAGAAAGTGTATTTTGAGTTCTCTGGGGGCATTTTAGTTCCCCTAAACTGGAACACAGATTGTTACCTAATATTTCTTTGTCTCTTTCTGGCCCCAAATATTCTTTATTCTAACTTCAATTTCCTCAAATTGTTCAATCTGTCTGATAAGTTTTATCTTCAGCAAAATGTGAGGAGAAAGCACTGGAATCAGAGGAAAAAAAGTTAATATGTATTGAAGCTCATATGGGAGCTTTTGCTCTACTTTCAGTAAAGACAAGGAAGCAAAGAGGAGTTCTCTGGTTACTTAGGTGATCCGTGCCATCCTGGCAGCTGCAGGCTGACTGAACTGAAATTTGCCCTGAGTGGGATGTGCAGCCCTACCAGCAGCTGTGGGAGTTATTAATATCTTTATATATCTTTACCTGTTATAATATCTCTCTCTATATTCCTTTTTGCTGTTTATATACATGTTAAAAAATAAAAGACTGTCTGGAAGAACTGCACCCCTGGTGTCATATAAATAAATGGATAGTGGTCCAGAAGATGATGGGGAAAAAAATGACATTTTTATTTCTGGGCAACAGCATGATACTGATGGTCAGATGACTGTAAATGTCAGTGACAGAATCACAAGATCAATAGCTGAGTCAACATAAAAATGAAATTTCATTTTAAAAAGGAAGCACATACTATTCTTTTGTTGCCAGAACAAGTACATTCCACCTACTACCCTTCTTTCATCCTGCTGAATAGCAAGTAGCACTACACATTGCACTTTTTGCTACCCATTCTTTCTGTGTGCCTTTACTTTTCCTTTACAGATTTCAGGAGTTTAGTTCAGTAATATCCATTACCCAAACTACCATCCCAGGTAAGTGCCCATGCATGTGACAATCTAGCTTTGAAACATGCTGGGTATCTTGAGCAACTGTTGATCTGAAGCTCTGTGAGGGAGTTTAAAGTGTGATGACAGAAACAGTGAGGGAGGGAAAAGCATGTGGGTGTCAAACTAGCAACCACTCTTTTTGCTCTTAGGAGAGAAAGAACAGCTTTTGTCATGGTTTTGGGATGTTTATCATAGTCAAAACGGTCACTGATACTCTGCAAGCTGCTCTTGGTCCAAGTCCCAGTCTGGTGGCTGACATTAATGATACCAAATCCAGATTTCAATGCTCACTCGCAAACAAAAATCAGGTGGAAAGCGAAAAAGCTCTTCCCCAGAGGATCAGAAGTCCTAGTTCCCACTGCCACAGATGGATTTTGAAGAAACAAAGCTATCTTTTTTCAATCATTTTACTGTTCTGTTAATATGTGACAATGGACATCACTGAACTGTGGCTTAAGCATCTTAGCCTCCTTGTATTTTCTGAACCGCAGTCACATATATTCTTGTAACTGAAGCACTGGGAGAAATGGAATGGATTTCCAATTTCCTCTCTTCCAAACATGAATACTGTCAGCTGCTTTTCACAAGGGCTGATGAAACAACCAGCAATCAGCCTTTCTATTTTCATCTCTTCAAGGCTTAACTCTTAAGTGATGCAGCAGCAGCTCTGCTTCTCAGCATAGTGCTCGGAGAGTTAGTGATCCAGATACTTTTTCCAAACAGGCAAACCCACAAAAAAAAAAACCCAAAAAAAACCAAAACACGCTGTTGTTTATGAGGACTGTTTTCTCTGAGATTATTGTTGAGTTAACATCCTTTCACAGGTAAAGAAAATGAAACGCATTTGTTAGTCACGGATATTGACCGGCAATTTAATTCCTGCAGCCTAAAATGGTTTGATCCGGTTGACCAAAGCTATAGAGGGCAAATTATTTAGACTCTTCTGACTGGAGAGCTACAACTCCCTTCGCATTAGCTGAGGTTGTTTTCCTAAGAAGTTTTCTTTCATGATGAGATATTTTCATTTTCTCTGGACAAGTTATAAAAGAAAAGAAATTAAGAGCAAGAAGCCCTTTTAAATACTAAATTAATTATTTCTGCAATAATCCTTCTGTCTACAGTAGATATTCTTGTCATTATAAAACCAAATAAAGCATTCCTATTAACATGATTTCTATGTCTTTAGTTCCAACTGTTCAACCTTCACAGCGGCTCCCTGCAGATATCCCATTCAAACAGGGTAGCAGAGAACAAGGTGACCATAACTGTCAAAAGGCTCAGAATCTACATTCTTGACTTGCCTCCTTTCTGCAAAACTCAAGTCCATGTCAGTACACCTCCCCTGTCGTGTTGATATCCATCCCTGCAGAGCCCAGTGCTCAATGCCTTCCTGCCACACTCTCCAGGCTGCCAGCTGGCCTGCTGTTTTGTCAAGCTTCTCATGCATTTAAGTATGAGGACAGCACCACTCAGAGAATTCAACATTCAGTAAAGTGCCACTACATTTTGTTAATATGTTAATATCTGTATTTTTTAAAAACAATTATTATATGCTGGTTTATATACATATATTTTTTTCTTAAAGGCTGGACATTTTAGCTGGAAAGTGCTTTTTGCAAAACTGTCTTTCTGTGTAGTAGTCACACACTGCTTTTTTAGAGGCTCAGACACTACTTATGTAGCAGTATTTCAAAATGCTGCAAAAGCCAAGGTAGTGATAAGTAGCATTTAAATAATTTGTTATTTGATTCTGGAAAATGTCAGTGCTCTCAATTTCCAGAGCTGGTCAGACATGGAAGCTTGCAATTTTTTCTTATTTTATAGAAGTTTTTTCTGACAGCATCCTACTGGAAAAGCCTGAACACCTTCTCCTGTCTGCATGTAAGAGTTGTGTAACTCCTTTACTGGCAGAATGGATGGAAACTCAGAGCTCAGCATAAGGCTAATGCAAAAAGTAGCAGTTTGGCAAGTGAAATAATTTCATAGGAAAAAAAAAAATCGGTGTTGCCACTTGCTATGATTATAGGTGGCAGAAAAAGGCCCAGAGTTACTCATGAACAGCTCTGCAGCTGACTGTTCAGCTGCCTTCTTCTGGGAGTAGATATTTTAAAGAATTCTTTATTTCACCAGCCTAATGTGAAGAAAAAACACAATTACCTTATTGTGTAGGGGGATGGACCTATTCTCCGGCAGTAAGAAACACTACCAAAGATATTCAGTGTCTGTGTAATACATGCCTTAAACAGAAGATGCCATGTAAAGAAAATTGAGACTGTCCAATACTCACAAGTCAGCAGCTCACAAAGTGACTTTCCTCCTTAGGCATATGCATTGTCAGTCAATCCCAGCTGTCAGCAATGTCAGCTAAAGGGTGCTGTTCCTTATTGCTGATGAGTATTGCAAACATGGGAAACAAACGTTTTTGCACTTACACATTTAGCTAATTCACTAGAATTACACACTTGCATTGCAGGGTGGGAGAGCTTTCTTAAGTTGCCAACAAGGAATTTTTAAAAAGTATAGTTTTAGTTTTACCTATAAATCTTAGCAATATAAGGAAAATAATCCCATACAGATAAGCCTGTATATGTCACTGCTGGCAAGAGCAGGCTGAAAGGCTGTATACTGTCAGTCTGTAACCTGAGGCCTGCTGACAACTGACTGACCTCCTCAAAACCAGAACAATCAAGTTCACTAAATTTTCTCAGCTGAAAGGAAAACTAAAAGGTGATAACATGAAATCATAGAATAGCTTGGGTTGTAAGGGACTTTAAAAATCATCTAGTTCCAGCCTCCTTGTCATGGGCAGGGACACCTTCCACTAGACTAGGTTACTCAAAGCCACATCCAGCCTGGCCTGGAGCAATTCCAGGGATGGGACACCCAGGTTCTCTGGAGAACCTGTTTCAGTGTCTTATCACTCTCAAAATAAATAACTTCTTCCTAATACCCTATTTAAACCCACCCTTTTTCAGTTTAAAATCATTCCTTCCTGTCCTATCACTACAAGCCATTGTGAAAATTTTCTTTACATTTTCTTGTAGGCCCTCTTTAGGTGCTGAGCAGTGCTATAGGCTCTGAAGTCTTCTCTTTTCCAGGTTTAATAACTCTCAGCCTGTTTTCACAGGAGAGGTGTTCCATCCTCCTCTGAACTTGTTCCAATAGGTCCAAAACCTTCTGGGTCCCCAGAGCTGGACACGGTACCCCAGGTGGGATCTCAAAAAAGCAGAAAGCCGGAAAATCACCTTCTCTGATATAGGCCCCAATATAGGCCAGTAGTTTGGCTCCTGCATGTATGGATGGAGATAGGCAGGAGTCGTCACCTTCCCAAGGTCCCTGTCTCTTTTGACCAAGGCACTTTGGAATTCATATCTATTTCCTTTTCTCATAAACTGTGCTGGGGTCAAATGTATCTTGAATTCCAGCCTTTAGGTTTTTTCCAGTTTCCTCACCTCTATAGGTCAGTCTTGACTAAAATGAGCTGAAAACGTGGGAATATCAGTTCTGCACATTGGAAGTATGAGAAGAAAACCACCGAAGCGCCTTCTGGGAAAGCTTTAGAAAGCAAAAAGTAAAGAGAAGACTACTGCCTTGAGGATGTCACACACACACAAGAGAAGACACAAGAGGAGCATTTGGTGCCAGATCGTGTAGATTTTAGACTGATAACTCACACAGCACTGCTATGGCACTGTGGGCTGTAAACTTCCCATGGACCATAGACTGAAGAGCATGCCAAGCCTAGGGCTGGTTATCTCTTGTGAGGATTAGAGTGTCTGAGGAAGAGACTGGTATGATTTACCAGTTAACCCTGCTTCATTTGAGACAGCTCTGTGTACCCATTATGGTTTCAACTCTAATCTCCTACAGGAGGTGCTATTTCCTGAGAGAAATCGAAATATGAAGTTTAAAAAGTTTAAAAATAATTCCAAGGCAACTTCCTGCAAGTGATTTGTCGCATCTCTTGGTAAAATTTCTGTTCCTGTCAGGTTCTGCTTCATGACATCACATACAACATTTTTTGCTTCCCATTCATAATTACTGAAGGCTCACAGTCACAGTAGCACATCAGCTATGTTTCACAAAAATAAAAAATGTTGCTAAGGGCTTGAAACTTTTATTTAGTCAATCAGGGATTTTTTTTGAATGAACGACACTCTATAAAGAACCTAAAGTTGGTAAATAATAGTTCACTATGTTTCAAATTATCATCATTCTCTTCTGTGTGAATGTTCAAAGTTTTTGCACTGTTCATTTAAAAATGTAGATTACAACCTTGTGGACCATGATGGATTGTATTTTGCAAATATGTATTTACAAAGGTTTTAATTATCATATGCAGTGCATATATTTGCATGCAATTTGCATAATATATTTTCACTGCCTATCATGCAGACTCTATCTTGGAGAGTCTTTACTGTGAAGATTCTTGATATATTTGGAATTTTTAAATGTAGTTGCTGCTTTTATGCAGGAAAGGTTTTACTGCTCTCAAGGGTGCACAATGCTGCATATCTTGGAAGATCAGCAACCATGCATGTATTCTCTAAGGCAATGGTTGATTTTTCAAAAGGGATACACATGCTTTCACCACAGACTGACAAGTGGATTAAATCCTTGCTCTGTATGTTTGAAATTCATAACATGAGGCATCATGAAAGCACAATATCTTTTCCAAATGGAAGCATGAGTGTAGAGAAGAATATTTAATTTTAAACAAACATACACATATAGGAAACTTTAATCTTAGCATTGTGCCTCATCTAATGTGTTCCTGGGCTCCAATATCATGCAAATACAGAATCACAGAATAAGTTGAATTGGGAAGGACCCACAAGGGTCATTCAAGTCCAGCTCCTGTCCCTGCACAGGATACCCCTAGAGTCACACCATGTGCCTGAGAGCATTGTCCAAACACTTCTTGAACTCTGCCAGGCTGGTGCTGTGACCACGTCCCTGGGGAGTCTGTTCCAGTGTCCAACAATCCTCTGGGTAAAGAATCTTTTCCTGATATCCAGCCTAAACTTCCCCTGGCACAATTTCAGCCACATGCAATCAAATCCAAGATTTTTACTACCTTATTAATACAAATAAATCTAAAACCAGAGAGGCTTATCCTTGCATCTCAGTACCAGGTCCTGGGGATGTTTTGTATCCCCTTCCTGCTGCTTTAGTATTTGTGCGAGAAGACTCCACCAAAAAATGAATATGGATAGTAAGGATATGGTCATCCCTGCTATAAAGAGCCCAACTGTAATCCCTTTCCAGGAAGGATAATTAGGAAGAAATATTCCTGCTGGTTCTTCCAAGCTGTCTGAAAGTTAGAGCCTGAGGTCTTTTCTGTTCAGGTATGTAAAGGCATCAAGAGGAATAGAATCATTCCTACCTCTGCTCTAGCCAACTAGTCTTGGGGCTGGATCTGAAGGGCTGGAAAGAGAGATAACATATGGAGGGGAAACAGTCTGGAAATACATGGAACGATATGTCTATAAATACAGAAAGGAGATCAGGTAAACACAAGTCCCTTTTTGCTCCATGTCACTCCAGCAGATCTTGCTGGATGCTTGGATATTAATTTTTTGCACTTATGAAAAGAATAAGGCATAGATGTCTTCCCTAACCACATGCAGAAAAAGTGGAAGCATAGTTCCTTTCTTCCCTCCTTGCTTTGTTTTTTGAGGTCCTGCCAAGGAACAGAAAAATAGAGAAACAGCTTAGAATTCCATTTCCATACAAACCATACTAACAAAAATAGCATTTCTCCATGATGTGTGCTTACTTTCACAGGATAATTCTACCCATTATCCATTCCATACCAAGGGGTACTAAAATGGGCTTTGAAAATCAGATTGAATAAAATGAAGAACAAAATAAGTATGATTGAACCCATGATAAAATCACAAAACTCATGAAGATATTAATCAAAGTTATCATATATTAGAATATCTCCCTAAATGAATGCTTCTTCCAAAGCTATGTTAAATTTGTCCTTATCTGCCATTCTCTTTTTCATGTGCTGTCCATAATTGAACATCCAGATTACTATGAATGTTTATAAATAATATAATTTCCACTCAAATATTTATAAGTCATTCATGTGAAATAACATATTGATATGGGAAACATCAAATTCATATTATGCTAGTGTGTCTCCCAAGCACCTAAACCATTCTATTGAGAGACTCAAGTAATACTCTAAGGCTGGAATAAATAAATAAACTCCAATAACCTACTTGCACAGCATTGTATTGTGTCAGTAAAGAAAAGCTCATGAACTGCTAGGAAACCAAGAAACCAATGAATAATTTGAATAATGAATTCACCTGAAAATTAGTCAACCTTTTAATGAACAATTGCTGAACATTAAACCAGTGTAATACCTTGAATTTTTTTATAATCCACTTTGTTCAGACAATTCTATTATGCTCGACCTCAAGCAAATGTTAGAGAGCATTTAAAAATGTATAAAAGGATTATTGATTTACCCCTCTGCAATTACTGATGTCTTAATGTTTTAAGTGCCTATTCCTGTAGGTATACACTTATGAAATGAGAAATTTAGGCACAGTCCTATGTTTGTCTAAACCAAATTTAGTTCACCACCTGGCTAACCTCTACACCTTAGAGTTCCTGCTGGAGCAAGCAGAGCTGGAGTATGACAGTAGCAGCCTTTTAGGATGTAGGTCTCAGGTACCCAGTCCGTACATGAATATGATCAGAAATTATCAGATATCTTTCTCAGAGGAACCACTGAAATGTGCTATCTTGTTTAAATGTACTTATTAAGGACTAGGTCACGAGTTTATCTTTCAGACTGTTCAAGTGCTGTTCCTTCCAGGTGTCATGCTGGCATCGCTGGGAAAGCTAGGATGCCAGATATTCACTGGCACAAGGAAAAGGTTCACACAGGCTCCTGCTAGCATGCAGAGAAATGTTATAATATTGCATCCCACAGTAACCTCATTTGTACCATGTGAGGCATGAAATAGCCATAGTGAGATGCATACTTAAATACTGAGTTTGCATGCAACAATACCTGCCTACCCTCCTAACTACCTAGGAATTGGGAAAAAAACAGCTATTAAAGCCTCTTTAAAAAAATGATTAAAATGCAGACTTACTCAAGTGTAAACATAAGATTTAATAAAAGCAGTGGGTTTCATTTTAAGTTATACTAATCAGAAATGTATATTGAAGATTTTATTAAAAAAAATATAAAACTCACTTATTGGTTATAAACATTAATAAAAATTGTGAACAGATATACATTTAAGAGTAGAATGATTTGCCAAAATCTTGCTCACACTAGATATATTCTTATAGGTACTTGAAACGTGCTTGAAAATGCAGGAGTGAAAGAGTTTCATATAGTTTTTATATGGTCAAGACAAACTGAAATTAAGTAAATGTACATTAAGTAAACTACTGACATTTCATTAGACTAAATAAAATACAAAAATTCATCAGTCACAACTGAGAAGGCCTCCGAAGTGCCTAATTTACCGTATCACCAAATAAATGCACAATATAATCACATTAATTTCAAAATTGACAAAACAAATATTTATCCTTGTTAGTTCTATACTGGAGATTGAGGAGGCATCTTTTTTCCTTCTTAATCCCAAGCTGTACATAAATTGGAACATCTCTTCCAGGCAATATATTTGGATAACTTTTCTGATATCAGATACTTTCCTGATGGAAACTTGTCCTATTGACCATCTGTCCCAATAAAAGATGGAGGCTTTGTTTCTGATGTAGAAGCTGTGTACCCTTTATTTATGCAGTCATGGAATAATTTAGGTTGGAAGAGATCCCTGGAGATCTTATAGCTTAGGAAGATATACGGTCCATGCAATCTTCCTTTAAGTAATTTGTCTCATTCCTGTCATTTTCCTTGGATCATTAGAGTCATGTAACTTGGGAGACAACAAATCTGCTACTACAAATTAAGTTTTACACTTTTACTTAGGAAGGCAAAACTTCTTTTATATTTCATTAATCTATTGACCCCAGAGCAATCAAAGTGTTCTTAGGATCAAATTCTATTAATTAGTGATGATGTTACAACTTACTAATGGAAAACTGAAGCAACATTCTTAAAAATAGGACCTGATTTTGTCTGGCTTTTGAACAAAGGTGCAGCTGTGAAAGATTAACTTGACTTTCCTCCTGCAAGATACAGTGAGAGAGAACTCTTTCCTTTTATGAACCTTGCCAGAGAAGAAGAATGTGCATGGACCAACAGAAAACACATACTTGTCAACTGCTTCACTCAGTATTGGGATATGCAAGGAAAATCTGAAAGGCAATATGCAGAAACTTGTCTTGAGTAAAAATGCTGCATTTATGGCCAGGAAACAGTGTAAGAGTAAAAGCCAAATGGAATCAACTAAAGCCTCAGGATGCTGCATGGGCCAGCTACTCCTTGGGGACTAGGGAGCCAGGAAAGGAGTGGGGACCCTGGGCAGGGCAGGACTGGGTCATGCCAGCTGTTAAAATACCAACAAAACCTACAGAATTTAAGTTGAAGTCACATGCAAGTTAAAAGAAAAGAAAACAAATAAAAAAAAAAACCAAACAGAACAACAACAACAAGAAAAAAAAAAACCCAAACAGAACAATATAGAGGGGGAAAGGAAAATAACATTTCAATAAAAATACTCTTGTGGAACAAAAGTAAGAACAGCAGTCTGAAACTTTGAATCCAAGGACTGCTCCTCACAAAAAGATAGAAGGGATAAAGGAAGAAAAATTGATGGAAGTGGAGAGAACCAGATAAAGAGCTCTAGATTTTCTGTATTATGTTCTGTGAGCTGTAAGTAAAGGAAGATTGCACAGTTGCCTCTACCTCAGGAGAAACCTGTGATTAAAAGCCAAACAAGCAGAGTGCTTTCATCTGCTGCCTGCTGTCTTAGAAAGGACAAATGTTTGAGTTTTCCCAGTCCCCTTTAACCTTCTACTGGTGCTTAGTCCTATTCCTTCATCTCTACTTGATTTCTGGTGCATTAAAACTCCTTTCCCATCCCAGTGAGAACTAAAGCGTGGGGAATTTTAATGTGCTCAGTCAGGAGGAATGGACACAGAAGAGAGTCCTGCAGAAGCCTGAGCCTTGAAGGACCAGCTATTCTACATGAAGCAAATTATTTATCCCTCGTGAATGCCATGGTGTTGATTCTGGATACTGTAACTGTGTTCTGGTAACACCTACTTATCTGAGGGATATTAAAGGAAATAAATGAGATTGCTCAGGATTAGTAAACTTCAGTCAGGTAGAGAAACGAAGAAATATGAGGGCAGTATCAAGGTTACTTCAATCATGGTGTTTTTCAGAAAGTCCACGGTGGGCAGAGGACACAATGGTTGGGAAAGAATGCAGATCTGTCAGTACTTTGAGGGTTTTAAAGAAGAATAGACAAATACAGATATATAAAATGATTGGCAAGGAAATAATTTTCTGAATGAATTAAAATTAAGAGAGAAGGGAGATAGGAAAAGGAAAAGTTGTAAATTCATACATGACAGTCAATTTAATTTGAAATATAAATACTTCCTAACCTATCCAATACATATTAATCATATTTCCAGCTGTAGGAAAGGAAAAATAATTAACCTAATGCCCCATTTGATAATATTTGGGAAACAGTATTAATGGAAAGAAGAGAAGAAAAATTGATACAATATCTTTATGAAACAACATGTTATTTTTTACTTAAGAGGGAATAAAAATACAAATATTCATCAAAATAATTATTATTTAAAATCATAAATTTTTTACTAATTAGAGTCATAGTTTTTAAAAATTTGTGCAATGAACTTCCCTTTGCAGTTGTTATTGGGGGAAGAAGAAGGATGGGAGAGCTGTGGAGATGTGAAACACATGCATCATCTGTATAGCAACCACAGATAAAAGCTAAGAGGGAATTTGCATGAATGGGAATGAATTCTATTTGCCAATCAGTTTCCACCTGTCCTCTAAGTCTTCTTCATTGTGGTATAGGGCCATGCACTCTGTCCTGGACAGTGACCCCCACTATGGCCAAGCAATCCTCTGCCACCTCATCCTTTTCTCTTTCTCATCTGCTTGTCTGTTATTTCCCCAGTTATTCTTCTTTTCTACACTAAACAAACTTCCCTCGTTCATACTGTAAATGGTAATGGGACTTTATTCCATGAAAGCCTCTAGATATTGCCATGATTTAAGTGACTGGCTGAATTCTCAGCCAGTATTTCGTGTGTGTGAGGCAGTATCTCTGCATGGACAGCCAGTGACTGCACACTGAAAACTACATTTTAATCCTTACTGAAATATACTAAGTAGAAGGATGCTGCACCAGTTAAAAAGGATTAGCTGTGAAAGACTGGAATTGTATTAGTGGGAACTACACAGTTTTGGCAGAGGAAGAACAGAATTATCCCTGGAAGTCTGACTCAGTACAAAAAATGAAATGACTACAAGAATGTTATTTATTTCCATCAACATCAAGTTTAACTGTGCTACAAGACACATAAACAACCAATAAAATATAAATGCATGTTTGTATTCTGAATAGCAATTTTACAAAAATAAATACATCTGTTTAACAAAACTAGAGCTTGAGCCAGTATTTGTCATGGAGCTGCTTGAACTGTCTAAAATGTAAGTGGTAGAACAAAATAATACTCTTACTGTGAATTCAGTTATGACTTGGAAACTATATTTTTGCACAGAAAACAGAAGGGAAACAGACACTATATCTTGATGACAGAAGTAAAATATCACTCCTCAAAAAAGATACCATTCTGTCAAATTCTAGTCGTATATATATGTTATGCATGTGTGCCATATAATTCTGCCAACAAAGAAAACGGACGGGCAATAAACAATTCTGGGTAAAAAATATAATGGAACTAGCAGACACTGAAAGTCATATTTATTAGGTCAGTTTTTACTACCTTGTTGGGGAAATCTCTACCTTAAGACTCAAAAGCTGTGGACATCATTGTATTCAGTTTAGGACTGAGTTGCCTAGTATCCAAAGAGTGTAGAGGAATGACTTTGTTATGTGTCTATCTAATCAATGTCCAGAAATAGCAAGGATTATTTTTCAGGACAGGTTTGACAGAGAAGTGTGTAATGGGAATTAGTTTAATAAAAAAACCTTTTAAAATGCTATATTCAGGAAATCCTCAGAGAAGCTCATACCAGTATTCATTAGACAGCTTTCTATGTAAAAAATCTTATTTCTCTTTAAAGAAAATAAAAATAAAAGTCAGGAAGCTCAGCAAGGACATATTCAATTTCTTCTTTTTTT